>JAZAYU010000002.1:2267540-2867540 GCA_038501625.1 Corbicula japonica
ATGTAACGATTCAACCAGTAGAAAAAAATACATTCGATAACAGTGCACCACGAGCATTGAAAATTTGAGCTAGGCTTATTTCGTAACTTAAGTGGATTCAAAAACTGCAAACGCCTTACTCGGTTTAACCAAACGCCTTACTCGGCAAACCAAATTGCCACTGCGGTTTAAACCAGGTTCTTGGGTGCACCAACCTCACACTTGCCCCAACAGGCTCTTCATTTCACCAAACAACACAAGTTTTCTTAGTGAAATAACTTCAACCCTAGGCGGGTACTCGATGACCTTACCGAGACCAGAGCACCTGGAGTCAAATCAGCAAGAACACGATGTCAGGGACAAGAGGGCCAAGATGGCCCTATATCGCTCACCTGAGTACAAAAGTACTTTCAGTTTTACTCGAGGGCCAACATTTAAATAATGCTGGTAAAGGTTCTCTTCACAATACTCAACACGAAATATCGAAGGTCATCATGAGTTTCAGAGAAAAATGATTTTTCACGTTTTCCTAGTATATAAATCAATGTAAACTAAGAGAACCCTGGGGCGTCGCCAATTTTAGCTCAGGGGACATAATTTGAACAAACTTGGTAGACATCCACTAGACAATGCTACATACGAGGGCTGTTTAATAAATACGCGGAAAAGTGTCGCTTTTTCCTTATTTTCCAAGTTAGCTGAATAAAACTTATACAGTAAGAGACAAACATATTTTGAAAATATACAGCAAATATTGCCGTTCTGGCATGAATCATATGTTAACAAACGGTCGTTATGGTAACCACATGTAGCGATTACCGGCCCACTTTTGTTCATTTTTACAAACAGTCACTGGTTAAAAATGACGTCGCATTTTAACGTTTACCGTGCGATTTTCACCAAACTTTGCATAATTTACGCGCAATATGTTGGCGTTACGCACATGACGTCATGTTAGTGTGTGACGTCATTTAGGCGTTTAGCGGCCATATTGTTTAGTGCGTATGCATTAAAATGGCATCGGAACAACGATCTTCAATCAAATTTTGTGTTTTGAACGGGTTTTCAAAGAAAGAAACAATGTTAAGATTACAAAAAGCATATGGTGATCAGGCGATGAAGAAAACGGCAATGTACAAGTGGTATGCCCGATTTCTAGGCGGCCAACAAAGCATCCATGACGACAAACGCAGTGGACGTCCCAAGGTTGTAACGTCAAATCGCGTCGCTGTGATAAAGGAGCTGCTTGACAATGATCGTCGGATAACAATTCGCGAAATACACGAAAGATCGGATTGTAGCATTGGCACAGTGCATCGTATTATTCACGATGAACTCAATATGAGACGCCTGTGTGCCAGGTAGATTCCTAAAATGTTGACGGACGAACAAAAAGTGGAAAGAGTGCGGTGTTGCGATCAATTTCTCAGACGCTTTCATAGGGAAGGTGAACGTTTCTTCAGACGGATAGTGACTGTTGATGAGACATGGATCAGCCTATACGAACCTGAAACGAAATCAGTCTTCTGTGTGGAAAACTCCTCCAGGATCGCCTTCACCTAAGAAGTTTAAAATGGGCCCATCTGCAAGGAAACAGATGTTCATCGTCTTCTTTGACGTCGACGGTGTGATACTGAGCCACGCGGTACCCCTGGGTCAGGCTGTGACGGCGAAGTATTATTCTAAGGTCAATAAATTTATTAAATCTATAATAAGATATTCATTATTATGTCAATACATTACCTAATAATTATTTATATTTGTGTAAGTAATTATGAAAATAAATTATAACGACAATTTACTTATCATTGTATTTCTTTATGCTTTCAGATTCTGATACGCGATTTTATGAGGGCGATGAGAAAGAAGCGGGCCACGAAAATCGCCGACACGATATTTCATCACGACAACGCACCGTCTCATCGTGCGGCCGAAACACAGTACACAATCAGGAAACTCGGCTTCGAAGTCCTCGAGCACCCGGCCTACAGCCCTGACCTCGCACCGTGCGATTTCTTTCTGTTCCCGATACTGAATAACGTCCTGCGGGGAGAACACTTCGATGATGTGGACGAGTTGTCCTACGCGGTGCAAGGTGCAATTTCAGAGATAAATGATGGCTCCTACTTTAATAGTTTCATGTCATGGATCAACCGTTGTAAAAAGTGTGTTTCCTTTCACGGAGAGTATTTCGAGAAGGACTAGGTGCGTGTTTTGGGTGACTGTCATACAGGCGTTGAGCGTGACGATCGTTACGACGTTGGGCCGGTTTCACTGCGATTACCTTAGAAATACTTGAAATTGTACTATTAATTTTTATCCGATTTATTGAAATTTTGTGTACATGTTTATTAATTGTTTATTTACAAAATGTAAAGAGAACGTCAATTTTCCATGAATATTAAAAGTATGGCAGCACTTTTCCGCGTATTTATTGAACAGCCCTCGTACCAAATATCTAAGCTTTAATCATTGAGGTTTCCAGTAGAAAGATTTTTAAAATATGCCTTTTTCACATATTAAGGGCCACCGGGGCGGGTACAATTTTGACCCCAGGGCCAACTTTTAAACAAAGTTGATAAAGGGTCTCCACACAATACTCAGCACCAAATATCTAAGATCTAGTCCTATTAGTTTTGGAGAAAAATTATTTTTCATGTTTTTCCTATATAACTATATGTAAACCAAGAGAACCCTAGGGCGTGGCGGATTTTGGCACAGGGGACATAATTTGAACAAATTTAGCATCCATTAGAAAATGCTTCTTACAAAATATCTAAGCTGTACACATTGTGGTTTGGGAGACGATTTTTCAAGATTTCCTTTATAAGTCTATGTAAAATGAAGTGACCCCAGGGGCGGGGCCAATTTTGACCCCAGGAAAATAATTTGAACAATCTTTGTAGAGTTCCACTAGAGGGTGCTAAATGCCAAATATCTAAGCTTTATGCCTTGTGGTTTCAGACAAGAAGATTTTTAAAGTTTTTCCTATATAAGCCTATGTAAAATGAAGTGACCCTTGGGGCGGGGCCAATTTTGACCCCAGGGAAATAATTTGAACAATCTTTGTAGAGTTCCACTAGAGGGTGCTAAATGCGAAATATCTATGCTCTAGGCCTTGTGGTTTCAGACAAGAAGATTTTTAAAGTTTTTCCTTTAGGTTGCCATGGCAACCAGAGTTCTGCATGGAATTGAACAACTCTGGAAGAGCTTCATGCAAGATACATCCGTGGCAAGTTTCATCAACTTTGGCCCAGGGGTTTAAGAGATGTTGTTTAAAGCAAAAATTGACGACGCACGACGAACACAGGGCGATCCTAAAAGCTCACCATGAGTACAAGTGCTCAGGTGAGCTAATAAAAGGAACAAATCGAGCTTCTGGGTTCTTTTAAAAAAGATTTCCCTATAAACCTTCATAATATCTTAAACCCGTGCTAGCATCGTGCAATCAAAGAGGTAAGCATAATATCAACTTTAGATGGGTCAGGCCTGCAGAGCAATATAACTGACCCTTCCTTCTATAAAAGAAACAGCTTTATTATCACATCGACCTCGTTTTAACTTTCGTCAAATGAAAAAGGGTTTCAAGACTTTCACAACAGATTTGTTTTAACATCTGCTGATAAGGCTCCAAATAATGTAATTATAGTGTGACGTATACACTATATTAATGTTCAAACTGAAGAGCATAATAGCACTAATGTTTATACACTGACTTCTTCATCTAAAAAAAGGTGAAATATGCATATCAGGAATTGCAACACTAAGAAAAACAGCCTCCCCACACAGTCAAGAAGCAGAAGAGAGAGCATGGTTAATAAAATGGTCAGTTCTTGTACAACAACTAAATTATCCGTGCTCTTCACATCTTGTCTTACATCTATAAAATAACATTTAATTAGATAATAACCATTTTCCATCTCTGGTTAATAAAAGTTATCCAAATGAACTACTACTTAATAAGGCATACACTTTAGTTAAGCAAGCAAACTTTCTTGATCTTAAACTTTCCATTCAAATGGATACGTCACTACTACATGATAAAATTTTGAGATGATTTTAATTTTAATATAGTAAATTTCCCGTTTTTAAACGGCGATGCTCCTCGTGCAACATCTTACGGGGTTTAAATCCCACAGCTAGTTCGCTTTTATAGAGCTTGCAATGATATCGTTTCACAACTGCTCTAGCCGATACTTGCTTATTATTAAATAAAGAAGGAATACGGACGGGGCCGGCAACTTCGTTCATAGTATACCGTTATATCGTAAAATCGCGATTCGTAGCATCTCCAATGGACTGTATTTTTAAAAAAAAAAGGTTTGTATAACAAAAAATTTGTAACAATGTCAAGTAACCCATAACTTTGGTTTTTCAATGATATTATCTTCTTATGTTTTATATGTCTGTGTGCTTTTGGATGCAATATTGTTGAGCTGATGGGTGGGTTGGAGCTACTTCACAAATTGTACTTGTGTGTTGATGAGACCCAAAAGTTTAGGTTTTTGAATGAACTAACGTGAAGCAGAAAAACCAAACCCTACACTGATGTCGTCAGGTGAGGAATCCAGCCTCTGTTTTACAAATAACATGAAGCTCTGGCTATTTAAATGCAGACGCTTTTTTTAAACAAGTATTAAACTACTGTACCTCCGCCTAAATGCATAATTCTCACAACGAAAATATTTTACACGCGGATAAATTGAAACATTCGTTGAAGATATTTTGCTCTTTTTGCAATAATAAATGGATAATGCGGGCCAAAAAGGGGAGGTTTGTATCGAAAAAGGCTTATGTAAAAGGACTTCTGTCATCTGCGTGTTTGAAAAACTGTCATTAAGTCGAATGTTTCGTCCTACAAAATGATGCAAGTTTCAGGGTTTATGAACCAAATTAGGAGAATTTGTGACATACAGCGCTGTCCCCGATGTAGGAGATGATGTAAATTTTGTCCCTGAATAAGTTTTGAATTGCCGGAGAATGGTTGAACTTGTTTACTGGTCAAATCAAATCAAACTGTGTACTACACGTAATTGTCAACACGAACCTGCCCGGCAAAACACTGATATATGAATATCTTAGAAATTAATAAATATTAACCCCATTGAAAAAAAAATTCTGATGCCATATTATAGGAAGTTCTAAAATTTTAAAATGTAATACTGTAAACTTATAGCTGTGCATGGATATTGCGAGTTTGCAAAAGGTATTCTACATTGTACATGTATTCTATTATACGGCGGCATCGAAACATTGTCAATGTATCATTAAGTAATACAATGTACCCCTGTTTTATTCACATACATCTCTTGAGTGGTACTAGCCTAATCTAATCTAAGGTGATGTATTCATATATTTTTTTTATTCGCCCGTCATGCTGCTTTTCTGGTTATGAGACCATCTTGTTACGTTTGGCATCAGGTATAGAAACTACACCTCCTGCACATGAAGTTCATGCATCTGTTGAGTGGTACTAGCCTAATCTTACCATCTTCTAGTAGCAGCTCGCAGGGTGATGTATTCATGTATTATTTTTCATTCGCCCGTCATGCTGCTTTTCTGGTTATGAGACCACCTTGTTACGTTTGGCATCAGGAATAGAAACTACACCTCCTGCAAATGGAGTAGGTAGTATATCACTGATCTATCAAGTCGCTGTATTTGATCTAGAGCTAGTTGTGGTTTGCCCAATTGTATAATTTGTTCTCTTTTTTAGGTCAAAACTTGTTATGATTTAAGAACCCTTGATCAATGTGCTTACTGCCTGTCAAGCCTACAGATAAAGTCTGGACCAGCAAATGTTGCCTCGAACTTCAAATGCTACGTTCTTTATGTTCGAACAAAATAATAGGTGTGCAAGTGAATATTCAACATAAAATGCTTACGTATACAGGAATTTTGAAAAACGTCTGTATTTCTTACTAACTGTAAGCAGATTCTCTAATTTTAGTGTCAGATAAAAAAATGACATTGAACATTAGTACCCTGCTCTTTTATCTGTTATTTTCCTTAAATTGTGTCATTATTGTAGTCATAAAACATAGAATGCCAAACACTTAATTATTAATGATGTACACTATAAACCTTATAGTCTTTTTGTGTATACATAATTACCCCTCCCCACACACACATTTTGAAATTGTCATTCAGAACAAATTTTTTTTGTTAACATGGTAACTTAGAAGACGCCGGCCTGAATTGAAAATAAAGAAACCACACAGTCTTGAAGTTGCTCGTGCAAAGTTCGCAATCATACATGCAATTGACTGTTACTTGGTGTAGTAAAAACAAATACTGACAAAGTATAAACTTCAGGATAAGCCTCATTTTATCTACAACGTGGATGAGATTTAACACAGCACAGGTCACTAAAGATTATTGCCAGCAAGTACAACAAAACACAGACTGTAACAAGACTGTAACATCAGGGAATGGAAACTGTTCTGATAGATTTTGCATCTGCTGGGGCCGAATGTACGGTTACAGCGGATGGTCAAACACGGAAATATTTACAGGGTACATGCAAAATTACCTTATAAAAAGGTGATGATATGACGTATTGATACAATGGGATAAAGCCAAGAGCATCATTCTCTTTAGTCTTTACGCCCCATTCATGTAAGCTGCTTTGGTCGCCTGTAATGCTGCCTGTTACCCTTACATGAGCGAGTCAGGTGAGGGCCTTGTTACACGCTATGATGTGTGTTGCATAGCCCGTAGTCAGCGCAAATACTCTGATCCCTACCGATATACAGTCTGCTTAGGAGTAACGTTAAAAAGTTAGACGTTTTAAGAAGTTAATGACAATAAAATATTTCCAGTTGAACTTGTTCTTTATTGTACAGTAGTTTTAAATATGATATACGGAAAGTAGGGTACAATTGTTGCTGATTACGTTGAAACTTGGCGGGTCTGTTGTTTAATTTAAATGACGAAAGATTTATGAAGTATTATAACTGTTGCTTAGGACAACACGGACAAAACAGTTCAGCTTCTAGGTTCTTTAAAAAAATCTCTTTAATCCTTTTGCAACTCCTTAACCGCTGCACATATACAAAGTGATAGTGGGATTGTGGTCTTACCTCTTGGCTTTTTTGACAATGCTGTGCGTGAGCTGATGCAAGATCGGTAGCCAGATTTTTCTGGAGCAGCCACAAGTACAGGTGCGGCCCAGGTAGTGTCATACCTGCAGTCTGAGAGTGTCGGCGCGTGTCTTTCATTGAATCGGCCATTGCTAATGAAAGGAAACAGAGTTAAGAACAAGCCTGTCCGGTAGTCTTAAATTACTCTATGTATACCACTTGGTGCATGTATAAAGGTGAACAGTACAAGTCAACCACTGTAAAAACTTTTCCCTAGCCAAGTAACCCTCTGTTAACTATTCCAAAACAACAATTTGCAAATAAACATAACTCGAAGAAAAAGGTCCTGTTATATCCTCTGACGAGGCGTTTAGCCAAACAAGTAAAAAGTAAACTTGGAAAGAAAAGGAAAGTAGCAGAGGCAGAGGAAAGGAAAAGACAGTGAAGCAGAAAGAGAAGGCATTTGTCATAAAACAAGAACAGAAACGTGTAAAATATGAAACGGTAGTACTTAACATAATTTAAGTTACAAGTTTATTTGGTTCTACACGAAACATACAAAATGAACAGTAAAACAGTTTACATTCATTTGATGTTGTCTACTATATCTAGCCTGTTTAGTGAATGAATGTTTATTTTTTCCATCCATTTGCTCGAACAGGAAACTAAGGATCAAACTCACTTTTACAAATATCTCATATACATGTTAACAACGTTGTGATGTCACTTTAAACTTTTAATATATCAATCTCTACCCAGAGTTGTCGCTCCTTAACTCGCTTAAATCTCCGTAAAGGTCTAGAAAGTAGTTCGATCTTCACAATTTTTTCGCGTGATACGCTGACAACTGGTTTATAGCATCAAAATGGCGGATCCGCATACACCGTCGAAAGATAAACACATTGATTGTTTTACGTGTTTTGATATAGCAACAGGATCAACAAACTTAACGGACGAAAAGCAATTGCTGAAAACTTTTCTTCGTAATTCGATATTATACCGAGTTTCATTTTGGTAAATTTGTTGAAAGAACAAGATGCTGTTGTTTGTAGAAGCTGCTACTGTGACAGTAATCTGATCAACTGTGCAGACTTCACGGTGCTCATTAGAAACTCTGCCGATTCTTATATATCAAAAGAATTAAGTAAGAGAGGTGCTTTATAAACACCTAGTCCAATCCGTGTAGAAAAATATACTTTTAGCGGTAAGCGAGGTGCTTTATAATTCTTTATAAACACCTAGTCCAATCCGTGTAGAAAAATATACATTTAGCGGTTTAAAAAAGTCGGAAACTGATTTTTAGGATGATTTATGCCCCTTTGTGAATAACGGACATACGGACAAAGTGATCTCTGCGTATCACAACTGTTAGAAGTTCCACCAATACTATTCAATTAGGCTAATAACACAGACTATAAACTTGAAAGTGTGCGGTATAGAATAGTCTATTTATGTCACGTTTATTATGCTTTTGTGTTGGAATAAAACTTATGGGAATTGACATCGTAAACATCTTGCATATGTGGTAGCGACCGAGACTGGTGGTCCGGACTGGACCGGCTGTCTGGTTCCTAGCTCCTGTTAGAAGACGGTCACGTGGGACACGCATTACGTCATTCCAACTTCTGCTGCCATACTGTACAACCACTCTGCTTTTCTACCTTGAATATTTCCGAGGAAAAGCCGGGTCTACAGACGGCAAGTGTTCTGGGATCAATTTCATCATTCTTGTCCTAAGTCTTGGGACGACGCCTGCTTTACGTCATTGACCGCCAACATTGATTGACAGGCTAGACTCCAGCGCTATACTTTTGCCGTTCTTTACGTGTATGGGGTTCTTTATTTATACAATGTTTTGCGTTTCCGCAAAATAGTTAATTTTGAAATGCTTTTTTCTATTACTTTAGTGGAATAATAAGAAATTAGATTTTAAAAAAATACAGAAAAATTTACTGTACTTACTTCCCCTATTTTTTGCTATCTGTAACTATGCACACCTACGGTTATTGGCGTGTAAAATAAAAATCCCAAATTAATATTGTTATTGGTCTACAGTTTAAAATCATTAGAATTTTTACAACTGTAATTGAGAGAGAGAGAGAGAGAGAGAGAGAGAGAGAGAGAGAGAAAGATCAAATGACAATGACTGGCTACATAACATGCGCCGTTCACAAATAATGCTAGCGAGTAGTGTGTTAGTGGTTAGTTGTAGGTATGTTATTAAAATAAACACATTAACCATCCAGTCCTGAGATCATTATATAACCATCGATTTAAGGGTTTGAACATGCTATAATCTAATCACTGCGTACTTGGAAATCTTCGAACATTCGAAGACGTTATATACAGAAATTTTCATTTCAGATTGCTTCAAACTTTCTCGCTTTCAGATTGCCTTAAATAATAATCTCGCTTTCAAATTTGCCTTTAAGATGCCCAGGAAGTACGTTTACAAAAAGGGAAGACCCACTATAATTAATACGAGTGTTTAGAAAGAGCAGTTAAGTGTCTACCAGGCATTTTGTCTATCCGACAGACGTAAGACATTTTAAATGTAACCCGCTCTAAGATTGGAGATGAATCTCGGGGAAACATCCTATGCATGTTCCCAGAGGAAAGTCTCCCCACATCCAGGGAGACATTGAAGAGAAAATAGTCAACTATGTAAAGATGGTTGTTCGGTGTAGCATTGGGCTAAACCGACAGCTGATCTTTAGGACAAATATTTTTGATAAAAGTCAAAAAGGGGATCGGGTAAAGCTCTTTTAAAGCTATAAATACTGTGGGAGGGGGTAAAGCAAAGACATCCCGCTTCAACAATAAAAACCAGAGAAGCTTTCCTCGACAAGGACCCGAATGATTGATGCGATAAGAAAACTTCTTTTCAGACCTTGGTAAGATGTGTTTTCTTTTCCTCTAGTCATCTTCCCGATGAGAGTACATTCCTATACAGGTGATTTCACAAAGAAAAGAAAACATTCGTGTTAAATTATCTTTCTGGTAGTTATTTCTTTGCGGTGATTCGGGATATATAAAACTGCCGAGTGGTTGTCGTTGAAAATGATTTTACCCCTGTGGTTTCGAATCTTCTTATCCTCCTAGCTTACGGGAAGTATGTGGTTCTCCCAAGGTACCCTCCCGTGACTGAAACAATGCCAAAAATGGCAGCTGGGATCTTCCTTTACACAAATGACTCGTTGGAGGACAGAACTTAAAGCAATCAAATAAACAATACCAAAAAATTTAACATATTTTATTATAAACAGTGTTTCTAAAAGTTCATAATTCTAATCGGACATTGGCGCCAAATCAACTATTCCTCGACTTCCGGTCCACATGTACATCGACTTCCGGTCACCACGTTCAGCGCATTTCCCTCCCCTGAACCCAGTCCATGCCTCCCTTACGGCATATTTTCTCATCGGCGACCTCCAACAAATAAATAACTTTCGAGCTGTAAACGGAAAAATTCTTTGATCGTTTTTTAAAGCGGCACGCGACCTTTAAAGTTTGTCGCGATCGGCGTCTTTGTTGTAATACACAAGCATCACAGGCATTTGTAATGTGACGTTAAGTTGAAAACAGTTGAACAGCAGTGTTCATAGCAATTGTGAAGTGGATTATTTAGTTCAGTGTACATGTAATAACTCGGTATTTCGGGAGGCAAGTATTCGTTTTTCGTAAAGATACGTCAATCATTTCATGCTCTGTAACACGATATTATATTTTTTTATTGATTTGAAATATTACATAATCCTTAACTGGATTAAGTATTTCTTAAATCTATACAAAGTTTCACAAATCTACGTTCGCAACATTTTACGAGTCGGAATTATAAATTAAAATAACAAATTAGGACGAAACTATTGCCAAATAGAATAAATAAAGTTGTGATATGGCGGTTACCAGAGTAAGACTTTTGTAAATATCTAAATGCAAAGCGACCAACATGAAATAGAAGTTTTGATTTTGAAATACAATGTGCGCATGTAGTTATTATGTAATATTCTATTTTGGAAGAAATTGTTTAATTGTCTTTGAAGAGCGGTAATTATCTTAAAACAGTATGTTTTGCGCCTCGATATGCATATCAATGACAATCATCGACGGCCCAAATATCTCTTCTTCTAAGCCGCAGAATATTTGGAAATGCGACGAAATATCAAACTACTTCGCCCCTGTCAAAGTCATTGTTGCAAACGGGAATCAGTGTCGGAAAAACAAGTAGTCAACAAACATCACGGTCCAAGCTTGCGCGAGTGTATCCTGGAAAAGAATGCCTCACATGTTCCTTATTGAGGGGATAAGTCGGTGCATACTATTGTTCAACGTAGAGGCCGGTCCACTCAATCCAAGATAGGCTCAACAGACCAATAGCACTTCCGCCTCACGCCACACACCAGCTCCAACTCCTTGACAAGTCCCGTCAGCCGGCACGGATCAAGATCTTCAGTGATTGCTCACGCCGTATAGACGTACTTTATTTTTTCTAAGTTTGATGATAGATTTACACTTTAATATTTTGGAGATTAACTGTTAAAGCTGTCAGTTTCTATTGGATAAATTCCCTGATCGATGCCGTTTTAACAGTACTTTTAGCGTGTGACAATATAATTTTGAAGATTGCATTTACTTTAAACGAACTAAATAATAAATAGTCGAGCGTGCTAACGTCTCCTCTGAAAGCTCTGACCAACGCACTGCTTGCAGTATATTTAGTTTAATTAAGATATTTACTGATTTTTTTAGAGCGTCCGTTCTTACGAACGTCATTTATGTGGCTACTCTATTGTCCTCTCTATTGTTCTTTTAGCCACATAAAAGAAAAAAAAGCCACGTAACAGAACGGAATGAATAGAATTTACCGTTACCATTGTTCTCATAGCCACATAAATGGCGTGGCGTAAGCACGAATACCGAATTTGCTGTGGGTAGTGAATTCTATCTCGCATGGACATTTGCTGATTTGTTGAGCAAATACCGAACTTTTGCCGGTAAATTCGTTGTCTTATTAGGGTATTTGCTGTTTTTGTAGAGCGAGTAACCAACTGATTGTTGGCTGTGGATTCGATCTAATTAGGGTATTTGCTGTTATTAGAGAACTGACTGCTGGCAAAAGATCCGATCTATTAAGGGTATTTGTTGTTTTTGTAGAGCGTATACCGAACTCGCGGCGTAAAAAGGAGAACTTTGCACATCAGGAATGGCCAGGCACACCCAGCAGACATAGCCACCCCAAACAGCAAAAAAGGAGAGAGAAGACAGCATGGTACTACAATAATCAGTTTCAAAATAGACGCCACAAACAAAATTTTACGACAGTGAGAACCCGAGGTTACCGACTTTGAACGGTCTATGGCAAAACAATTTGCCACTGGGGGTTTAATATTAAAGCGATTCGCAAACTCACTGCTGTCATTTTGTTATTCGATTAGCACGAAATTGCAAACTCACTGCCTTCAGTAGACTGGATGTCGTTAACATAATTAGAGTTCCTGTAGAAAGAATACCCAATGAACTTACTGGATTCGATCTCATTAGGGTATTCACTGATGTGTTTAGCGAATAAACAACACACTGCTCCAGAAGTTCGATGCAAGTGTAGTGTTAGTAACCTAACTAACTTCCAATTCATTCACTGCTAAGTAATTCTTTCAAAGAAACGGGATTCGAAAAACGGTTAGTAAAAATCTATCCGAGAGATGATTAAAGCGAAACAAACATTCTCGTCACAACACTTTTTAAATAGTATTTTTTCTAAAAATAGAAAATTACTACATTGTGATTGGTTAAAATTGATGTTCAGTTTATCTGCAATTCTGTGATTGGCTCAGCTAATAATTGTAGCAGGGAAGTTTAATTACAATACCATCATTGTGTCGTCACCGGTCTTAAAATATCGATATATGTCAGTAGACCGGTGTAACACAATGCAATACCATTACAAAAACCATTCAGAAATACGAACTTTCTAATAATAGCGCCTCTAGCTGGGAGCGAACCTACCGTCACGGCGACAGCGCCTACCCAGCAAGCAAAAGTATATGGGCCCCATATGGGTTCCCATGTGGAGCCCACATGGGCCCCATTTGGGTTTTGCAACCGGGATTAATATGGGTCCCATATGGGCTGCCCATTAAGGACCCATATGGGCTACATGTGGGTCCCATATGGGCTAGATATTGGTCTTATATGGGACCCATATGGGCTGTATCTGGGCTATTTGTGGGTTTTATGTGGGCTATATGTTGGTTGTATTTGGGCTATATGCGGGAAACGCATTGGCTTTTAACTGTACTTGGATCCTTCATATCCTGGCATGTGTTAATTGGAGGGTTCAAGTCTGCTAGTTTCAAATGCATTTGTAAAATTTAGGCGTAACAATTTACTTAACAATGGTGAACCACATTATAAAGGCAAACAACTAAATAAAGTTTGATCACTTTTAATATTATGTTCAAAAGATACCTTTCAGCAATGATACAAATTATGCAAATAAATCATGTAAATGTATGTAAACATATGTAGCAAATATGGATCAGTAAAAAAATAAACTAATTCATATACAAGTAATAACAATTATTTATGCACATGAACATGACATTGGTAAATAACTGTACAACAAACTTGAGAAAAAAAAGTTTAATACTGAAGATATGATCAAGTGACTAGTATCACTTTAGCATACTTTTAGTCATTGCAAAATGGACATCAAATACAAAATAAAGATAAATACATGTACAGTCGCTTAAAAAATCATAAAGTTGTGGTCTGAATAGGTATATATCCGGAATAAAAAGTTTGGCACATAATTGACTGGATGTAATATTAAATTGATATATGATATCAAAAAGTTTGTCACATAGTTGGCTGGATGTAATATTAAATTGATATATTATCACAAAAATGTCTGCTTTATATTATTTACTTGTTGCTGTCATTAATCAAGTACAGAGAAGTTAGCATCAGTAGCTTAAACATCATACATTGTATGCAAATCATCCTCAATCAAAAGCAATCATACAATGGTTATTATTTTACAAAATTACACTTAACATTCATAAGGGTCTTTTTTGTCATGTTGTTTTTGAAATGAACAAAGGCATCAGATACATTCATATTTGTAACAAAACGTAAAAATAAAGGATTTGTATGAATCTCTGAATGTACCTTATGTATAACCTAGACATGTAACAAACACAAAAAACATGAATAAAACAAAGTTATTGTAGTTAACACTGACTAGCAGACAAATAAATCAACACCTCTATGAACCTTGTCCTATATTTTGAGGCAATTGAAACGCTAAAAATAGCCCGAGATCAAACAATTTACACAATACTAAATAGCTGCTTCTAGATAATAAACAGTCTAACTAGAACACTAGACAGTGCGTATTTTCCTTCTATCATTTTTAAGCATGCATTCAAAAGTAGTAAAAACATTAACATAGAATCATATAAAGTTTTTATGTTCTTCAAATGTACTTTGTGACAATTTTAACACATATAAAGCATAAAGAGATTGGCTTTGCAGGATAAATTAAAACATTAACCTTTGTAAAACATACAGTTACAAGTGCAACCTATAAATCATGAATCATGTTGTTACAGTTTATTTAAACAAGCAATGAAAAAAAATTCTTAAATAAAAAAATAAAAAATAATACCCTTTTGTGGAATGACAAGGTATATTTATTATGCAGTATAAAACATTTGGCACATATTCCACTAGATGTTTGAATTAATCTGGATTGTTATTTTGACCATTCTTGTTTTGCCCATCTCGCGACTTCCGGCCACCATCCTGGTCCCGAGACTCAGACAGCCACTTGGTAATACTAAGTTCCAAAATCCTTTCGACTACTTGACCGCGTTGCTGCATATGTTGACACCCTGAATATATATAAAGATAAGTAAACATATAGTCACTTATTATGTATATAATTATATACAAATACAGCTATTTCTAAGGAATTCCCTTGGCACGAGGGGTGCGTATTAGCCTGGCAGTGAAGGGGTTAATGAGTTTGGTTTAAAATGTAAACTTTAAGTAGGTTTTGATGAGAAACAAACAATTAGTTACCATGAAGCAAAGCAAAACAACATGGGCACATTCATAGTATACCACAAAATAAAAATGTGAACACATGGAATAATATTCTGCTCAGAACAAAAGATTTTGTTAAAAGATTGTTGCATTTCCTTCTTTTGACAATTTTTAATAAAATCTTACTGCGAGATAAACAGCTCAAGTTTTTCACCCATGCTGAACGAATTACATGGGTGCTATACTACAAAAAGACAGAGTTTCAAATTTAAAAACTGATAAAAACCACCAATAGTATTTTGCTACAAAAGGATCCAACTTTGCAAACTGATTAGACAACCAACACATGTATACTAGTCGAACCAGCTGATAAAATTTAGACTAACCTAACATTAGAATAACTACTATAACAGTCCTAGATTTATATAAAAAAAACAACGAATGAAACAATGGTTTCCAGAGTTTCAATACTTACGATAGAGAACATTGATCAAGCTCAAGCGCAAGCCTTCAAACTTCTTTTTCGCCTTCGTTCCCTTGAAATTGTAAAGCCATGCAACATTGGTTGCCAGAACTGCTCTGAGGCAACGGAATACTGTTTCGTGGACATTTCTTCCACCAAACTCTGAGTCTGACAGGTATTTGACCTGCAAGATTAAATTAAAATAAATATGGTTATTAAAACACATAAAATAAATAGAATTAATGGTTATTTTTTATAAAGACCTTTGCATATATTGAATATAACAAAAAAAATACTGCATAAAATTAATTTTCGAGCACCAGAGTTTCAATTTTACGCACAGTAATTACTAAGTTTGAAATTGGCAACTTTTTCATGCAAACAATAAACTCGCGAAAACATATGACAATCCGGAAATTGATCTAAGATTTCAAAAATAACGTCGAAATAAAATAACTTAATGTTAAATATGGATACCAGATTATTGTTTCCTTTGATAATTACTCACCCAAAAACCTATTTATGCCGAAATTGTTGATAGTTGTCAATTGTTTAATAACGAATATCACTCGCTCAACTTTCTCTTTCTTTCAGAAGTGCCGCGAGACTTTTCCGCAAATTTTATTTATTTAATATTTTTTTAATAAATGACAACAATTCTTTTCTACATGTTTAAATCTAAGCTCAGAATACAAATATAAAAAATACGAAAAAATAAACTATTTTATTCAGAAATCACGATCGTGAAGTTCCGTATCCAGTCGGCTTTTTTCGGACACTGTACGGTATATGGGTCCCATCTGGGTCCCGTATGGGCAGTTTGCCCAGATACAGCCCATATGGGGCCCATTTGGGCTTGCGTGCTGGGTAGCCCTGCATTTCCGGCGACGCAACCAACTGAGCTAGCCGGGACAACCCCCAAAAAAGGTTGATCAGATAGCCCTGCTATACGTAACCATCATGCATGACATCGGTAACGGGTTATTTTACTGATAACAGTACTGACTATATGTACGGGGAGACTTTTTACGGACATTTAAATAAGACAAATGGACAATATGCTGGGTTTATGAGAAAACAAAGTAATTATTATATTTGTACTCGTCGAGTGCCCAATTTTACGCTGCCCTGTTTCGACGCCATATCTGTTTATCTTTCTACTTTGATATAAGCGACATCCGCTGACGTCATTACTACTATTATCGGTTATAAACGTATCTTTCCTACTCACTTGCAAATAATATGTGGAAAGTCAGAGATGCAAAGGTAAGAAAAAGCAGTTTTGATCTTGTTTATTAGAATTTTTAGTGTTTTGAATAATACAAAATATACTGGCACGTTATTTACCATTTCTGTTGCATTTATGAGCGTGGGAAAAAATCGATCCGTGTCCTCCTACTGTTTCAGTTTATTCATGGGTCGCGTGACTAAACGTAACGAATTTTTTACACTTGCGTCAGGTTTACTCGTTATACAGATAGTTACCGTGTAAAGCAGCATTGTGTAATTAATATTTTATTGGATTTCTTTCATGAATGGTAAGTACGATGTATAATTTATTCTGTCTGTATTTTAGGCTGTCCAGAGAAAGAATAGGTGTTATTCTACTTCCTCTATGGTTAATGCCATGGAGAAAGTGAGCAGACGGGAGCTCCCATCAAGACAACTGCAAGGGAGTATAGCATATCTGAAGATTCTCTTAGACATAAGCTGAGCGAAGGGTTGATCCAGAAGCTGTTCATTCTGGCCCTCAACCCATGTTTTCCCAAGAGGAAAAGAAACATTTTGCGGAACACCTCAAGTTTACATGTATGTCTTTGTGTGGATACGGGTACAACAGAGCAGAAGTGGTTGATACGGCATCTGAAAATGCAGACTGCTTAAGAAAACGGGATGATCAGCGACATCTCTCAATGGCATGGTTTCGTTGTTTTATGTCACGCTGGCCGGAGTGAAATATGCTTATCAGGAATCGCCACACTCATAAAACACAGACTCCCCAAGGAGCGAAAAAGAAGAGAGGAGAGGAGAGCATGTTGTTATAAGTATGTCAATTCAAATAAGACGACACAAACAACGACATAGAGAACCCTTGGGGTTACGCCTTGGAACGGTCAGTGACAAAACAAATTGCCTTAGGGTCTTCAAACCCCGTGGCCTGGAGATTTATCGAGCTAAGGCTTTCACTGTAGACTGTGTATCAACATATTAGAGATATATATTATATTTGGTCAATCCTAGACAAGTACTCCCTGAAAGACAGGCCAATGTGGACAAAAAGAGCCTGTCAACTTCTCCTAACTTGCTATCTGTGGTTTCTGGATGCGAGTTCAAGCGGTCACCTCACCATCCAGGTCACTTGTGACTGTAATAGGGTGTGGTAATACTCTAGGCCACAGTGTAACACCATTTTTGTGTTTCCCGGGCTAGCTGAAAGGTGGAAGTCCTGGAGCTAACGGAACTGTCACGGAGTCGGGTTACACGGAGTCTGAGTAACAGCATTGTGCTCCGGAGATACCTGGAACAACACCGTCTGAAATACCTCCCAGAGCGCTCTCCAGAAAATTCTGTGCTGGTAATGTACGATGACCACAAATCGAACATCAACCTTGGTTTGATCGACTGGGAAAAGAAGCAACATCTCATTCTGTTATTATTTCCGACTCACACTAGCCATGTATTGCAGCCCCTTGATTTCGGTTGTGTTGGGCCATTAGAAGGCACTGGCACCTGGTAACTTACAGGCATCATTCCGCAAGACTGGAATTTTCCGATACAACCCTAGCGCTGTTGATCTGTCCACCTTTAAACCTTCGAAAGCCTTGCAGCAGGAAACATGTCCTGAAACATCTGAAAAGAACTCTGTGTCTATAGAAAATTCACAGCAGCAACACTTACAGCAAATAAACCAATCGCTATAAACGACGACTACTCAGCGCAGTTGTTAGCGGTAGGTCCATCACTGAAGACACTACCATCAACCAAATCCAACAGCATGAGAATGCCATGACAATGACGACACCCAAGTCCCAGAAGAGCAACCCTGAACCTCTTCCTGGACCCTCTGGAACAGCTAAAGCCAAGTCCACAACAGCAGTTCATAAAGTCAGTGATGGTTCTCTTGGGGAAAAAAGTGAAATATGCATATTAGGAATAGCCACATCCAGCAGACAAAGCCTCCCCACAGACCCAAAAAGTAGAGAGGAAAAGAGATCAATGGTATTACACTAGTGAATTTCAAAATGGACGCCACAAACGATAAGCGAAAGTGAGAACCCAATGGGGTTACCGCCTCGAAACGGTCCGTGGCAAAACAATTTGCCACTGGGGGTTTAAAATAGGATCTAGGGTGCACCAACCTCACACTTGCCCCAACAGGTCTTCATATCACAAAACAAGCATAAGTTGTCGTAGTGAAATAACTCCCACCCACCCATAAGCTCAACAATGTTGCATGCAAAAGCACACGAACAGTTCTCCAACGAAGACGTGTGCTGTGTTTGCAATTTGATCACCAAAGTGGAATTACGAAAGAGTAGCTCATTCATCTTTAAAGTGGGTTCTGTGCACAAAGTGCGGACATTGGGTACACCTAATTTTTGTACCCCCGTGCGGGTTGTAGAAGGGGGGATGAGTTCTTATGTCAGCACTGTGTTGATGAAGAGTAAATAAAGAGTAAATGTATCTAACTGTTACGGTAAAAATTGCATTAAGATGTTAATAGTATCAGAATAAAACATGAAAACATATTCTGTGTTAATACCTTCCAGAACCTGTTTGCTGTCACTTGCGGAAAACGTAAAAACATTTTGCTCCAAGTACAAAATTCAACACAGTGTTAATAAGCTATTATAAGGCACCCACATTGTTAATAAGCTATTATAAGGCACCCAATCAGACGCGTCGAATCAGGTCACGGTCAACAAACATGTCTGCCCCCATATAAACCGAAAAAATGGATTCATAAAAAAGATGAGAACACTATCTTAACCTTCTTAACTTTTATATAAGAAAGAGTGTATAAAAAGCAAGTAATATGTTTAATTTTGGAAAATATTTTACTGAAGAAAGAGAGGATCAGTCTGTTTCTTACTGGCGTCAAAAGTCTTCTTTCCCAGTCTCAGAGTTAATTGGATCATCAGCAAGTCCATGCTTGAAATCTCGGGTAGGTAAACTGAAAGATATTAAAAGTAAAATAACATAAGTTAACATCAGGAAAAGCAATAACTGAACCAGAAAAAGATTTATTGAACATGCATCTAACGAGAAGGTGGGGGGTACAAGGAAAACACATGGGGAATAGCAAAAATGGCCCAAAAACAATTTACGTAAAAACGATTTTATTCCCATTCCATTTGCTGGTAAGTTGCCCAAACTTGAAAAAACACAAACAACACAATGACTCTCCCTAACCAGGTCGATCCCTGGATCTCATTGATTACTCTTCTCAAGAGTCCTAAATTGCAGTTAACACAGAAAAAGATCTGTTTTTGTATCTGTCATCTTTTACCCTTAAGGCTTCAAAAAAGAGGGATTTCATTGTTTACTAAGTGGGTACAGTGTGACGCCGAAACGTGTCAACACTTGGTCCATCTTGGTGATTGCACTACAGATAAGGTATTTCAACTTGGGGTCAATTATTTCTGTCCTCACTGTCGAGAGTGCAGTGAAGAGTGAGTGCAAACAAAATATTGTTTGTTTGGTTTTATCACAGATTATTTAAATTATAGTTAAGTGTGTTAATAATACCAGGTAAATTGTTTATTTTGAACCGTCAATTTCAACATCAGAAACATTTGTAAACAAAGAACCATCATATATAGGTCACATTCACGCGCCAATATGGAAAGCCACGACTGTCTTATATGTAGATTATGCAGATCGTCGAGTCAGTTTAACACTATATAAAGGCAACACTTGTGTATATTGAGTCAAACGTGCTTGGTATAAAGTCATTGTGTACATATATCGAGTGACAATTGTGTGTTACAGAGTCAACAGTACAATTCATAGAGTCAACCTGTCTTGTAAACGAGTCAACACATCTTTATAAAGAATAATTCAAACAATATATTGAGTCATTACGGCGTTGTATAGGATGGAAGTAACCTTATATGAAGTCATTTTGTGCTTTTGTCAAGTCAAACGGTTGTTGTTTAGATACGATATAGCTATATATTTAGTCGGTCTTTATTATTATTGAGTCAAATCGTCATTTTATAGAGTCGTTTGAACAATATATTGAGTCATTACGGCGTTGTATCGGGTGGATTTAACCTTATATAAACTAAGTCAGTTTGTGCTTTTGTCGAGTCGAACGGTTTTTATATGGATTCGACATTGCGTTATATTTAGTCGCTCTGTATTATTTTTGAGTCAAATCGTCATTTTATAGAGTCGTTGTTATAATATATTGAGTCATTACGGCGTTGTATTTGGGTGGATTTAGCCTTATATAAAGTCAGTTTGTGCTTTTGTCGAGTCAAACGGTTTTTATTTGGATTCGACATTGCTTTATATTTAGTCGCTCAGTATTATTTTTAGTCAAACCGTCATTAGATAGAGTCGTTGTAACAATATATTGAGTCATTACGATGTTGTATAGGGTGGATTTAACATTATATAAAGTCAGTTTGTGCTTTTGTCGAGTCGAACGGTTTTTATATGGATTCGAAATTGCTTTATATTTAGTCGCTCTGTATTATTATTGAGTCAAACCGTCATTATATAGATACGTTGGAACAATATGATGATGAGTCGATGATGCTTTATGTAGGGTCGATCAGATTTCTTCGAGCCTAAATTATAACCAGTATTTGCAGTTTAAAATAAGGAAAAATGGAATTATGTAAAAGCATGGTTAAAATTCTTGTGGAAAATGGATTTAATGATTATCAAATCAACCTCTTTAAAGAGCAAAAGATTTCACCATATATTGTGGCACACCTTCATTGTATGAACTTAGATGCTTAGGTGTGACGGAGAGAAATGACATTATGAAACTGCGTATGAAGTGTGTGACATTTGGAAGACATACTACAAAAATAAGGCAGCATGGTTTCAATATCCCCAAAAAACACTATTGAAAGTCTGGTGTGCGGATTTTCCATCGCTGATGCGAGTCAGATTTTGGGTGTTTCGGAAAGCACGGTATACCTTAAAATGCGAATATACAATATGTCTAAACTGGTGTTCACAAATATGGAAGATGACCAGCTGGATACAGTTGTTGCACAAATGCTAGTGGACTTCCCACGGTTTGGAGAAATTATGTTGAGACAGTTGTTGGGCGCAAAAGAAATAAAGGTGCACTGATAATTTGCTTTGTATAATATCCTGAAGGTTTTCAGGTTTTCGCAAAGCCTTGATTTCCATGCGAAAACTTCCAATGACCATCCCAACATGCCATTTGTATAAAAACTGATCATGCTGATACATGTAGCGGTTTTATACTGTGTCTTGAAATATTGGTCCTGGGAGTTTTCAAATTTGTATCTATATATACCTGTGTAACTCGTTTCGCATACGGACTGGCAAGTAACTTAAACGATGTAAAATCTGTATGTTTAGTATGTAACCGTTCGTTTGCAAATTGCGATATAAAATTACTGCTTAAAACAACATTTCTCAACATATGGTGAGTCATATATATATGTGTGTGTGTATTTGTGATGTCTATTCAAAACTGTTAATTACTAATGTGGCAGAAATTGTTTAGTTAATATGACTGAATGAATTTGATCCTTTTAAGTTTAGGTACAGCGTTTTCGTCTTAGTGATTCTCTTAAACGATTGGACAATCTAGGACTGCTTGAACGTAAAAGAAAGCGTCTAAGACGACGTGTGTACAGTGTACAGAGGCCAAACCACTTATGGCATATTGACACCAATCACAAACTGATCAGATGGAATTTTATCATAAGCGGAGGGGTCGATGGTTTCAGTCGTTTGATAACATTCTTGGTGTGTATTGATAACAACAAGGCTACAACTGTTTTTGATTGCTTCCGTCAAGGTGTCCACGAATACGGTACTCCTAGGCGGGTGAAATCCGATATGGGTATGGAAAACTCAAAAGTAGTTGAATATATGAATAGCGTTCGTGGAGAAAAGTCTATGCTTACTGGTAAGAGCACCCGTAATCAAAGAAAAGAAAGAATGTGGCGCGATGTTTTTGATGGGGTGCTTAGTTACTACTATGATCTTTTCTACTATCTAGAAGATGAGAACTTGCTTGGTGTGCTAAATGAAAAGGAACTCTATGCCTTACATCATGTATTCTTAGGCAATATTAACAAACGATTGCGAATGTGGAGGTCAGCATGGAATAACCATAGGATACGTACAGTAAAGTCGACACCAATGAGACTCTTTACAGCAGGCATGCTAAACAATCCTCAGCCAGAGCCTATCGGTGAAACTGCTGCCAGTCATGATTCTGATACAGAACGGCAGTGGGGCAGATGATCCTTCTGATCTCAGGGCACCAATCTTGCTCCCGAATCTTCGTCTAAGCTCTGACACTCTGTCCCAACTAGATGATGAATGTCCACAGAACTGGACTTCAACCAACCACGGAATTGTTATATACTTTAAAGCATATATATTTATTGATGATTGATATATACTTAAGAATTTTAATGGGATTTTAAAATAGCTTATTGCAGGATAAATATCGCCAACAGTCATCACCTCACCATCTATAAACACTAACGCTTTCGCTTTCAGTACTGCTTTATAAAAGGGCTCCCTGCACCAATATCTTTATTGGTATACAGAATTGTTACAAGTGATAAACAATGGAAACACAGACATACATATAGACTCATGTCAGATGTGTCCTCTTACAAGCCAGAATTCTAGCAGTGTACTGTGTTAAAATATGTGTTTACATGACGATTTCTTTCACTTCTCTGGCTTATGTACGAGCCAAATATAAATACTAACTCATACCACCAACCCATAACTTTGTGCACTTGCATTTATTGACGTGCTTATTTACATACTGTGTTACTATTTTCACCATTTTACTGTGATCTTACTTTGGCAATAAAGAGTATATATATATATTCACGAATCATTCATTTAATAAATTAACTTTTTTCTGTGTAGAGTTGCCCTTTTAAACAAATAAAAAATTGTTTAGGATCGTTTTACATGACATCAATTCTATGATTTTAAATAGTAGAAATTAATAACACATTGGACTGTATAACTTTTTCAGCTGTAAAAATTTTTATACAATTAGTGACGTGGGCCAAAGTATAAACCTGAACTTAAGACGGATGTTGAGGGATGAGAACCCATTTATATGTACAACGTTAACGATAAACTGCCTCAATTTTGAATAAATATATTCTTAATCAGTGAAGTTTTTTTCTGTAGTTTCAGTTCAAAAACGACAAATGTGATTAAATCAAGTTTGCAAATTCCATTGCAATGCATTTCATATGCATTGAGGTAACGTCGTGTAAGACAATAATCACTTGTTTTCGATGGAAACACGACTGCTGATTGCAAGATACTGATAAATGTAAGCCTGATGAACCCTCTTAATGTGACCCTTTCTTAAGCCTTTTTATCTGTTAAACAATGACCAGTCGACTTCTTAATCAAAGCGTTGAGTTGTAGCTACACCCAGTGAATAAATAAAACAGAACACGCCTGCATTTATTGTCATGGTTATGTGTATAGGCATTATCAGTATATATGTCCCAATCGTTCAGCAACGTGTCTCCATTTTGCATTAAGCAAATTGCAATCTTTTTTTAGCACAAGTAGGAAACTTTCAGTCAAGATATACTTACAAATCTTACCAATAGGAAAATTGGCAGAAAGACGAAATATTATGGTACCTTACTGGAAGCTATGGAATACAATTCCAGTGTGTAAGACATTTATCAGAAACAGCAACACTCGGAGGAACAGTTACTGGAAATGTAGTGTAATTTATTACAAAGCACACCGCTCACATTAATTAATGGCTTCTTTTAATTGCTGTATTGTGCAATGATGCGTGTTTTGTATGCTCACCATGATGCACCTGAAGAAAAAACTATTAAACTATTTGTAAAATAAAGAAAACAAAGATCATTTCTGAATTTTTAAATTTTACTTCAACAAATCTTTCAAAGTATGAACATAAATCCCGCTTAACCTATCTGGTTGCTACAGAAAGCCATACAAATAAACCATAACAGCAACACACTAACAAGAAAAAAACATAAATTGGTAAAACCAAATGGCTGCTCCCCGAAGCCACATTTTGACTGATGGATCATCGCAAAGTCAAAGTGAATATATGTACAGTAGTATCAGGTCAGGCCACCTTTATTACCATTGGCACATTTTTACTTTTTACCTTGGTGAAACCTTTAATTAAACATTAAACTACAGATCCGGTTCATACGCCTGAAATGCTTTTTCATATTTTATCTTCGTGTTGAATAATTATGAAAACACTCCATTTCTGGCGTGTAAAAAATTAGTTAAAACATCTCCGCATAAATTTTTCTGTTAATAATGAGCATGTTTCATGCAAATCTATCTATAAAATTAAGGAGCTGCTTTAACATGGTGGTATGGACAGACAGGAAGATTCTTACAGACCCATCCAAAACTTTGTGTGGATGGTTGTGTTTGTTAAATGATTAATAGCATTTACAAACAAGTAGTCAAAATGAATACCATTCATTACACCAACCATGAACAAAACTGAAAACTAAACTTGCAGAAAAGATCAATAAAGGATTGAACAAGTGAAAACGGTTCTTCATGAAACAATTGTCATCTAAAAAGCCAGCAGAGGAATAAAACACGCTATTTGCAGTCTCACTGCTCTCAATTATTATGCCATTCCAAAGTAACTATTGCAGATAGCATAGTCATACAATCTAAACAAAACGTTGTCATCTGGCACTTTGCCATTTGTAGGAATGGGCAATGTTAAACGATTGGAACAGGTATGAGCCATAGGTACCAAAGACTCCTTCACAGTGAATGTTATGGATGGTGAAATGGCAAATCCAAGTGGTGGCTCTTTTCGATGCCTGTTACAAACTTGAGAACTATTCCAAGGCTAATACCCTCACGTCTTCCTGTTGTGAAAAAAAGGATTAAAAGTTCATAAATTTACAAGCTGGCCTATTTACATAAGCATCTAACCTATGAAGAACATGTTACTCATTTGAAACTGGGATTTTGGCACAAGAGTGACAATAGTCGAGCCCGCAAAGAAATTAATATGTAAGCTTGGTCACAAAAAAGTTTGTTTTTACAATCTTGACCTTTGACCTCTATGTGCCTTAACCTTTGAATCATGGACCTGGGTCTTGCACTCAACACATTGTCTTAGGTTGTTGAAGAAATCTGCCAAGTTATTTTAAAATTTATAATAAAGAAATGAGAAAGTTATGGAGTGGACAGGATTTAGGCTTTTGACCTCTAAGTGTGATCTTGACCTTGGAATAAGGAACTAGGTCTTGCACGCTACACGTCTACTCTTGATGAATATATCTGCCAAATTGTTTCAATTTATAAAAAAATGATTATGGAGCGGACAGGAAAGTTTGAAAGCACAGACAAACGGACAGACGTACGCACAAACACCGAACTTACAAAAAGTGAGAACTATGTCTCGCTCATCACAAGCAGGTTCGATAAAAAAAACTGTTTTATTTTGTTTGATCAGTTACTATCAGTTCTTTGTTTTCTCTGATCAAAATCAACAAATGTCAGAAAACCACTTTCTAAAAATGTTTTTATGGGTAAATTCGGGTAAATTGAGGTATTTTGTAGATTTTTTGCACTTTGCTGTTCCAATATCTACAGACTGGCTACTCGGGCAGCATCTGCTGCTACTGTAACTCTTTGTACATTCAAAACTAATTTACTTAAACATTTAAATAGACACATATAAAACATTTTGTCCAAGACTATGTAAACTGACAGATAACCTAAAATCAGGGAAATACGAACATATCCTATAGAAATATTTTTTATAAGGGGGAAATACGGACATTAGAATGGAAAGGAAGAAGGGTATGCTGATGTTTAGGCATGTGTGTAGCCAGTGAAGTAAATGTGAGGTTATTTTGTTTAAAATAACGCAACTGTATTGAACCTAAAAAATTATTAGAGCAAACTGGATCTTGTAAAACAGGTGTAATTAGCTGTGTAATTAATATTCATATGGTTATCTGTATTTATCTGGATTTTCCCGTAATAAAAAGAAAGAACTTTTATGAAAAACCTTGTTTTATATGCTGCAGGCATACATGTTTGATTTATGGCACCAAGACATTTCTCAACCCATGTGTTCACCATGGTCATAATTTTCGCCTATTTTTAATACAGAACATTATATTATTCAACTTGCTTGCAATCTCTCTTAAGTACATGATGAACCTTTGGTAAACGACTGACTCAACAGTTCCTTGGTTTGAGCCTTCAGCTGAGAAGTTTGGGCTAAGAATATGTGTGATCATCTTCAATGTCACTGGTGGATCTTTCACTGGAGTTAAAAGGTGTCTTAGGAATGGGTGTGCCTTCAAAATCTGAATATATAGGAAAAACAACACTTCTTTTTTAAGCATTGTTTTTATAGTTATAAAAATATACACTTTAGAATATGGACCTGAAAATGGATATATTTGCATGATTAAAGAATTTGACACCTTCCTTGGAACTTGTTCAAAACCATATATTATGAATGCATATTGATATTCCACAAATTAGATTTAAAAAAGAACTGCCATTCAATATAGATAATTCAAAACCCCAGGTGCACAAAACTCATGCTGGTGAACATTTCTGTAAAGTTGGGTGGCTCTAGCTCTATCAATTAAAGAGCTATGCATGAATACGTTTATGTTGTTTTTATTACAGGAGAGATTTAACTCCAAAGTTGTCATGGAGAGGTAATGCAAAACCCTAGGTGCACAACTCATACGGAGTGCCGAAATGACAAATTAGAGCCCCTTTTATAGTATGTCGTTTACATACAAAACAGAATGTGCGAGAAAAATTTAGGTTTTTTGTGTTGTTTTGTTTTTGTTCTCTATTTTCTATTGTTTTCATTTTTAAATCACTTTAAACATATTTTATTGAAGACCCTGTTAAATCACTACAAGAAAAAATTAAATATTATTGCTATTTAATATCAAAATTAATGAATATTTTGTGGCGGCTGTAAAAAGTCTCCCCGTAAATTCAATCAATGCTGTTATCAATTACGTCCTTTGAAGGTCGTCGAGCAAGATATTTATGTACTATGTTAATAGTACTTCTAAATTTACTTTTCGTTTTTAATATTTCGGCTAGTTTAAAGATGAGTGGTTTCAATATCCCAGCCAAAATAAATGTGGATATTGTTCAATCACCCCAAGGATATACTTCCTGCTTTTTAAAAGCTTTGGCGTTGTCTGTGATATGCAGGATTTATATTCTAAGATCCCCTCTCAAAATTCTATCTTGTTTAGTTCCGCCCATTGTTTTCTCGTTTAGGGCAAACCCATTCGTTTATCTGGGGACCATACGCCGCTGAACATGGAATGGTATTAAGTTCATAAAAATTCCAAACTTGTTAATTCTGTATTTTTGCTTATTGAAACTGAGTACAGAACTGAACAGATTTTTGAAATCGGTCTACTTGTTGCTGAGATATTGTCATTTGAAAAATGTCAAGTGAAGTGAAAAAAATGTTAAGAATTTAAGTTCATAAACGGTCCAAACTTGTACAGTCTTTACAAAACAAAATATGGAGCTTTATTGACCAATATTAAAAAATTCACAAGAATTTTAAATCATGTGCTTAAAATTCAATTATTACTGTTTCTTATTATTTAAATGTGCATTTCTGTTAAAATGCATGTTAAAGCATCAAATATAAGTGCTTTAGACCTTATGGTATCGCATAAAGATAAAAAATTCATATTTTTAAGAAAGTGTGTCACACTCCTGACAACCACATAAGTGCAGTGTACTCAAAAAATGTTTCATTAAGGCCATTTTCGTTTGTCACAATTAAACAAAACATAACATAGACTTCTGGGAATAAACATGCTCTCGTTTTTATGTAAAGGATATGTTGACAGAATATTGCAATATATGCATAACGTGACACTCCTGACAAATTTAGCTGATATTCTCTGAAGGAAGCTGCAGACAAATATAATTTCAATAGAGGTGATAATATTATAATTATTGCATCTAGAAACATTAAACTTAATGTTACACAAAACATTTCTTTTGTACTATTAAACTTTAAAGTCCTATCATTTATAAAGCTAAGATGTATTGATTTTCTTGAGGTATTTTCTTATCTACCACGCTTGACATAATAGCAAAAATTTTGATTACTTGAAGTATAATAATTATGCTTAATTTATCATTAGTTGATGCCTAATAAATGCACCTTTTACTAAAACAACACTAAAACTTGTCTTTATTCAAGCTTTTTGTACAATAATGGTCTGAGCTATTAGGATCGATGAATGTCCGTCGTCTGTCGTCCGTCCACACTTAGTTCGTTAACACTCTAGCGGTCACATTTTGCCTCGATTGTTTTGAAACTTGGTCAGGATGTTTGTCCCAATGATTTCTCGGACGAGTTCGAATACGGGTCAGCTGGGACCACAAACAAGGTCACTGTTACTAAAAATAGAATTTTCTTGTTAACACTCTTGCGGTCACATTTTTGCTCTGATTGTCATGAAACTTGGTCAGAATGTTTGTCCCAATGATTTCTTGGACGAGTTTGAATACGGGTCATCTGGGTCCAAAAACTAGGTCACTGTTACTAAAAATAGAATTTTCTTGTTAACAATCTAGGGGCCACATTCTTGCTCCGATTGTCATGAAACTTGGTCAGGATGTCTGTCCCAGTAATTTCTCAGACGAGTTCGAATATGGGTCATCTGGGTCCAAAAACTAGGTCAGTTACTAAAAATAGAATTATCTTGTCTTGGCTGTAAATTTGTTATTTCTCATTGGATTTTAAAATATCTTGGCGCAAATGTTCACCATGACAAGGCGGTGTGTCGAGTACAATACCCATGTCGGTTGGTGCAAGGTCACTGTTAGTAAAAATAGAATTTACTTGTTAACACTCTAGCGGTCACATTTTTGTTTCGATTGCCATGAAACTTGATCAGGATGTCTCTCACAGTAATTTCTCTGACAAGTTCGAATATGGGTCATCTGGGTAAAAAAACTAGGTCACTGTTACTAAAAATAGAATTTTCTTGTTAAAACTCTTGTGGTCACATTTTTGCTCCGATTGTCATGAACCCAATGATTTCTTAAACGAGTTCGAATATGGGTCATCTGGGTCCAAAAACTAGGTCACTGTTACTAAAAATAGAATTTTCTTGTTAACACTCTAGCGGTCACATTTTTGCTCCGATTGTCACGAAACTTGGTCAGGACGTATGTCCCAGTAATTACTTGGAACAGGATGTCTGTCCCAGTAATTTCTCGGACGAGATCGAATATGGGTCATCTGGGTCCAAAAACTAGGTCACTGTTCCTAAAAATAGAATTATCTTGTCTTGGCTGTAAAATTATTATTTCTCATTGGATTTCAAAATAACTTGGCACAACTGTTCACCATGACATGGGGCTGTGTCAAGTACAATACCAATGCCTGTTGGTCCAAGGTCAAGGTCACTGTTACTAAAAATAGAATTTTCTTGTTAACACTCTAGTGGTCGCATTTTTGCTCCGATTGTCACGAAACTTGGTCAGGACGTATGTCCCAGTAATTACTTGGAACAGTTCGAATATTGGTCATCTGGGGTCAAAAACTAGGTCAGACACTTAAAAAGCCTACTTAAAGGAGAAAAGTAGAAAGAGACAAGTATTTCTTAACTTTTCCGTGTAACATGTTAAGCTTTGAAAAAAAGTTGGTGATTGGAGATTCTGACTTAAATGTGAAAGATCATGTCAGTGAAACAAGACGTCGTGGTGACCATTCAAGAATCGTTTAAGCACTTGCTAAAGTGGCGATGCTTGCAGCTCGGGTTCTTTTTGATGCGCATGAATATGTAAAACAAAGGGGAAGTACCACAACCAAACCAGGACTTATTTAAATGAGACATTAGGGGGACGTTACAGAAATTTTAGGTCTCAAAAATACACTGCTCAAAACAATTAAAGGATCGCTTTTTATATCGACTCTACGGTAACCATGTTTGTGTATACACATGTAGGAATGTTTGCAATATATCAATGCAAACATTGTAAGATTACGCACGGGTAAAATAACCCGTTTTCTAGTGAGGAAGCGTGTGTAAATTGAGACTACACACAATATCCCTATAAATGGCCAGATCTTTTGTATGGGGTCAATAGCGAATGTCTGATATAGTGGTCAGAATGAAATGTCTTTGGTGTTTTGTTGGATTTTATGTGCTCATGTACTCATGCCATGGTGTTAGGCGGCTTTAAATCCAACTGAGGTAGCAATGGCGGTACAAATTCTCCTGGACGGACACTCGCAGCGTGAAGTGGCTAGGACAGCGGGCATGTCACAAAGCGTGGTTGCACGGTTGTGGAGACCTTACCGGGAGACAGGACAGTTTACCAGACGCCCTGGTCAAGGTCGTTCGCGCTGTACAACCTATGCTGACGACCGCTATATACGGATATTAGCGTTATGAAACCGTAGAGGCACTGCTACACACACGGCTCCAAACTGAGTTCCAGGTGGCCACCGGACAGCGAATATCATCCGCAATAGACTCTACAATGACACTATGAATGCCAGACGTCCAGCAACTGGCCCAATTTTGACGTGCCCACAGTATTCAGAGACTTGAATTTGCCGAGAACCGCCTTAACTGGGGAATGCGTGATTGGGAGTCTGTGTTGTTCACAAATGAGAGCAGATTGCATTTGTTGTCGTGTGATAGGCGTATTCGCGTGTGGAGACGACCAGGTGAACGGTATACAGAGTTAACATTATGGAACATGATCGGTTTGAGGGTGGCTCGGTTATGGTTTGGGGTAGAATCTGTTTAGCAGGACGTACGGATCTCTATGTGTTTGACTAAGGTAACTGCTTTGAGGTATAGGAATGACATTTAAGCATCAATTGTTAGGCCATTTTCTGGAGCTGTAGGTTACAGTTTAACTTACATTCACATGCAAGATAATGCCCGACCACACACAGCTAGGCTTGTCATGCACTACCTTAATGAGGAGGGTATCGAGGTAATGGATTGGCAAACCCGTTCGCCGGACTTAAATCCTATAGAACATGTGTGGGACTACATTTATAGGCGGATTTCTGAACGACAAAATCGGCCTATCACTTTACCAGACCTTACACAAGCACTTATCCTGGAGTGGAATGGGCTGCCCCAACAGTTGATCGCTGCGTTTATAAGGAGTATGCCCAGCCGGTGCCGTGAGTGTTGCAATAGACGAGAGGGACATACCCATTACTAGCAGACATTACTCGGATGTGTTCGATCTTTAAAACAAACAGTTTATGCCACTAACATTGTTTGTGCAGTTTTTCTTAAACTGTCCCTTTATGCTTATTCATAAGTTTCTGTTGTCTTTTTCACTGTTTATCATTATACTGTTGGTGTTTAGTCGAGAATATGTAGCGATTAAATGTTTCACAAACCTTGTTTGGTTATTTATTTCCTAATGGCCCTTCTAGTTTCAAATATGCGTATGATCCTTCAATTGTTTTGAGCAGTGTAGTTGATAAGGTTTCGGAACCAAATATTGATAAAGAGCTTTTTCTAGTCACAATGAAGACAACGCGTCAATTATTTCATTAAATTTGGGCGACATAGGCTACGGGTACAATTAATTAGAAATCCATTGTATGGCTAGATGTTTTGCAATTCCAATTTGAACACTAGTGAAGTCAGAAGATGCCATATGGAATTCCAGCTTTATTTTTTAAGGTTTTTAAGCAAAGGGCCCGTGCTGATATAGTTTTGGTCATGCGCCAAATCCCAAGCTACATCAAGAAGAAACTTTAGGTAAAAAGAGAAATATGCGTACCAGGAATAAGTGACCTTTTAAAACACAGTATGCCATGTTTTGTCTAAGGGGGGTAATCAAATGTTTATTGGTAAATTTCATCAACCGCAGCTCTTTCCCTTCACATTAAAAGTAAGATATAATGCTTTCATCTATTTTGAAAGCGCAAGCGAGACACAGAAGAAACGCTTCAGGCAGCATCTGCCGTTAGGTCTGCCTTAGATCGCTTAAACTTTAATTTCAATTCCGAGAAAAAAAGTAAGTTGTCCAATAAAACCCTTCATCTTGAAGGCCTGAGTTCAATTTTTAATCTTTTCAATTGAACAATAAATATTTTCTTTCATTTAGGATTAAGCATCATTTTGAATTTCTTGAAAACCAAATAAAAATAATTTCATTTAAATTTCATTGGATCCGGGTCTTGTGTTTTGTATGGCTTGCATCTGTTACATGTAAATAATTTTAAGGTGAGATGTGTTTATTTACGATGTTGCTTTGAAAGTTTCTAGTTCATCTTTAGGGAAACCATTGTTATTCAAAAGATTTTTAGCTGTAATTGATTTTATGTTTTAAATAGTATCTTTGAAATATTAAATTGGAAAAGTGGACTGAAAGTGTGTTTATTTAACTTATGCTGCCCTCACACATACCTCGCGACCTTACTGCGACCTGAAAACTAGTAAAATAGCATTTTTCTTTCGAAAATCGTTTGGTTTTCTTTCAAATTTCCAAATTTCTCTCGCAGACGGTCCGGGGCTCTGCAGTCTTGTGTTCAGTACGTTTTCTCTATGTCCTCAATACGACCCTTCTACGTCCATGGCGTTTCCACTGCGACTATATTGCGTCCCCAAGGCGACCCCACGGCGATCATCGGCGACCCAGATGCGACTGTGCTACGTTCTCTGCGTCCTTACGGCGACTCTACGGCGACTATTGCGTTTGTCCGGCGACTGTCCTGCGACTGTACGACGACCCTACTATGTAGTAAGGACTTGGTAAGGACGCAATAGTCGCAGCAAGGACGCAGCGTCGCCAAAGGTTTCCGAGCAATTTCTTGTAATTTCATCGGCGACTCTACGGCGTCCTTAGTACGAGTGTACTACGTCTATTGCGTTCTTATTGCGTCCTTACTACGATGCTGCTGCGACTATGGCGACTCAACTGCGATCCCACGGCGACCTAACCAGGACTCAGCAAGAATGCAGAGTTTCTGCGACTGTTTTGTGCATGTTCAAAATATTCGCCGACGGTCTGCGACCTTGTGCGTCCTTGGGTTCCTCGCTACGACCTCGCTGCGTCCCTGCTGCGCCCATGGCGACTGTGCTGCGTCCTGGGTCGTAGCAAGGTCGCAGTAAGGACGCAGTAAGGTCGCGAGGTATGTGTGAGGGCAGTTTTAAGCAAGCAGGGGAGATCGTATGTATAAGATCTTCTATCATGTATTCATGCAATGGAACAATTTAATTTTCAAAGGGTTATTATAACATGCTTTGTTTTGCCACTGACTATTCCAAGGCGGTAAGCCCAAGGGTTTTCTGGTTATACAATGATCGATTTGCAGAGAACATGGTTATACCATGATCAATTTCAAAATAGACGCCAAAAACAATAAACGACAAATAAGACAATTTCAATCAGTAAATGTTCTAATTTTATTCAATATTTATAAATCCGGATTTGTTTTTTACAACAAGGTGTTTGTTTTATTTTGAACATTATTGTATTATTGCAATGACATTACATAAAACGTTTTTATATAACGTAGGGTTTTACAACACAGCTGAACATCCATCCTATCCGAGTGTAATTTAGAACATCTTTCTCTACAGTTCTTTGTCAGTATTATGGTATATTTGAAAGAATAGATGAAAACCAATTGAGCGGTGTCGGTGACGATTTCTGAACTTTTAAGAGAGAATGTGACCGGCAGTGTGAACTAATCAAAAACAAATATGTCGATATGTAAAACAGATTTGTAATCCAATAAATGTAACACGACTTTGCAACCCTTGGTTGTACTTGCAAACAAAGACCATTAGCGACCATGTATGAGTCGCCCGATTTTATTTAAATTTGTCCGTTCATTGCTGTAACAATTTTTGGAAAAGGAAATGAAGACAGAGGCAAGTGTTTTCTGAACTGGAGATTGTTTTGTCGTTCATTGCTGTTGTAGGATAAAACTAGATGGGTGTTCAGTTGAACACTTGTGTCGCCCTTGGATACTTTGTAAGACAGCATAATATTAAAGTGTGATGAAGACATGTTAAGAAACGGCATATTAGCTAAAGTGAATGTTAAGTTTTCATGACAAAAATCTAAGTACAAAAAGGGGCATATGTCTGTCACTTGTGACCTTGACCTTCAGATTTTGGAATAATCATAATAAAGTTGTCAGTGGCAATATAATATAAAAAATCGATGAGGAAATATTAACATATGGCAATATGAATATAACCTTAAGTTTTTATGACAAAATATAAAAAAGGGGCATAACTGTAGTGAAATAAGAAATTGACCGTGGTATCATGACGACCTTGTTGCTGTAAGAAATATTTGTTGAAAGTTAGATGAAGAAATGTTAAGAAATGGCAAAGTTATAGCCAACATTAAGTTTTCATGACAAAATATAGGTATGAAAAGGGGCATAACTTTGTGGCATGTGACCTTGACCTAAAGATTTTGGTATCATGACGACCGTGTTGTTGTAAGCAATATATTTTAAAAGTTTGATGAAGAAATGTTAAGAAATGACAAAGTTATTGCCAAAGTTAAGTTTTCGTTAGCCAACGTTAAGTTTTCGTGACGAAAAAGGGGCAAATCTCCATCAAATGTGACCTTGACCTAAAGAATTTGACATCATCATGACCGTGTTGTCATAAGCAGTATAATTGAAAAGTTTGATGAAGAAATATTTAGAAATGGCAAAGTTATAGCCAACGTTAAGTTTTCGTGACGAAAAAGGGGCATAACTCCATCAAATGTGACCTTGACCTAAAGAATTTGGCATCATCATGACCGTGTTGTCATAAGCAGTATAATTGGAAAGTTTGATGATGAAATATTGAGAAATGGCAAAGTTATAGCCAACGTTAAGTTTTCGTGAAGAAAAAGTGGCATAACTCCATCAAATGCGACCTTGTCCTAAAGAATTTGGCATCATCATGACCGTGCTGTAATAAGCAGTATAATTGGAAAGTTTGATGAAGAAATATTAAGAAATGGCAAAGTTACAGCCAACGTTAAGTTTCCGTGACGAAAAAGGGGCATAACTCCATCAAATGTGACCTTGACCTAAAGAATTTGGCATCATCATGACCGTGTTGTCATAAGCAGTATAACTGGAAAGTTTGACGAAGAAATATAAAGAAATGGCAAAGTTATAGTCAATGTTAAGTTTTCGTGACGGACGGACCAGACTCACAACAATAATGATAACAGAATATTAAATTTTGTAACATTACAAACTGCTACGCGAGGGATTTATTTCGAATTTGACACAAAGTATTTCTACGAGTCTTCATATTAACAGATTCACAACAAATAACTCTCCCCTGTAATCCGTAACAATCACCCGTTTCCCATTTTTGCATGCAGCATAGTCAGGGTATAAAGTGGGTCGGAGCTAATTCAACAAGACAACTTGTGCTTTTTTGTTCATATGACAACCGATGTGTACCTTTGAACCTGGTTTAAACACCGATGAAAAAATTGTATTTCTGCTGACCTTTCCTAGGCGGTTACCCAACAGGTTCTCTTTTTCGTAAATAACTGTTTGTGGTGTCTTCTCTGAAATTTCATAATCAGGCCCAATAAAACATATCCTGCAATATTTTCATTTTGTGTTTCATCTGTTGTAAACCCATGCTCTAGTAATTTCTCTCATTGTGTTGTCCGAGTGTCCTGATATGCATGTTTCCTTTTTTTAATTAGAATCTGTTGTCGCAATTCGGAGGCTGGTGCTCCAAAAAGCCTTGTTTAATCACCAGTTGGAAAAATGTTTTGCTACTGATTATTTCAATGCGGTAACCTCTCAGGTTCTCATTTTGATTAGTCTGATAGTAATCTCTGATTCTGATCTTTTATATAATTTGACTATCTCTTTGCTCAGCTTTGTGGCTGTGTGGTGATTAAACATGTACTGCAAGTAATCTTATAATTTATAACTCTTTACGCAATATGTAAGTCTTATATCGCTTAGACAAACGGTGTAGATCTAGATTATCCGGGACATCCGTGCCATCTGATCTGGATTTACACCGTTCTTGATGAGAAAAGACCTTCTGAGTCGATGCGATGTGGGTCTAAACGGTTCGCCCACTCGATTTAAGGTTTATCTATGGAGTAAACAATTAAAAAGTTTTACTTAAAACGTATGCTGTGTTGAAATTTATTACAGAGATCTATATTCAACACTAAGTTGATCTTGTTGGAATATGTGTATGTTCAATTGCTTTTGAACATGACATGATGTCTCGCATTACTTTGGTATTTCAGTTCACCAGGCTCATACACAGATTTGAAAAGCACCGGCGTGTTAAATGTTACCATAAACACGACTTCTCCGGTATTACAAAAACTCTATTTCTCAGTCACCGGGTATAATGAACACCTAGCGTGGATGTCCAAAGAGGCCGATCTTGCAGCGCTGTCGAGTTTGGCAGACGAAGGGGCATTTTGGTAGATGAAATGTCAATTCAAGATGACATACAGGAAAGGAGGCTTATTCCTTTCGCGTATATATTAAGAGTTCGCAAACATTGCAAATGGCGAAAACTAGCTAAAATTTCAAAAATTATTCTTTCATTTTGAACCAGGAAGTAAGATTTCCTTTAATTTCTTGAAAACCGTAACATTATTTTGACGAATTGGCACTAAACATTGTAGACCAGTATATACTTATTTCAGGTATGAGTTGCTTTGGTATATTGTTCATGAATTTCAGAGTTCTCACGCAAACGGTTTTTCTTTTGTTTTAGTATGTGCTTGGTAATTAGAACACGAATTAGACTAAATTGAGCTTGCAAACATTTACTACATCCATAGCTAAATACATTTATTTAATAAAATCTAGGTGGCAATAAGTATTTCCCCCAAAATTCATTTTTTGAAATTTTAGCCCGTTTTCGCCATTTGCAATGTTTGCGATACCTTAATGTGTCATTTAGATTAATTGGTAACGTTTGTCGTATTAGAAATCATGCTATAAGCACAGTGCTAAATACGTAATGTAAACAAATATATTGTGATCATTTTTATAAAATACGCACGTTTATCTTGTTTTAACTAACTACTTTGGAGAAGGGGAGTTCAGTACTTAATAAAAATGAAACATAAAATCAGTAGAATCAATTAAAAAAAAATATAATATTACACAGACACATGTTTTTGTATATGAAATACTTCACTCTAAATCTGGTTACAGGTTGTTAGGAAAGGCGATGGATGGAGTTTAGTCGTATGGTTGATTTGGGGGACGCTTGTAACAATGTTGACTATTATCAACAGTAAACGTACCCTAAAGATGGCGACACATGTTTTGCAAGTTGTCTTCCATGGGTTTTCAGGATTAAGGTAATAATAACCTTATACCCGTTTAACAATTCGCTTTATTAAACTGAATCTTTCAATTCTAACTTTTTGTGCTTTCGAGCACCAAATAAAATGCACAAATATACATAAGCATAACCACAGATCTTTCGCGTGTTCTTAAATTCACGGTTTTGAAATTTCTTTTGAAACTTTCTTTTGAAACAGACCAATAAGAAATAATGACAGAAGACTGGAACAACTAGAGGGATGTTTGAAATTCTTTAAAGAGTGGGAGTTAGAAGTCAGTAAATCGGACACATTGTCACGAAGGAAAAAAATGCTTTCGAGAGAATGTAGGGAAGACATGACCCCTACTATATTGGGTTTCATATCTCTCGCAGGAAGAGTGTTACAGGACGGTCACACAATCACACCAGGGTGGTTAAATTCAGACTTAGTAGAGAACTTTTTTGTCAACAAAGGGGTATTAGAAATGACTGTAATACAAATCCAACACTGTCGCTGTAAATGCAATTTGTAACAGTGGTGACACTTCAGTAGTCTCAAAGGCTTCAGTTCCGCACATCCTTAAATAAAATGGAAAAAAATGGTGTGCAGTTACTGAAAACACAAAAACGAAGCAACACTGTAACACTCTTTCAGCGAGATATTTTTAATTGTTGTTTGACAGCAATGACGAAAGGTGTAACGCCCAAACATAGTTTCGGTACCTATACATACAGATGTATGATCACTATGTCACAACAAATAAATTGTTAAATTGTTAAGAATCCATACTCTTCACTGTTTGATATTTTTTGAATGCCTGAATATTGATATTAAAGAAAAAAGAAGTTATACTTTTTCTCAAATAAGAAATCTGTCTTATTTTGAAAATAAAAACATGTATACAGCAAATTGTGAATAAAAAATATTAAATTTTCTTTCGTGGTTTTCGGTAAAATAGTCGTAAACGAGTTTAACTTATTAAATGCGCGGTTACCCATTTACTAAAACAATTATGACTTCGACTTTGATTCAATATTCTTGTATTATTCGGACCTAAACGTCCACGAAAAAAGTCCACACAAATATTGCTGAATTAACGTTATAGGGTGAAAACTATGACATCATATGTTTAATTATTTTCTAAGTCCCTCGTTTCACATTCCCACATTGGACTCCAGATGATATACAGTAAAACCCCACATAAAGACCACCTACAAATTCAGGCCACCCCAGTATTAACACCACTTCTATGTGCCAATTTAAAGATTTGCACTATATTCCACCCTGAAATAACTACCATCCCGATAATAAGACTTGCCCAGTCCAAATGGTGGTCTTAATAAAGGATTCAATATATCGTAACTTAATATTCTTCCAATGGCTTGTACTTATATCTGACACCATTTGATAGGCGATCAACTACAATTCTTTACTTTTAAAGCCAGTCAGAGAAGGATATGTATGACAGAAATTTAAGCTTTATAAAGATAAGGCAAATAGAATTAAACATGTAAAGTCCCGCAGCGTTACTCAAACCAAGGGGTCTTAAGGATCCACTAAGAGGGTTTCCTATTGAAACATATGCAAATATGAAGATCTGCAATTAGCTATTTTCATCGGACTTCAAATTACTTATCTAAATCTATCTAACATTGTTAATTTCATGCTTAAAAGTGTAAGATGGGGTTCCATACTTACATGCGCACAATTTAGAAACTGCACGAAACAATACGGCCTGTATGGGAAAGCAGTTACTGGGTACACAACGACGGGCCTCATTTTAAAAATACATCAAAGTCTATTTTTAAAACTAGTTTCCAGGAAAACTAGTTCCAGGAAAACTTGAAGGTCATGTTGGGAGTTCATCTTTTTACACATTTCAAATGTACTGGAATTCAGCAATATTTTATTTGTTTTCACTGAGAGAGAAACGGGAGGCTGTCGATAACAAGAGACAAGAGAAACGGAAAAAGGTTAGTGAAGAACAAAACATTATAAAATTATGATGTTTATATTCTACAAGTATGATGTTTATTAAGTTTATTTTTCACGCAAGGTGATTTACTCAATACTCAATTTTAGGTTTTGCGAGCTGTGTGGGCTATGGGGCTACTTTCAAAAAATGTGGTGATTTAAAAGTACATTACTACAGAAATTTGATTAAGGATTTAATTTACCGAAGGACAGTTTTCCCCGTGCCACATTGACCAGTGTAAATAACACAATGACCATTTTCCACTATTCGCAAAATTTCCTCGGTGTTTTCGGCCATTTTGTTAAGTACAAAGATTCTAAATTGGTTGCTAAGCGATACCTGTACTAAAATATTCACTGCGTTGACCACGTTGACCGGAAGTCTAGCAACGCATGGCGGATTGACAGATACACATTCACCAAGTACTCTACTATAATGGCTATTTTCTCTGGCTAAATGTTATTTTCAATTTGAAAATCTACTTACCGTTAATAAGCACAGATTTTCTTGCATACCGGATTATAAGTATCATGCATGAGTGTGAGGTGAAGATGGAAAAATCTGTCACCGAGGGTTAACTGTTTTGCGGGAACGAGGCTCTGCCGAGTTCCCGCCAAAACAGTTCACCCGAGGTGACAGATTTTTCTATCTTTACCGAATTTCTCATGCAAGATACTTTTTCTTGCATACCTTTTATTATTTATAACATTTTTGTGTAAGTATACAAACTTATTTATTTTCATTATGCTGAAATATTGACGTTAAAGCAATCTTTTTTATAAATGACGCCACTAACTTAAATATATTACGTCAGATATTTGAAGACGTGACGTCACTCACGTGACTCATTCTACATGGGGGGGTGTAGGATCGAAATTTCCTACACGGGTGAAAACACCGGATGACCTGATCTGGTATGCAAGAAAAGTATTTCCGCGTGTTTTACCGGGGAAAGAAAATCTTCTCTTTTCCCCAGGGAAAAGATAACGTTCGCGTGCCTACGAGTGACGTCAAGTCTTCAAGTATCTGACGTAATTTATTCAAGTTAGTGACGTCATTTAGAAAGTAAGGTATACGTTAACGTTAATATTTCAGCGTAAGGAAACAAAATTTAGTTTGTATACATGTACACAAATGTTATCGACAGTAAAAGGTATGCAAGAAAAAGTATCTTGTATGGGACATTCGGTTAAGATAGAAAAATCTGTCCGTTCGGGTGAACTGTTTTGGCGGGAACTCGGCAGAGCCTCGTTCCCGCAAAACAGTTCCCCCTCGGTGACAGATTTTTCCATCTTCACTTCACACTCATGCAAGAAACTTGTTTTCCTTGTCGATGATAAAAAAATCGCCGATGTTATTCTTGTAATCGATGAAAAAATTGCGTTTGAAAAAGCGAATCGACGGCCGCGAGTTGCCATCCTTGTCTTTATTGTAAAGACTAATCTATTTTTTTATTATTAACAAGAATGTCAAACTCCTGTGCTAGAGGTAACATTTTTAGCCCACATATCCTGGAAATATGTCATAGAGGTTGTTTCAATGCTTTCAAGCCCAAGTTCGAATATGGGTCATGTAGGGTCAAAACTAGGTCACCGAGCCGAAATATGGAAAACTTTGTAAACACTTTAGAGGTAAACTTTTCAGCCTAAATATCTTGGAAATATGTCAGATAGGTTGTTATGATGATTTCTAGCCAAAGTTCGAATACGGGTCATCTGGGGTCAAAAACTAGGTCACAGATATGAAGAAAATATGAAGTAAACCTGATTAACACTCATAAAATTATTCACGTTTGACATTGTTACGCTTTGTGACAGTCTATATGAAGTATGTAGCCAGTCTATGTAGAATTTGCAAGGTTTTTGGTTTTCCCGGTTTTTTTGACGTTTCGCATGTAGTTTTCGTGCAAATGTGTCTTATATTCTGATTTTTCGTTATTTTGAATCACTCGAGGCTAGTATTTGACAGCGAATACATTATGGTTGCTTATTAGGTTACAATTATTAGATTGCTAATTTTTAAAGACAGTTAATGGACAGGCATAACATTGAAGTATGAAACCAACCGAACGGTCTTTTATGGCAATTCTGAGACTTGAAAAGGATACGGAGTGATTGCGAACTGAATTTAACAAAAGGTAAAGCGATTTAGATACACGTTTATTATTCAGTTGATTTGTAATAATTATTATCTTAATTGTGAAAACGTTTTATTTTGGTTGAACGTTAACGGAAGTGTGGGATTAGGGAAAGCAAGTGCTGCAATTGAGGCCTGACTGTTATATTTACGAGTTACACTTTATTCTTTGGAGAATGTAATTTAAAACAATAAAAGCTCACTGTCACATTTATTAAGAAACAGCAGTCGGAATCAGCTTTATGGTTACTTGATAATTTGTAAAGAGTTGCGATGAAAAATTTAATTTTCAAGCGTTTTTACATGTATGTGATTTTACAAGCAGATGAGTCTTTCAGAAACACGCATTGGGTTTGATAGCTAGATGTACTGTTATAAGTACAGTTGCACGCGGAAAGCGTGTATAATTATACAATATAACTTGAGAAGACCTCTTTATCTAATGTCAAACTGTTTGCATTTATATCATTGCAAATGTTATTTTGTTGAGTTCGATATTTTGAGTGCTTCGGAATGCTGTAATTTTTAGACACCGTTCTGGGCGATGAAATGCTGTAATTCTGAGGATAGCTGACACACCTGTACGTTTTGATGATGAACTAAAATCACAAAATAAAATTAAAATCTTTTCGTTAGATAGCTAACAGAAAGATTCATCGCGTGGAAGACAGCAGTAATACAATGCCGAATTAATATATTCTTAATTCTATTTATTTGTATTTTGTGAACCTGCGGCGCAATCTCAAATCTACTCGGAGGGGTTAGTCAGAGGGAGACAGAATCATACTCTATCTTTGAGGACAAATGTTGGACATGCCTTTGAAGGTCGTTTGTGCTTTCAACGTTTCCATCGTATAAACAGATAAAGCGAACACGACTGAACTCAAATGGAGCTGGTTATGATAAGTATAAACCTATATGTCTAAAGTTAAATGTGGCTGAACGCATATCAGATAAACACTTTGTAGCCTTCTGGTGACTAGATTTTGTTATTTTAATTCATTTTGCTGAAAATTCATTCGTGTTTTCATTTATATATGTTGTTGTTGATTTTTTTTCGATGAATATATTTTTTTAAAAAGCCGTAATTTGAACTTTTCTATAGATAGTAATGTGTTATAGTTCGGATTTTAGAGATTAAAAGAAAATCGTGTAATTCGTGTAAACGAAATACAACTTGTAGCACACGATCGTGTGTACAGGGGCTATGCATTTTTTGTTTCTGTTGGCATGTGATTCATTTTTCTATAAACTTATACAATAATATTATTTCAGCTTTAGATAAATGATCAATAACGTTGTACTCTGTGCCTAGTGTGGCTGAGAAGCAACTTAAATCGTCCTGATAGACTGATGATGGCCGCATATTTGGTTAACAAGCGGAGGTTTGATGTTTATAAAGTATGTATTGTGCTTTAGTATATTTCTGTTTTTCTAAAATTGCTCCTTACTCGGTCTGTCGTTTTCTGTAAATTATAAACTTTTTCATTGCCGTTCAAGTACATAGGAAAGTGCGAAGTATTTGCCCGTTTATTATTATAATAACGTCTTAAAATTAGAAATTTAAAGATAGCAGCATGCAGTTGTCATAGTGTAGGAATGTAATTGTTTCGCTTATTGCATGAACGGTTAAAGGAAAAACATTAATTTTATTGATTTTGTGATTGTAATTAATGTAGTCAGCGTGCCTCCTGGGCTTTAAGGGGTCGTGGCTTGCAAGGACGGACCACTTTGTGATCGTGCCTCGGTACTTAGCATTAAGAGGTCGTGGCTTGCAAGGACGGACCAGTGTTGTCAGTATGCCTCGGTGGCATTGAGTTGTCGTAGCTTGTAAGGACGGACCCCATGTGTGATCTTGCCTTGTTACCATTAAGGGGTCGTAGCTTGCAAGGACGGACCTGTGTTGTTTGTATGCCTCGGTGGCATTGAGTGGTCGTAGCTTGTAAGGACGGACCCCATGTGTGATCGTGCCTTGTTACCATTAAGGGGTCGTAGCTTGCAAGGACGGACCTGTGTTGTCAGTATGCCTCGGTGGCATTGAGTGGTCGTGGCTTGTAAGGACGGACCCCATGTGTGATCTTGCCTTGTTACCATTAAGGGGTCGTAGCTTGCAAGGACGGACCTGTGTTGTTTGTATGCCTCGGTGGCATTGAGTGGTCGTAGCTTGTAAGGACGGACCCCATGTGTGATCGTGCCTTGTTACCATTAAGGGGTCGTAGCTTGCAAGGACGGACCTGTGTTGTCAGTATGCCTCGGTGGCATTGAGTGGTCGTGACTTGTAAGGACGGACCCCATGTGTGATCTTGCCTTGTTACCATTAAGGGGTCGTAGCTTACAAGGACGGACCTGTGTTGTCAGTATGCCTCGGTGGCATTGAGTGGTCGTGGCTTGTAAGGACGGACCCCATGTGTGATCGTGCCTTGTTACCATTAAGGGGTCGTCGCTTGCAAGGACGGACCAGTATTGGCATTTTGCCTCGGTGGCATTAAGAGGTTGTGGTTGGAAGGAACAGACCAGTATTGTCTTTGTGCCTCGGTGGCATTGAGAGCTTGTGGTTGGAAGGGACAGACCAATATTGTTATTGCGCCTCGGTGGTGTTAAGAGCTGGTGGTTGGAAGGGAAGGAGCAGTACTGTCATTGTGCCTCGGTGGCATTAATAGTTTGTACTTTGGAAGTGTGAGACAAGTATTGTCAATGTGTCTCGGTGGCATAAAGAGCTTGTGATGAATGGGTCGGACCAATATTGTCATTGAGCCTCGGTGGCATAAAGAGCTTGCGGTTGGAAGGGTGAGACCAGTATTTTCATTATGTCTCGGTTGCATTAAGAGCTTGCGGGTGGATGGGACGGATCAGTATTGTCATTGTGTCTCGGTGGCTTTAAGAGCTTGTGGTTGGAAGGGACGGACCAGTACTGTCATTGTCTCGCGGTTGCATTTAGAGCTAGTGGTTTAAAGGGTCAGACCAGTATCGTCATTGTCTCGGTGGCATTAAGAGCTTGTGGTTGGAAGGGTCGGACCAGTATTGTCATTGTGTCTCGGCGGAATTAAGAGCACGTGGTTGGAAGGATTGTCATTGTGCCTCGATTTCTTTAATTTAATGCTATAAATTATAATAATGCTGGCCATGCTGGCTTGGTTTTTTAGAACGGATTAGAATTGAAACGATGCTTACATTTAGTTGTTGACACATACCTCGAGGTTATGGCTAAGTTTCCTGTGTGGCTTTCCAGTTTTTATACGGACGCATCGGTATCGACACGACACCACGGTTATGTTGCTTTTTAGGACGGTGAATTTTATGAATTCATGAATAATGCCAATTAAGCACTTGACTGACAAACGAGACCAAAACAAATATAAATGGAATTATTTTTAAATACCGGTAGTTCTACGTTTACATAAGCATTCATTCTTTTAAACCAACGAACAAAATGCAAATGTATTTATAATTATTCTTCGTCTGTTGATTAGTTATGACCTGGAATTATAGCTGGTAATTTTTAAATGTTTCATGGTTAGTGTTATTAAATATCAGTTTATTGTAAAACTTTGGTCAGTTAGACGAGAATGCTTATCAGTGTCTGGTACATTTGGTTTCTTACTAGAGCAGCGTTGGAACAGTTGTTAACTTGGGCTTGGTACTGAAATGATTTTCTTTGTGGCATTTAATCTAGGCATTTAGTAAAGGTTTATTTAACTGTATAATGGTTGTATAATATTCCGTTTGGTCGTTTGTAGACTCGTTTTCAGACAAAAGATCATTGGTCAGTGGCTTATTTTGTGTCGATAGCAGAGGCTCACATGAATCGGTTTTGAAGAGAAGTATATTTTGTCATGCGATCATAAAATTATACAAGTGCTTTGTTAAAATATTATTTTTTACGTGTTTAATTCGAACGCAAATAATGAATTGTTTTATATTTTCTGGAGATCACGGTTTATTATCCTTCTTTGTTTAGCTCGATTGAAATGCTGTCAAATACTAAAAGCCTATTTCCTATATGAGTCTTGTGTTTTTCTTAGTTTTAGTGAAGTTACAATGGAATTAGTGAATAATTGTTTTACTCACGATAATAAGTGAGTAAATAAAATTATTCACGTTTGACATTGTTACGCTTTGTGACAGTCTATATGGAGTATGTAGCCAGTCTATGTAGAATTTGCAAGGTTTTTGGTTTTCCCGGGTTTTTTGACGTTTCGCATGTAGTTTTCGTGCAAATGTGTCTTATATTCTGATTTTTCGTTATTTTGAATCACTCGAGGCTAGTATTTGACAGCGAATACATTATGGTTGCTTCCCACCCGCCCACCCAGCTGGTTTTGTCATCGATGATTTTGAAGTTAGTTAAATCTTATTTTCATTCGGGAGTACTTGTTTTATCTATGTCGATAATACCATGAATTTAGAATAAATTTCGATCTTGTTCTCAATTTTACACAGTATATTTTAGGTCTGACGTATATTCACACTACAGCTCTGAAACCGAGGGGTATTCGTTCGGGATGCCTATTACATGACTAAACAATGAAGTGTGCTTCACCTGAAATCATTCGACGAATTTTACTGTGCCAAATGTTAATCGTTGAAGTTAAATGGAACTACATGAACCTTAACATGATATTTTTGTGTCGATTCCTTTGATTTGTAAAGACACATGTGCCATAATCAGTGTAAAGATATGACATTATCAGAGTGTTAAAAGAACATTTGTTACATGTCTATGTTGTATATGTCACCGGACATATTTATGTCGATTGAAATGCTGTCAAATACTAAAAGCCTATTTCCTATATGAGTCTTGTGTTTTTCTTAGTTTTAGAGTAGTTACAATGGAATTAGTGAGTTTTACTCACGATAATAAGTGAGTAATAGATGTTACATTTTCAGCCCAGATATCCTTGAAGGTTGTTACGATGATTTCAAGTTTTAATAATGCGTTGTTTATTTAACACTTCATTTGCTAATTAAGTTTTCACAAATGTGCATCTTTTTAAAGTTTTAACAGACATCTAACATTTTTATTTTATTTCGATAAAATTTCTTTAAAAGAACAATTGCTGATTACAAAATATTCTAACACGACATGGCGTTTTTTCCATTGAATTTGCCGTGAATTATTACACGATAATTCACCGCGCGTGGGCACGGCTATTACTAAATACCTGTCGGTATAAACTTATCACGTGACAATTGTATTTTTCGCTGGGATTTAATTTCGCTCATTTAAGAAAGCACATAATACGCGAAATGATTACCCGCGCGTAGTATGTTGATATGCGAGCTCTAGCGAGCGAGCCCCCGAAGGGGGCTCGCGAGCAAGCGAGCTTTTACGGTAATGTGCGTATATGTTATGCCCAACTACCATCGCTTTAAAAAAATTTAATCCGAAGCGTTCCGATTGTCCTCCATGGTCTTGTAAATCTCACGGATACACTCTTCACCGTCTTTAGGCTTAAGAGTACCAAATTTTTATTCAATAATTTATTTTTATTCTTATTTTTAATAAGAAGAAAAGTCAACATAATGCATTTGTAACACAAAATATACGATCATTTTCATAGGTTTTGTTTTTTTTAAATAAAAATATACATATGACGTAACGCGGAGAACTGTCGCGCACGCAACTGTCAAATCAGATAGAGGCTGTCAAAACACCATCAACCTTTGCGTCCGCGCCAGTAAACTTTCAGCGATTCAGGCTTCAAGACAAATCTCTTTGAAAGGTAGATTTCATTATGTTTTGTACATGTGTTTGTCAAAAATATGCGAAACGTCAACCCATTGTTTTTCACTTTCGGTTCTGCAGTGCATAAGCATTTTGTTTACATGAATAGGCGATTCGCCCCAAAACGATTCACCCCATGCCGAAGTCCATATCACAAAAGTTTGATTAATTCGATAAAAAACAGACGTCACGAAAGTTGCCAGACCGAATGACCTGACTGTTAAAAATTTGGGTCGGTCTGACCTGATTTCTAATGTTATCAGGAATGTAAGACAAAAAACTGAACTAGAACTTTGAAAATTTTAATAATAATCAATACTATCATTTTCCTCAGACTGAGGTGGCCAAATAAGGCAAAATAAAAAAAGGAAAAGTGTTGGCAAAAACAACTGAACAAAAGATTTTTGCACATAAACAATGAGAATTTTGCTGTTCATGATATTCCAGAAGATGGTGACTTTTTCATATAGATTTCTTCATCTCAATAGTATTCCACACCATAATGTCAAAATATTATTTTAGTTTGACCCAGCTCATTTGTGACAAGCTAAAAAAGGCGATTTTTAACAAATCTTAAAACTGATACCTGTTTTGTGAAATACAAAAAAGTCCTGTGCTGCGAATTCCTGGATTTTTTTGTCAAACCAATATCCAGCTTTCAATCGCAAAATTTAAATTTTATATGGCATGCTGCCATTGTTTACAGTTACTGTATTGATCTCCATTTTGTTAGGTAACGTGTGACGTCATCGCAATTGAAACAGAGCAGGGAAGTTCTCAAACGTTATTTTGACTGTCAAATTGTGATATCGGCTAACGACTAACGTACAAGGCAAAATGCCTAATTTGTTAAAAATTCCAAACTGATAATTGATATTATTATTTAATTTCTCAATCACTCCTGCAAAGCGCAGTACAATCTATTATATTGTTAGATAATTACAGACCAGGGATTCTAAAATCTAGAGCTCGCATTGAGGCAGTGCCTTAGTTCATATTACCACAGTAATAGAATAATTTTTATTTTATATATTTAGATAAAATACTAATTATTTTCCGCTATTTTGCGGCAACTTTGAGGTGACGTTAACGCGCCATTTTAACAACGTCACGTCATATCCGTTGTTTACATGTTATTTCCTGGTGCAGTATTACAACGTTGAAATGACAAATACGGTTCGAACGACAACTGGAGAGTGCTAGATGCGCGGTTGGATGGATATGTATTCAAGTTTGTTATTCAATCTTTTAATTATGATCAGTTTTTGAATTATGGAGATGTTTATGGAGTAAACACTAACTGCCGAACTTATAACCCATTTGGGTTTATTTCAACGCGCTAAAATTGAGTTATGATTATTTCCCTTATACAGTCAGATGTGTCGTGTTAGAATTGAAATAATCAATAGCTTCAGGTGAATTATCGCAGGATAATTCACGGGGTCGCAGGATAATTCACGGGGCGTCGTTCAGCCGCGTAAATATATATTACTCGGGGCTACGCCCCTCGTGATATATCCTTAAGCATCTGAACTCCGCCCCGTGAATTATCCTGCGATAATTCACCGGAAGCTATTGATTATTTCTTAACCAAACTCAGTGATATATGAATTTGAATTTTCCTATTTCAATGATACAAAATAATTGGAATAGTTTATATAGTTTAATGCTATAATCCAGTTGTCAAAATTGAATCTACCCTTTCTCTCCAGTTTTCCTCGTGCTGTAAAGTGTTGAATCTTTTTCCAGGATATAACTTGACATACGCTCTGCTCAAAAAGTTTATGGAAAACTATATTTCAGACAAAATCCAATGCACCGGAAGATTCTTTCTGGAATTTAGAGTAAATGTAAGTACTTTCTCGAACTCTGTCGTGAACATATGTGAGAGGCTAACGAAAGGCGAAATTGACTGACAAGTACACAATTTGTTTGCGAACAGAAGATATATTTGCCAATGTCATATTATGGCTGGGTACTAGTTCTCAAGGGAAATTCGATAGTCCTTATTCAGTCATCTCATTATTCAACTGGAACTGTTTGTAACATAGAAATCATTTTTATTCCAGACATGCCTGAACCGCATGGAAATGTGTTAAAGGAAATTTTCTGGTTTGTTCTTTGACGTACGTATCCAGTTAATATTTCTGTTAAGCTGGTCAAAGAACATGACCAAATTAATCTTTAGGTGGAATTTCATCTATTGTTATATAAAGGTTTTACAAACTAAATCTACGTAATACTGTAAATATTCATATGTCAAAAGTAATTTGATAAGCACATAGTAAATCTCAGTGGTAAATGGTAAAAATCCCCTTCCTCATATAAGCACAGTTGTTAACGTATATCGGCCGTACTAAGATTTAGTAAAAAAGCAATTTCTGGTTCTTCAACAGCAAGTATTTCTCTACCAATGTTTTTGGATCGTAAAAAAAAATGATCTATTTACTAAATATTTTATAAAACGATCAAATTATTTAAAAGTAAAACTGTTAGGTGATAATACAAAGCGCTCTTAAGTTTTCGTGTAACCTCTATATCTACAGTAAGTATCGTAATCATGGTGCCCATTTTTATGGTTTCTATTACTATTACTATTCTCTTGTTATACAGTGTATTTTGCTACTGGTTTGTGTATCATTGCATCAGAGTCCTAGAAAAAGTTGTGAAATTGCGATAGGTTGGTACATGTACCTTTTAACCTATACCACCTAATACTGTTTGCTGGAAAAGTGATGAAGCAAGGGTAAAATACTGTAATAAATCACATCATACTACAAATAAATGATATTGAATTAGAATGGATAACTCACGATGTATTGCGATTTGAAATGAATTTTTAGTAAAGCTTGAAACACTACCAATAGTTAAGGAAGCGAAAAAACATCGTGCAACGTATATTACTGGTATGTTCCATTTGCAAAAGAAACAACAAAAATCCCACCAGTACCTTTTATAACCATAGCCAACACATGCTTTATTCATATTAGATGTAGCTTCACTCATGTGTATTCTAATGATATCTTTGCTCCAACGTCTTCCATTGGGCTCTCTATATTGATTAATGAGCTGGCATTAAAGTAGATCGTTGAAGTTAGTAGTTTTGCCCTGAACTGCTTTTAGTATTGCAAGCATCTGTACATGTTCATCTTCAGAGAGTTTCTCTGTGTCACTGTCTTCGACTAAAGGTGTTGTACTCGCTTGTTCTCGACACTGGTCATTCTGATCTTCTGTTGACAGGCTTCGTTTGCGGAATTTAATCTTGCACGATTGACACATGTCATCAATCGACATTAGCTGCACAACCCTCTCACATCGAGATGACGTACTCTATTTTCCTTTTCACTACTAATCACATTAATCCAGACTTCGTGGCTCTCATTGCATGAGGACGGTTTTCCACGGCATATGCGAAGTTGTTGCAATATTGTTAAAACCGCATTTACTGTTTGTTGACTTAGATTGCATGTATTTGGCGATCCGAATGATTCGTTTTGCAATACATAATCTTGACTCTTAACAGTTAATCTATTATTCACAAATATTGAAGTCAAGCTCACGGATGTGTTATTTAACTTCCAAACTGTTGGGCATGTTATATGTAGTTTGCCATCGGTATCCTTACTGATAGTAAATGGAGTTTCAATTTTGATTGTATCGTCTTTGGCGGTAGGAGATACACGTCGAATTCCTCGAAAATAAAGATACCTTTTACCATTGAGGTAGATTACAGTTCTCTCTGCAGATGGGAAAACCTTCGTTATCATTTTCGACATAGTTTGAGCGGCAAAATCATTCTTATTGTAGTGCAAGATGATATCTAAAAGTCTAACAGGATTTTCGGAGACAGCATGACATGACTCATAATGAATACTTAACCCGAAAACACAGTATTGAAAAGGATGATGTAATCAAATGCCTTTGTATAAACGATATTTTGCGCTTATTTGATCAAACAAAATTTAAGATTCTTTGTATTTTGTGTAATATTTAAGAAATATAATAAAAACGCTACGAATCATAAGCAAAAAAGTAGCAGTGACCGCATCGACAGGTATGGCTACTCTCAACCATGAAGGAGCGACCACAGTCCATCACTGGTCAGGTATTGGTGATTGTCGTTATTCAATGGAAGCGACAGCGTCATTAATTCTGTATGACGACGGTTACTCGAGTAACAAACTCAACATACGAACTGCAGATATTTTGGTGAAAGATGAGGTGGGAATGCTGTCAGGCAGGACAGTCGACATGATAGAGTATGTCTGCAGAGCTATGAGATCTAAACCTGAGATTTTCGGTGGTTTGCAAGTATTGTGTTTTGTGTGATTTAATTGCAAATAATTACTAGTGATGAGGTCAATTGAATTTACCCTTAAATTTAACATGTTTACCGGTTTTCACGGAGATATAATTTTATGGTAGAAAAATTTTTGATGAAAAAGTAAGAAAACAATGCAACATTATGGATTAAAATAAAGCGATTTGAACAATTTGTCATTATTTTCAAGACTATTTCTTAGGCAAATCATTCAATCGATTGAGATAACTTGTAAATTGCACTTTGAAAGGAATCATATAAATTTTATATATGGTTGTATAATATTAATATATAGTTGCCTAATCGTCTGAAATCAGCTTTATACTGCCTTTACAGATATGGAATATTTGCACAAGTTATTTTACATTTCTTGTGATAGATAGATAGATAGATTTATTTCGGCATAGGAAACATACAATGGTTTACATAATTTTTATACATATGAACAATAAAAATAAATATTACAAACAAATAACAATCATATAAAATTTTTAAAAGAGATAACCATGGAATGCTTCAAATACCAAGGATAACGCAATAAAGTGCAAGCACTTATTTCCATTGCGGTCCTTTGTATTGGTTGCATGACCCAGAGGCAAACTAGTAAAAAGTAAAATAATAATAAATAAGTATCACTTTGTTATTATCAAACTATCACAGTGGGTATGGAATAAATATAAAGGAAAACATTAAACTACTTTGTAAATTAAAAAACTTTCTGTCTCAGCAGAATTTACCTACGCAGAAATAAGTAAGGTAAAACAAAAAAAAAGATCATGAATATCCGTGCTAAAAAGTTAAAATATTTATTATAAGTTTTTCATTAAGAAATCTTTAATGGAGACTTTAAAATTGTTAAGATGCTTTATTGTTGTTAAAAATGAGGGTAAACTGTTCCAAAGTTTGGACGCTAAACAGCAAAATGATTTTGAGCCGGAGCCTTTTACCTTAGGGAGACCATATCCACCTTTATTGCTGAACCTGGTATTGTAGCTATGGACAGAGTCTTGAGATACAATGTGTTTTGATCAATTTGTACAAGCAATTTTTCCTGTGAAAAATTATGCTTTTTGGTATAGCTAGTTGCAACGATAGATTTTAATCTGACAGTGAGCGTCATAATGTATGATGTAAACCACTATTAAATGTTTGTAAAAACTAGAAATGTGTCCATAGGACACGGATGCCCCCGCTGTGCATCGTTATCAGACACTTAAGTGCAATGATGGGAATAATAGCATTTCAAAGACAGTGCTGTGCCAGTAATTATAATGGATAAATGTGAAGATCAAGTAAATTATTTCTACTTGCTGCACTGTTGTCTGCTCATAATGATGAAGTTGGTTCTAATGCAATGAAAATATTTTTAACAAATATATATACATGTTTGTATTTTGCAAAGCTTTTATTTCTCATTCAAAACAATTACATTTGTAAGCATTAACTTTTCATTTTCTACTTAAAGCAAAAACTAGGGGTAAGGTAAGCTATTAAAAATATAGAATCACTGATAATAAGACCGTCCCATTATTAAGACAACTTTTTAAAGAAGGGGTACTGGTATTTTAAGCAGGGTTCAACAGCATACTAATATGATTGTTCACTAACATCACAATTATGTAATTTTTAAGGAACTACAGACATGGGTATTGTACACAACACACCGCCTGGTCATGGTGAACATTTGTGCCAAGTTATTTTGAAATCCCTTCATTCATAAAGAAGTTATAGCCCCAACAAGAAAATTCTATTTTAAGTAACAGAGACCTTGACCTTGGACCTATAGGCATGGGTATTGAACGTGACACACCGCCTGGTCATGGTGAACATTTGCGCCAAATTATTTTGAAATCCCTCGATTCATAACGAAGTTATAGCCCGAACATGAAAATTCCATTTTTAGTAACAGTGACCTTGACCTTGGACCTAAACGGGTGGGTATTGTACCCGATATACCGCACTGTCATGGTGAACATTTGTGCCAAGTTATTTTGAAATCTCTCCATTCATAATGAAGTTATTGCCCGAACAAAAAAATCTATTTTTAGTAACAGTTACCTTGACCTTGGACCTAAAGGGGTGGGTATTGTACACAACAAACTATCTTGTCATGGTGAACATTTGAGCCAGGTTATTTTGAAATCCCTCCATTTATAATGAAGTTATAGCCCGGACAATTCTATTTTTAGTAACAGTGACCTTGACCTTGGACCTGCTGGCATAGGACTGGTACGCAACACATTGCCTTGTCATGTTGAACATTTGTGCCAAGTTATTTTGAAATCACTCTATTCCTACGAAGTTACAACCCAGAAAAGAAAACTCTTTTTAGTTACAGTGACCTTGACCTAGGATCTACAGGCAGGGGTATTGTACGCGATACACCGTCTTAATATGGTGAACATTCATACCAAGTTATTTCAAAATCCAATAAGAAATAACAAAGTTCCAGAGCGCACAAGATTTTCCCCAACAAAATTCTATTTTTAGTAACAGTGACCTTGCCCTTGGACCTACAGGCATGGGTTTTGTACGCGACACACCGCCTTGTCATGGTGAACATTTGTGCCAAGTTATTTTGAAATCCCTCCATTCATAAGGAAGTTACAGCCCGGACAAGAAAATTCTATTTTTAGTAACAGTGACCTTGACCTTGGACCTACAGGCAAGGGTACTGTACACGACAAACCTTCTTTATATGGTGAACATTCATACCAAGTTATTTTAAAATACAATAAGAAATAACAAAGTTACAGTGCGCACAATATTTTCCCAACGAAATTCTTTTTTTAGTAACAGTGACCTTGCCCTTGGACCTACAGCAGGCTGTCAAACAGGTCATCTCCAAAATATTGGAAAAATATAGGAATATTTTTGCAACAAATATAGGAGTTTTTGGATGATTTTGAGGCAAAATATAGGAGTTTGGAACTGATAATAGTTTTATTTACTTGCACTTATACAAATGATTTTCACCTGTGCATTTACTGTTTCTACAATTATCAAGGTCCAAAATGTCCACTGTAAAAATGATGGAAACCATTAACTTTAACATCAGCACCATCAAGCACATCCCCAGCATCTGAATGACCATTCAAACAAGGGAGAAATGCAGAAAATGCATTAACAAAGCCGGATATTTTCAATTTTTGTTTGTCTTCTATGACATATAGTACTGTACACAGCATCGACCCATCCACTCATAGTCATAATGCTTGGTGTAAAAATCTGGGTTACAATGTCCAAAAGTGTTCAGTCAAAAGTGACCCCAATGCCTTACTTTGGACAAACTCTACTGAGAACCTGTAGGCAATATATCATACAAAATTATATGCCCTTCACTACTCTAGAAGTTCCGGAATAAAAGATTTTTAACATGATTCCATTTATTTATTGTTCACAATCAAGCATGTTTTTCCAGGGGGTCCGTTTTTCCAAGGGGTCCATCTTGACATTTTAGATGACCATATACACTATACCAAATATAAGCCCAGTCCTTGCAGTTGGTGAATAAAATTTAATGATCTTTAACATTTTTTGCATTTTGTTGCAGCTACAACAAGAATTCTGCATAGAAGTGAAAATATGTTTATTTTAGGTAAGCCTTAATACACAGAAACCTGCAACAAAGTTGTTAGAGAATCAGATTAAAACTTAAGTAAATGCCACCTGCCAAGTTTTCACCAATCTAAAAGTTGAGTTTTGTTCTCGAAATAAAAAGAAGAAAGCTAAAGCAATATCAAAGCAATATTTACTCTCTTCATTAATCGGCAAAACAAATACTGAAAAATATAGGAATATACATAAAAATATAGGAGAAATATAGGAATATAGGAGGCTTTTCAGAATATAGGATTCTGATCCAAAATATAGGAGAAATATAGGAATATAGGAATCGGTTGACAGCCTGCTACAGGCATGGGTGTTGTACGCGACACACAGCCTTATCATGGTGAACATTTGTGCCAAGTTATTTTGATATCCCTTTATTCATAAGGAAGTTATAGCCCGGACAAGAAAATTATATTTTTAGTAACAGTGACCTTGACCTTGGACCTACAGGCAAGGGTACTGTACACGACACACCGTCTTTATATGGTGAACATTCATACCAAGTTATTTTAAAATCCAATAAGAAACAAGAGGTGTTTGTCAAACACAAATGCCCCCCCTGACGTGCAAGTGATATCTATTAGCATTGAATTTAAATTTTTGGAAATTTAGAGACTTTTGTAAGCTTTAGCAATGAAGGGTACCAGTCATGAAAGCAATTTACAAGACGGTGGAACTCCTATATATCAATAACCAGGTCATCCAATGAGAGGATTACATTTACCTCGACAAACATAAGCGCGTGTAGATTAACCTAGTCTAACACAAAGGATTTTATTGTAATTTAAATCAAATATTCGCTATTGGCGGAGATATAGTAGCTCTAGTGTTATGTCAATTCCGGTAATGTGCAGGCTTTAGTGACCATCCATACGAAACCAAAGCATTTAATAAACACAAGTGAGTGATAATCAGTGCCTATTTATGACACGGCATATATTGAAATAGTTTAAAATTAATGTTATGGATCATTAATATATATCTTTACTTGAAATTGTCATGGGGAAAAATAATCACAACTTTACACTGAGAAGTATTTTATTTTATTATACAAATAAACATAAAAACGTTGTCTAGTTATTGATCGAGCAAGGTTTTTTGTTGTCAAGGCCACCGTGACCTTGACCTTTGACCTACTGACCCCAAAACCAATAGGGGTCTTCTACTGGTCACGACCAACTTCCACACCTACTGACCCTAAAATCAATAGGGTTCTTCTACTGGTCACGACCAACCTCCACACCAAATATGAGGACTGTATCACAAAGCGTTGTCTAGTTATTGATAGGACAAGGTTTTTGTGGTCAAGGCCACTGTGACCTTGACCTTTGACCTACTGACCCCAAAATCAATAGGGGTCTTCTACTGGTCATGACCAACCTCCACACCAAATATGAGGACTGTATCACAAAGCGTTGTCTAGTTATTGATAGGACAAGGTTTTTGTGGTCAAGGCCACTGTGACCTTGACCTTTGACCTACTGACCCCAAAATCAATAGGGGTCTTCTACTGGTCATGACCAACCTCCACACCAAATATGAGGACTGTATCACAAAGCGTTGTCTAGTTATTGGTCGGACAAGGTTTTTGTGGTCAAGGCCACTGTGACCTTGACCTTTGACCTACTGACCCCAAAATCAATAGGGGTCTTCTACTGGTCATGACCAACCTCCACACCAAATATGAGGACTGTATCACAAAGCGTTGTCTAGTTATTGATCGGACAAGGTTTTTGTGGTCAAGGCCACTGTGACCTTGACCTTTGACCTACTGACCCCAAAATCAATAGGGGTCTTCTACTGGTCATGACCAACCTCCACACCAAATATGAGGACTGTATCACAAAGCGTTGTCTAGTTATTGATCGGACAAGGTTTTTGTGGTCAAGGCCACTGTGACCTTGACCTTTGACCTACTGACCCCAAAATCAATAGGGGTCTTCTACTGGTCATGACCAACCTCCACACCAAATATGAGGACTGTATCACAAAGCGTTGTCTAGTTATTGATCGGACAAGGTTTTTGTGGTCAAGGCCACTGTGACCTTGACCTTTGACCTACTGACCCCAAAATCAATAGGGGTCTTCTACTGGTCATGACCAACCTCCACACCAAATATAAGGACTGCATCACAAAGCGTTGTCTAGTTATTGATCGGACAAGATGTGGTCTACGGACCGACATACCGACCGACCGACCGACCGACATGTGCAAAGCAATATACCCCCGCTTCTTCGAAGGGGGGCATAATAAAGTTACAGAGCGGACAAGATTTTCCCAACAAAATTCTATTTTTAGTAACAGTGACCTTGACCTTGGACCTACAGGCATGGGTACTGTACACGACACACCGTCTTGATATGGTGAACATTCATACCAAGTTATTTGAAAATCCAATAAGAAATAACAACAAAGTTACAGAGCGGACAAGATTTTCCCATCAACATTCTATTTTTAGTAACAGTGACCTTGACCTTGGACCTACAGGCATGGGTGTTGTTCGCGACACACCGCCTTGTCATGGTAAACATTTGAGCCAGGTTATTTTGAAATCCCTCCATTCATAAGGAAGTTACAGCCCGGACAAGAAAATTCTATTTTTAGTTACAGTGACCTTGACCTTGGACCTACAGGCATGGGTATTGTACGCGACACACCGTCTTGATATGTTGAACATTCATACCAAGTTATTTTAAAATCTAATTACAAATAACAAAGTTACAGAGCGGACACGATTTTCGAACATATTACACACACTGACACACACACCCCGACACACACAGACAGGGTAAACACTAGATGCCCTTCCGCCATTACATGGCGGGGGCATAAAAATTTCGCAGCATGCCCGTCTATGAGTTCATGACCTTTCTTCAATTGTCAATCAATAACTGGGGGAAATTTTTATTTATCTTATATTTTGATAATAACTTTCTGAAAATAACATTTCTAGATGTCCGACTCAAATTTTCAATAAAAATTTATAGTGAATATATGTGCCTACAAATAAAAATACGTGATATTTATTAAGATATTCTTGTTTTTTCTCCTGCTGTGTTATGCTAGCTGACACCTAAGAGTTCAGTAGGCCTACAAGTGGCAATTTTGCAGACGTTTTGGGTAGGATCTAGTTTAGCGGGCCCCAGATGTTCAAAACACAAAAGCCCAGCGGCGTTTGAGCGAGAGAAACGGTAGCCCCCATTTAAACTCAATTCATGTATTATTAAAAATTGTTTGACACACGACTTACTTAAATTTTCTTACAATCATTGCTCTTTACCTAAATGTTGGAGTCCGCTAAACTAGATTTGTTCCGACGTATTTCCTTTTATACCTGACCTCAAATCTCATTTAAACCAACATCGGAAAATGTTTCTGCCACCGTTCGAAGTTGTTAACCCGGCTAGAATGCAGTTTACCGGTACGAATGTTTAAATAGAGCTCGCTTAATAATGATACATTAATTTCATGCAAGCGGGGGCGTGGGGGCGGTTATATTCTGAACTAACTGTTTTCAATGAATAAATGAACCAAAATGCCAGCGAGGTAATGGGGCGACAACAACAAAGTTTACGTACCGGTAAACTGCAGGTGTCCCGTTAACCCCCACAGATTTTCTTTTCGGTTAATTAATTATGGTGTATAATGATATAGTAAACTCAAGTAAAACCACACGTACACGGAACATACTCCTAAAACCATTGGCCGTGTTTTAATTAAAAACAATAAATATTGTAAAATATGTAAATCAAGATATACACTCAACAAAAGTTCTAATTGGTCATTCATTGTATCAGTTTACAATGTATGCTAGTTTCGTTCCTTCCCTACGTCAAGAGGATACTTTGAAAGGGGTTTATTTCAACAAATGTGCTATTGATTAATCATGTTTTCTGTTTTTCCTACTAATAAGGGGTCCTTTTAAAACAAAACAAGGAATTTAGAGCAAATTTCTGTTTGCTTGACCTTTTTATGCAATACATGCATTTTTAGCAAAATTAAGGATAACTCTTGCCAAACTGTTCAAAAGTCAATTATTACAAGATTAAAGCTTAAATTGAAGACTGATGTTGGCATATGATTATAAATAAAGAGTAAATTCAATGTCTTTCTAAAAAAAAAATTACGGACAAAAAGTGACCAATTAGAACTTTTGTTTAGTGTATATACATACCAAAACGCCAAACAACCAACGGTGTCGACCTGTGACATGGTCACAGGGAGTCTATTTTCGTCTTCAAATATTCCTTCAGGGCCTCAAAATTTATACGGCGGTTGTCGCCCGTTTAAATATTTACCTTGATGACGTCACATCGCACGTCAAGACATTCATAATGTAAACAAAAACAAACCGACGTATTCACACCATAAGTTGTCATCGTTGATTTTTTAAAATAAAATTATACATATTTTGTAGATATCTATAGTTTTAAGAATGTTCTTTTTAATATTAAATTGACATTCAATCCCGAAATCTGAAAACCGGAAGTAAACAAACGCATGGCGGATTGACTTTCACGTTCAAAGAGAGGGTAAGTTTATTTTAAAACAAGAGGGCCATGATGGCCCTATATCGCTCACCTGAGTACAAAAGTACTCTCAGCTTGTGGTTTCAGACAAGAAGATTTTTAAAGTTTTTCCTATACAAGTCTATATAAAATGAAGTGACCCCTGGGGCAGGGCCAATTTTTACCCCTGGGAAATAATTTGAACAATCTTTGTAGAGTTCTACTAGAGGATGCTAAATGCCAAATATCTAAGCTCTAGGCCTTGTGGTTTCAGACAAGAAGATTTTTAAAGTTTTTCCTATATAAGTCTATGTAAAAAGAAGTGACCCCTGGGGCGGGGCAAATTTTGACCCCAGGGAAATAATTTGAACAAACTTTGTAGAGTTCCACTAGAGGATGCTAAATGCCAAATATCTCAGCTCTAGGCCTTGTGGTTTCAGACAAGAAGATTTTTAAAGTTTTTCCTATATAAGTCTATGTCAAATGAAGTGACCCCTGGGGCAGGGCCAATTTTGACCCCAGGGAAATAATTTGAACAATATTTGTAGAGTTCCACTAGAGGGTGCTAAATGCCAAATATCTAAGCTCTAGGCCTTGTGGTTTCAGAGAAGAAGATTTTTAAAGTTTTTCTTATATGTCTATGCAAAATGAAGTGATCCCTGGGGCAGGGCCAATTTTGACCCCAGGGAAATAATTTGAACAAACTTTGTAGAGTACCACTAGAGGATGCTAAATGCCAAATATCTCAGCTCTAGGCCTTGTGGTTTCAGAGAAGAAGATTTTTAAAGTTTTTCCTATATAAGTCTATGCAAAATGAAGTGACCCCTGGGGCGGGGCCAATTTTGACCCCAGGGAAATAATTTGAACAATCTTTGTAGAGTTCCACTAGAGGGTGCTAAATGCCAAATATCTAAGCTCTAGGCCTTGTGGTTTCAGACAAGAAGACTTTTGAAGTTTTTCTTAATATAGAAGTCTATGCAAATTGAAGTGACCCCTGGGGCGGGGCAAATTTTGACCCCAGGGAAATAATTTGAACAAACTTTGTAGAGTTCCACTAGAGGATGCTAAATGCCAAATATCTCAGCTCTAGGCCTTGTGGTTTCAGACAAGAAGATTTTTAAAGTTTTTCCTATATAAGTCTATGTCAAATGAAGTGACCCCTGGGGCAGGGCCAATTTTGACCCCATGGAAATAATTTGAACAATCTTTGTAGAGTTCCACTAGAGGGTGCTAAATGCCAAATATCTAAACTCTAGGCCTTGTGGTTTCAGACAAGAAGATTTTTAAAGTTTTTCTTATATAAGTCTATGCAAATTGAAGTGACCCCTGGGGCGGGGCCAATTTTGACCCCAGGGAAATAATTTGAACAAACTTTGTAGAGTTCCACTAGAGAATGCTAAATGCCAAATATCTAAGCTCTAGGCCTTGTGGTTTCAGACAAGAAGACTTTTAAAGTTTTTCTTAATATAGAAGTCTATGCAAAATGAAGTGACCCCTGGGGCGGGGCCAATTTTGACCCCATGGAAATAATTTGAACAAACTTTGTAGAGATCCACTAGAGGATGCTAAATGCCAAATATCTAAGCTCTAGGCCTTGTGGTTTCAGAGAAGAAGATTTTTAAAGTTTTTCCTATATAAGTCTATGTAAAATGAAGTGACCCCTGGGGCGGGGCCAATTTTGACCCCAGGGCTATAATTTGAACAATCTTGGTAGAGGACCACTAGGTGATGCTACACAACAAATATCAAAGTTCTAGGCCTTGCGGTTTCAGAGAAGAAGATTTTTAAAAATTTTATGTTCAAAATCTATTTTTATCCTCTGTGACCTAGATAGGCAATGGACCGGAACCATTTGAACAATTTTGGTAAAGCTTCATGCAAGTAACATTCCTGCCAAGTTTCAGCAAGATTGGCCCAGGAGTTCAGGAGAAGAAGTCGTTTGAAGAAAAAGTTGACGACGCACGGACGCACGCACGCACGGACGACGGACGACGGACATCAGGCGATCACAAAAGCTCACCATGAGCACTTCGTGCTCAGGTGAGCTAATAAAGATGTGTGCCATACACGGCACAGTAATAAACCATGAATTTCCGTGAATTTAAATGATTTTTTGTTAGTTTGCAACAAAGACATTGGATATCTGACGGGAGATAATGCTATGAATAATTGCCAAATCTGGCGAATTTTTGGTGTACAAAGTTGCTATCATTGTCTTTTATAAAGACTTAATAACAAGTAAAAATTTGTTTTTCAAATGTCAAACTCCTGTGCCTCTAGACTGTTTATAAGGTTGTCCCATTTTTATGCAATCTTAACAAGCTTTCCGACATATTTTCAGGATATTTGGGCTGAAAATGTTACCTCTAGACTGTTTACAGGATTTTTGTCGATGTATCATTATATGTAAACGCTGTTGCGTGTGCTTTCGGGTCAACGTTGCTAATTCCATGATTTAATTCGCCGGAGGTAAACAATTATGGATGTCAACGTTCGGCGAGCCAGTAAAAATATTCTTTTTGATCCACCGACGACTTCATTGAAGAATTAAGAAAGCAAGTAGATTAAGATTTCTGTTCGAAGTGCATAAGTGATACGGCGTAAATGCAGAATCGTTTAATAATGAGTGAACAATTATGTACTGGTATTTGTATCGTAAAATGAGTGAAAGAAACAGCACTGATCAAATTATTAACCAGGCTTTGGTGGTACATGTGGTGATAGAACTTTTACCATCATTGACGGGATATGTATATATTTGATTATGTGTTAATTGCAACAATATCACGAATGTAAAGCTAAAAACGACGTAATACGAGTTGAAAGTGAGACACAGTGGTTGCAAAAACTGGTAGGTATTAAGGTAAGTATATCCAACATATTTTTTTTTACAAAAAATAGCCATGAACAAATCAACAATATCCACGCATTAAACCACATCACGGCATTACATATCTTATTGTAATTAAAAGAATAATTATTTATATTGCATGTTAAGCAAAACAATTCAACTTTAAGTTGAAACACTGGTTTATTAGTTTCAATGGAATTACAGTATAAAATGCAGTGAGTTTTCCGTTTTCTACACTTCAATACCTTAAAAGATACCTCTCAAAAAGTTAGATACATTTCCGGGCAAACAAACTGTAACCTGCCACCTCTTTTAAACAGCTTATTCAATCAGACGTTAAAAATCTGTTACAAATACACAGCAACAGGGGCCTATCCGTTATCGAGACGTTATTGGTACATGTACTTACATTAATCCACGTTCAAATTCCATTGTCTCTTTTTAATTATCACATAATCCGCACAATTCAAAAACAAAGAAATTTTCTAAAAATGTTTTAAAAATACTCGTAGATTAATGTACATTTCTTTGATCCGCCTTCCCTGTTAATTTCATACGGAGAGTGAATTTGATTGACAGTCAGTATGGAGGTAAACATTGATACCCACCGTCAATGAAATGCAACTTCAAACAAGGAAATTGTCGGCTCGTATCAAGACTGTGTTGTTTAATCGGCTCTGCTTTGAAATCGTTTGATCTACAAAAAGTGTGTACGTGACATTTGTCATTTTTTAGCTGAGTTAAATTGGTTGATGATGCAATAATACTGAAATATGATACTTGAGATAAAATTGGGATGTAATTTATTATGGAATATGTTCGCATTGAGAAGTGTTTTAATCAAAGACCTATATAGGTAATATATAGGTCTTTGTTTTAATACTCATTTTACATTCACGTTGTAAATTTTGCGGTGTCATAATATAATTTGAAACTTTGATTTTGTAGCAGTACATGACAGAAGGGTCTGTTAATCAATTAATAAACATATAAATGATGCATATTTATCACGAGTATTGTCCAGAACACGATCTACCTGACCTCCCTTGTCAACAAATATATGCAGATTTAATGATGAATACGATTACCGGCGAATCGAAAACTCCGGGCAATAGAATATTTTTAGCTGACAATTTGTGTATTTGATTGTCTACTGTACAAATTTAACAATTTTAATCTTTGATGTACTTACTTACACCCAAGATGGTATATACCTGGACTTTGGTTCCTTCCTCTAAAAAAATCAACAACAAAAAAAAGAAAGCCGACCTACCGACCCATTGTTTTTTCAAGGATGTAACCAGAAACAAACCTAATTTATTTAGGCCTTAACGATCTCTCTGACATATTTCCAGTATATGTGGGCTGAAAACGTTAGCTCTGTTTACAAAGTTTTCCCATATTTATGCTTTCTTAACGACCTTTCTGAAATATTTCCAGGATATATGGGCTGAAGATGTTACCTCTACAGAGTTAACAAGGTTTTTCCATATTAAGGCTAAGTGACCTAGTTTAAGACCCCATATGACCCATATTCGAACTTTGGCTAGATATCACCGAAAGTTATGCTGGTCCATGCTATGGCAAGTGAAAATCGGTAATTATTAAATTGTATGGTTTTCGGACAAATATCGGACTATAGGCATTTCGGATAATCGGGGAAAACAACAGCGGCATGTAACCAGACTAACGGTGAATATTAAAGAATCAGTCTGGAAAAAATGGCGGCCTACAGTGGCCAGATACATCTAAAAATCTTCATGGACAACAGAGTTAGTCATCAGAAATCTGTTGAAAGTTTGTTTGATTTTATTTTAAACATGTACGCATTGTCTATAGGCGGGAAAAGCCCCAATGAGAATATAGCAGATTCATATTTATATTATTTGAACAGGGAAAGAATGGATCATACATAACAAAGGGATAAAAAACACTTCCCGAAATTTATTAAACCAAAGCAAGCTCTCAAATGCAAAATCAAAACAACACCATGTAAACCAAAACGTAAAAGAGACACCAGCACACCAATAGGCAAGGCTCCAGTACTGATGTCAAAACGAGTTGTTGTCGATGATGTGAGCGTTTTTTGTTTTTGCTTGTTCTTAATGAAAGGCTGGTTCTATAGGATATACCAACACTACCATGTTCAAAGAAACTGTTAAACCAAAACTAAATACATGATTTTCTGGTCAGTGAAACACTGGTGAACATCATAGTGTGCAGAAGTGTTAAATGCCTAATTTCCTGAGAAACATAGGACAGGCAATGTAAACATTTCAGCGACACATAAAAATAGTTAACTGTTCAAATTAGAAAAATGTAGATGTCTTGTTTAACAGGCTCTGTCTCCAACAAAATTATTTAATGATTTTATCCCAGTGTTTTCCCCAGACCTTTTAAGCGCACAAAAAGCTTGAAAATTAAAATTAACAAAATTGTGTTTCAAATTAAAATTTGAATCTAATAATTTTTTTACTGTTATTTAGTTTTCATTCCTTCTGCTTGTTTGAAGACATTCTCCACTTATTGCTTCTTACTTACCATGTAAGAGTTAAAATAAAGCTAATTTAACCACTTCTATGGCAAAACCAATTTTTTACATTGTTCAAAATTACATTTCTATTGTCCTTGAATTTATTTATGGGAAACACCCTGGATAAGAATGTAGCTTTTCAACAGGACCTTCCTGAAAGAATGCTTACAGAAAACTGGGTATATCTGACCCGATCCAGATCCCTTCAGGAGAAAGCCCAAAATATGTTGAACAGCGAACAGAAACTGGTCTGAAGGTTATAAAACTGAGATTGGCAGTCGCCATTTCAGCCAATCAGATGCTTGAGATTTGGTTTCCAATCTCAGTTTTATAACCTTCAGCCCTGATCTCATATTTCCAGTATCTTCCAGACAAAATAACTAGTAATGGATTTGCTTAATTTTATATACATGTAAATGTTTTGATTTCCAGAATTACACTTTTTATGCTCAATTTTTATACATGTTTTCAAACAATTCATCAAAAATATATGAGAAAATAATGCTTATAATATTGGTTTAACTTTCATTAACTGAGCTATATTGCGTCAACTCAATATTAACTATCAAAATAATAATCAGGCAAGATAATGAGATTGCTTTAATTCAGTATATTCACACTTCCCGTTGTATTTACAGCTATACAATGTGGAAGGAGAATAAACTTTCATGGAGTCCAAAAAGGAACTCAAGGTAAAGTCATCTATTACATCCAACCAAACGAGAAGAGTATGGTTGAATGAAGTAATTCCTGAGATAGACACAAGCAATTAACATTAGAGGGTAGATAAGTATACTCAACAAAAAAAGAAACCTGACACTGTAACTTTGAATAAGTATGAGGTGCATATTCAAAATCTATATATTTTTGCACCATCCAAAAGAAAATAACCACTGAATCACTTGTTTCATGCACCAAAAATATCAAAATGCATAATTAAGTTCAAAACATGCACAATTTTTATTACATACCACAATTCAATTAGCTTTAAATCTGATTCCAGGAAAATACACCAAATATAAAGTGTCAGGTTTCTATTTTTGTTGAGTATATATTAGACATAATTGAACACTTAATTGAGTTGGCTACATAATGGCCACCGAATTGGTCAGAAAAGACTCAACCTGTTTTTTATTTTAATAGTTCCTGAATTTGAAGATATAAATTAAAGACCAAAAGCAGGGTGATGCTATAAGCTTAAACTTGTCAATCCTATAGCAATGTCCGATTTCTTTTTATAAATGTCTCAACTTTAACGAGTTTAAAATCGTTTCGTTACTCACCTTTATTATGATTTATTTTGTCCTTTGTGCGAGCTCACAATCGCCGTTTACATAGTGCAACAAATTGTTTCCGAGAGTGCAAAAGGAAAGCTTATAAACAATTATGATTTCAGCATGGCAGAAATTTTTCATTGTACACAAGACCTGGTAGAGAAATGGGGGGGGGGGGGGGGTGATGACGAAACGCGATGTGGCAGTGTGTGTTGCGATGCCGACAGTACTCGGTGAGATGAGTGTAACAGGACCAGATTTTTATTATATCTATTTGCAAGCCTTTTAAATTGATCAAGTTGTTGATATTTTTGCTACTAGTTTTAAAACATGGGTAGTGATATGTTTTTAGGCTAATCTTGTTTTTGCGGGAAATAGACAGTTGTTCTCAGTGCGCATATAGATTTGGTAGAAGTAGGATGTTGTGATGGTGTGTTTTAGAAGTGAATTATTTCTAAAACTTTGAAAGTGATTTTAGGATGTAGTTTGCTATGTATTAATGCTTGAAATGATGGTTGTAATGCCCGTATTGTTGGTTGATTGTTTGGCTTGTCTCTGGCATTATTATCTTTTGTCATGAGCTTTCGCGAGCGGGTTGACGCGGGAGATCGCAGGGTTGAATCTTTTCTATTCTGTCTTTTCTTTTAACAAATGCATGAATGTTATTGGGTTTAACTTACAGCTAACCTCACCACTTGTGTGACCACGGAGAGAGACTGATGATGTTTGGAAGCATGAGACTTTTCATGAAACTGATGTGCAGGGATTGATGTCACAAATCTGTAAGTTCTTTTGTACATGTATTGTAATTTTGCAACTAAGATATAAGTATTTTAGATGTCTATGGAAGCATATATAAACAGACATCCGGAGAGAATGGAATGCTTCATCCGGAGAGAATGGAATGCTTAGAAGTATAGTTCTACATTGTTTCTAATGAATATTATATTTTGGTATGAATTGCAAAGAAGTAACTTTTCATACTATGTATAATTGATAATGTAATATTGTTCTAAGCATCCTTAATTGTTTATTTGCAGGTCCCATGTTCTTCGGTACACTTGTGTACATCTGCATATTAGCTCTATTGTAATTATCATGGACATCTGAATAAACATATAATGTTATTGAACTCTAATTGTTATTATAACACATATTTTCTTGGAGAATAAATTATGGACTCTCAAGAGTTAGTCGTATATCTTTTACTCCGGGATTGGTCGTGTAAAATAGGCACCAAAGCCACCAATGTCCACACGACTATAATTCTTTTTTTTAATTTTGCTTTTTGCTGTAAGGCAAATTTGAGTATGGCATACTGATGTTGGCATTTAAAGTGATGTTTTGTGTTGTTAAGATTTGTGAATTTATATAAATAGAAGTTAAGGAAAGTTTAAGATCTCGCTATGCTTCTTTACTTTTCTAACACGTCTTACCATGTCGTTAGATTTTGATTATTTTCTTTTTATCGATGAACGTGCTGTGGAGGAGTATAGTGAGCCCTTAATGCATTTTGTTGAAAGAAAGTTGCTCCGCAGATTTTCCCAGTCCGACAAGCTCAGTTCTTGGATCATCCCCCAGGAACCTCGCCAACATATTTCTCAGTGACAAATGGATCTTGGACAGTTCATCTAAAGGACATGCGCACCTTACCCAGGAAACTATCAGTCGCCTGAGGATTATTTTTTCAAGTAATGATTGGACACACATGAAGGCCATTTGGGTGAACTTATCGCGGAATATAACCCGGAATTTTAAAAATCGCGTTTAACAACATTTACAAATTAGATTTATATCATCAGATGACCTCGCATTGATATTTGTAAAGGGCGGAATTACGCTGGTTTCAACAATAGCCAATTTAATAATCGGTCGTGCAACTTTATATTAATCATTCGACAGTGTTTTTTAAAATTTCGCTGTACATTTAAAATATTTTATTCATTATTGTTTTGGAAATCTACAATTTGGTTTTCACACTGCACTTGCAGTTTGTCTTTTGACTGGTGTTTACTGGCTAAAAACTCCCTTTGTCGATGAAAAGAGACGTGTTGAACCCCATTTTTTACAGAACGTGTTTTTCACAAGGTGTGAACAATGCGTGCGTGTTTTTCAAGAATAGTGTGAAAATTACGTTCGGATACAAATTTCGTACGAACATAGAAACGCAATGACTCACGATTAATGGTTAAAACTTAAAAGATTCTATGGCAATTATAAACGTAACTGCATGTAACCGTAGGAATAGGAATAAAACAACCGCCCAAAAGCACTTTTTCATAATGATAATGCTCTCTTTCTTTGAAAATGCGGGTCAAAACGTGAATTGTTTTTTGAAATTATGTCAGTTCGTATTTATTTACCGTGTTGTTAAAATATTTATGAATTCTCACCAGATCTCCATCTTTAAAATTTCAATATCCCGCATTGTTAAATTTGTTGAACATGTCGGAAACATCAGTTAGCAGTTTCACTGGGACTCCTACGATTTACATGTCTGTGACAGCTCTTCAAGTTTCGAAATCTCGATGCATTTAAGGAAGTTTAAAGTAATGAAACAAATTGCCGAAAGATCAAACGCAACACTGCAACTCCATTTTATAGTATACATATACTGACTGCCAATGAAAACTTATTTTTGGAAAAGTTTTGATACATGTAAAAAATTATTAAATTGGCAAAGGTAGATGTGTTTTAAAATGAATAAGTTTTCCTTGGGCCAAGCGAATAATTTTTGACGGTGATCAATGCATCTATCGAGCGCTTTTACGTAGACATATCCCTCCTTGGATCATCCCTTAAACCTCATATCGCTGGTTGTCTAAAAGCCTTGTCATCATCACATTTTATAGCGTAAAACTTGAAAACTGAAGATGGGATTTGTGTAGCCGTAAGTAAAGGTTAACAAATGAACTTTTGTCTACATGCCAAAACATGCTTCGCCACTCGTGAAAATACGAATTCCGGATCTCACTCGGTGAAATATATAGAAGATATTTGTTTTTACCAGTGTATTTCACCAAGTCAGCTCCGGAATTCGTATTTTCACGAGTGGCGATCACTGGTATATCTTTCACTGGTAAAAACAAATTTTCTTTTTATTTTATGCCTTTAGTGCACAGTTTGTGTGAATTTGACAGAAATATTGCAAGAAATGGCGCCAAAACCGATGACATCAAATATCTAAATTTGAGCCCGTTTTTTAAACGTTCTCATTCGGTGTGTTATGTGCGTTTGGGTTCCAACGTGAAAAAAACCCCAGATATTCCACTGTTCGAGAACAGTGAAAAAAACACATTTATGTCACCGGGAAAATTCTATAGTTCACTGAAAAGCATAAAATAAATTTCTATCTTGCACTGGTAAAAACAAATACCCTCTTATCTTCACAAGGTTAAGATAAGGATATATTCCAATTATTAAGTTAAAACTATTATAGGACAAACACTTTTAATGTTAAAGGCAACAATATGTTTCATAATAAAGTCATTTGAAGGGAAATAACGCAAAAAAATATTGAAACATGAGTTATCATTCTTAATGTCACAGATGGCTTTGTTTTTGCATGTAATACTTAGAGGATAATACACGGCTGAGCGGGGCCGGTACGTGATAATCGGCCCGACGGGAGCATAACGGCCCATACCACTGCTGCGGGCTTCGTAAACACCAAAAAAATTCTTATATATGAATTTGGACAGAAAAGAGACAGCTTGTAAGAAATTGAAATAAGTCAGTATATTTTACAGGTATGTACAATTTAATATTATTTTATTTCCTTTGAATTTTTTACATAATTAGATCTCAAAACTGCTAAAATATTTACCTCTTCCAAGTAGTTTTTTTCTCATACAGAATCTGGATTTCCGTCCTTGTAAATGGTCGGCCCTTAATGCCCTGTTCCCCTTTCCCTTCTTAAGGTCCACAGCTTTTGCCCTTAAAACCTCTCTGGAATGTCTAAATTCTTTATCCGTAAGAATGTCTTTAGAATAGTTTTTATCAGTCAGATAGCGTTTAATGCTACTCTGCATGCCCTTTAAAGTTCCTGGTTCTAGTTCTTGTTGGTTTTTGTTGTTTTTAACACTCATAAAAAATCTTGCCATGTACATATCCAGCTCTTTTTGGGGTAGTTCTTCTAATTTAGGGTTCTCTTCTTCATTTCTTAACCACTCTTGAAACCTTTTAATATCTTCGGCACTAACATTTTTGTTGTTGTTTTTTTCTGCGATAATACTATCCAAATTTAGGATTCGATTCGCCAAACATTCAATGTTTTTTTCGGCCGCGGCCATAGTGTTCAAGTGATGACGTCTCTGGTAGCCGTTGGCGTCAAATCCGAGAGCTGATATCATGTTATCAACCCTCGCGTGAGAGCCGATTATATGATAATGCCCCGGACTGGCCAATAATAGCCTAAATCACTATATAAATTTGTTACTATAAATAGTAAGGTATGTATTGTATTCCAATTATTATGTTTAAGTTGTTATGATAAATTTCAAATATGAAGTTAATAAGACAGGTACTTTCAAAAGTTATAGGCAACATTAGGTTTCTTAGTAAAGTTGGGGTTCAACCGGACGCCGACGCCGCTGAATACGACGCCAAAGGACAATAGGATCCCCATGTGTCTACCTGCTATCGCAGGCGGCACAAAAAGTTGGGGTTCAACCGGACACCGACGCTGGCACCGGACAATAAATTAAACTAGAATGCCGTGATGATCACCCTTTGTCAGGGTCTTACTACCGCCGACAGACATTGATGAAGTGAAAGTGTGTTCTTTTACATTGGATGGCTTTGGTGTCTGACTGTTAATAGGATTATGTGGTAAAATATAGCCGCCATTTTCTTGAATCTGCCATTTTTCTCACGGACTTTCACTTTGTATTTAGTGCCGCAAAGTGTATGCGACAAGGCGAAAACCGAGCTATTTATAAACTACACAGAGCTATCTTAGCATATACGACGTCGTATTTTTGGCCCGAGAAACGAGAACGTTACGATGCTCTTCCAGACAATGAAACAATGACAACTTAGTTTCATCGTTGCAATCTCGTAATCTATGTCGCAACTTTACGATACTAGAATTTTTCGAGACTGGGTTTTCGAAAAGTAACGGCACCTTTACTCTTTCGTCATTGTTTAGCTTAGGAAAAGTCTACTCACCAATCAGAGTCGCTCAAATATCCATGATTACTATTTAAGCCAATCAAGTTACGAGTCTATTAATAGAAAAATTATTATGCGCAATAAATGTACATAATTCAGGGTGAAGAAATTAGTGTTTCACACGCGGTGACATTGTAAGATTATTTTAACTGGACAATAGTACACATCTTTCTTTATTTCTTAACAACTTTAGCAAACTCAATTTGACCTATTTGTAGTTATTTTCTATAAATAGATAATCAATAATCTGATAAGCTTAAATTGACTAAATAAATTGATAAGCTAACCTGACTGGCCTACATAAATAAATGTGTGTCCCTGAATAATCTTGTGGAAAAATGAGATAAACATTTTTTGCGAGACAAGACATTAAAAACCAGTGGTTAAAATTTAGTCGTCCATTTTTTTTTGAAAATAAGCAAAACTTGCGCATCATTAAATTATTTATTCAGTAGGCAAATGGAGGTACTTAAATAAAATATAATATCAACAACAATATGTTAGTGTCCAATCTGCGCCGCGGACAACATCTCTCAACATAATATTATTACTTTCCAAATGTATTTCCCTTGACTCGTGTCTGTTTTTACACAATTTAGATTCCAGGCTTGCATTGGTTATTTATGTGATGGGCTGTTCTTTAATATCGCCATCATCCTTAGTACAACTTCTTTCAACTTCTTTTTAACTTTCTCCTTCACTGCTTCATGCATTGCTCTTATTCATGAGCACAGCAGACATGAATATCTGAAGTTCCTTTCTCTTTCTTTGCCATCGCAATTATGCAAACAGTCTCAATCACCCATGCATTGTTATGTAATTGAATGAAAGCAGAACTTCGTGGATTATTGCCCAAATCAACTTCGATACGGGACAGTTCTGTCCTTATCTTTAGCAGCAGAAAATGACAACAGTGGTCTCACTTGATAATGTGTAGCATGGTTGTCAGTTGTAAATTCAGTAACAAGAACAATTATTGAATTTGGTCCCTTTGCTGTCATACGATAATTACAAAGTTCAAATCTTTTTTTCTTTATTTTCCTTATAATTAAGCCGGTAGCGTGTAGGTAAAAATGCCTGTTCCTTTTTTTATTCTTAACGACTACTCATTGTAAAGCACAGCCATGAATAGTTGAAAGCGAAGTTCTTTTATATAGGGTTCATCACTGTCGAACACTTCTTAGATTATCGGAAGTTCAGTGAAGGAATCTGGATGTAAAATGTCGCCTATATTTGCTTCGGATTTTGCCTTTCTTAGAACACTGCTCAACATTGTCGATAAATTAAATTGTTCAGTATTCATCATGTATATAGTTTATTAATAAATATTCAATAACAATATTATTGTTTGAACATAATGTTAACAATTCTATACATAGAATTAAATCTATAAATAGATCAATCAAAATAATACGATTGGCTTAGATAAATCGTATATTACATGCAAAACTTAAACTGCCGCGCGATACATTGCGATTTAAAACGCGCGAAATGCGCATAGTTAGCAATTAATACTTAAAAAACAGGTTGTTCCGTTTGCTGATACCCTTACTTTTGAAAACAATTCCGTGTGTTTATGTTCCCGAAGAAGTCATATAGTAATCGTACCGTCCGTATGTCACGTACCCACACACAGGTCTATATTGGGTACCCAAGTTCGTATTTTTATTGAGTAGATATTATTGGGTACCAAAACATGTTCTCACGGATAGGCATAAGTTGGGTAGTGTCTGAACTTTTGGGTACCTGTCCAAAACACAGTTCATATTGTTAAAATTGCAACCGAGCTACCATAATACTCTCAGCTTGATGCAAAATCGGTGATATATCTTGCACCAAGCGCTGCACATTTTCCTTCATTCTCGGGCTGTGTCGACTAATTATTCGAAAAATGGGGCACCTTCAACTAAAAAAATCTAGACAACTGTTCAAGGAGCCATTTTGTTTAGGGGTAGTTATAATCCGACTGAATATAATGGTAGCAAGGGAACTTCAAGCAGGGCAAATCCATGGTGAAACTTTTGATAGGAGTAATTTATTAGAACATTCTCAAATTCTTTACTCGAGATTAAATCCATGGCAGAGGGAGCCGGTGGGTATGGGGTACTAGGCTGTAGTAATGGATCAATATCTTCAATAACAATATTATAATAATATTGAAAAAACAGTCCGTTTTATGCAGAGAAATCGATCAGAACACTTATACTACCCAAGTGTTTGGTATACAAAGTATTTTATCAAACCTTGTTTATTTTATTCATCTTTCTTTGGTATACCCAATATTTTTGTCTATATTTGTTTGGTATACCCACGTAATATGGACTATGGTTGGACAATAATTTTTGGGTATACCCACATAATTTAATCCAACCTCGTTTGGTATACCCACATATTTTGTCCATCTTTGCTTTCCAACACAGTTACCTCCTATGTACAGGTTGGGTTATAATGGTGAACAAATCTGCAAAGTTTGAAAGCAATATGTCAATGGACTTTAAATTTTTTTTAGGCTGTACGTGATTACAGTGACACCGACACACCGAAGCTCGGGTGACTAGAATAGCCCTGCTATTGTTTGATTAGTCTGCAACAAATCGGCCAACATCCCTGATAAGAGTTGAATATTCTTGTCAAGAGATGGAGACCGTGCATGATGGTAACACCTTAGCAAAGATAAGATGCATATTTTTAAACATTCTGGAAATTTTGTAAGCCATATCTTAGATGCCAGTTTATGTTAAGTTGGCAGTTTTCAGAATTGTACATTTCACTGTCAGATTAGAAAGTAAGTTCAGATATCATGTCTTGTGTACAATCAACATTTTGAAGAGAAAAACTACATTTTGAATCAAACCAATTTTATTTTTAAACAAAATGATTGGCAGGAACAAATGTTCATATGACCAGAAACCTATCTTTTCAGTCAAAAATATTCTTAATATAATTTTTTCATTGTTTTGTCTCATTTTTCACTTTCAAAATCAATTAAAAAAACAAGTTTTCCTTTTATTCATATATATATATATATATATATATATATATATATATATATATATATATATATATATATAGATATATATGGGTGAGATAAGTAACCAACGAACAAACCTTACAGACATAAAGGAATAGATCTAAGCACCAGACACGGCGATATCGCCTAGCCAAGAGTGCTGTACATGGTTATAGACGTGCCATCCAAGTTCTCAATAGAGAAATTTTCCGGCAACGCCTATAAACCATAACTATCCATAAATGACCCTCTGCCTAGACATTTACACTTATTTTTATACATATACAAACATGTAGGACAATTACATATACACATCTATTAGCATCGTGCTTCCTCCTTTTTATTTTTGGAGTTTTTATGCACACTAGTGCTATAGACAGAGACACACACAATGAAAGTCAGCTGGTTCTTTCGATACACTGAATTAAAGATATATATTAAGTTAAAGGGAGATAATTCAAGTTAAACAGCTAACTTTCGAATTTAGTTCGTGGAAGTAAGATACATATGGGTGAGATAAGTAACCAACGAACAAACCTTTTTAGAGTGTGGTAAATTTATATTGTAAATTAGTCATAAGTAATATTGTACATCATTATCTAGCTGTACGTAACAAATATGAAATAGAACATACAATATATTTGAATTTATACAACATATTTGAACATAAGATATTTATGAATTTGTCTATAGACTATAAACAGTTTATGCCTGAAGTGCAGTGAGGAATTTTTCAAAATACTAGGTTACTTAAACAAATTTTAAGTTTTCAATAAACGTTGCTACAAATATGCCTTAACATGTACTAGATAACTTTTTCAAAGCTGGATTCAACAAAGTGAGTCTTAAAGGTTCAGTACGGGATTTTAAACAAAAAATCCAAATAAAAATATATATAGCATAATTTACTTTTGAGTGTTCAAAAATGATTGATCTTGAAATTATGTGAAGAAGTCCAACTTACTATTGTTTTTGAGAAACATATATGCATGCATATTTATACTTATTTTTTCTACCATTTAAATTCTGGTACACCCATAAATTAGATACAGCAATAATTCATAAAGTAGAAAAGTATCAGTTCCTGCCTCATACATTTTTTCGAGCTGTTCATTCGTCAGGGGCTCAGCAGTTTTTGGCTTGTTGTCATAACCTTGGCTTTTGAGGCTTTTTTGTTTACATTTAATACCATTCTTGCTTTGTTGAAATCAAGATAATTTATAACAGACATTTTGAACTTGAGGTATCTGTCGATTGATGAGATGAAGCCTCCTAAAGTAGTGGGTTCATAGTCACCACCATCCATCTTCCTAACCGCTAATAAAAACTCGGAAATGTACAGATTCAGAACATCTGGGGGAATATACTCGGGGTCTTTTTGTTCACCCTTAGATATGAGGAATAAGACTGAGCGTATCCATGAATCCATAAACGATTTCATTCAATTTCTTCAACAAGCTGTAATCAGACATTGCTTTCAACAATAACTTCATGTCAAAGTTTTTTCCATTATGAGCAGCAAGTACGATTTTTTCATTGCCAACTGTAACAAGCCATTCAAGAAAAGATTCTAAAACTGTAAGAGTATCGTGGGTTTCAACCTTAACACCATTTTTGAAAAGACTTTTCTTACCGTCAACAATACCCAAGTCAAGTCCTGTTATTTCACTCGCTTTCTTATGTATGGGAATTTGTGGAAGTACAAACTTGTTAAAGATCTGAGAACCAGATAATGCAGATAACTGAACAATTTCTGCGTTTTCGGTAAAATCAGTTGTTTCTAAATCAAAATACACAATGGAAACATCAGAGGATTTCTGGACACTTGCCCTGTTACATGTTACTGGATCAGGAATTTGTGAAATGTCTAATTCCTGATCCTCATCAAATGCACAGAACGATTGGTAAGACATGCCTTCTTTTATTTCACACGTGGCTGTGTATTTGGTTCGCTCCCGTTTAAGCTGAAATCTGCGTCTTTTTGCACTTCTATTGATTTTATATTCCTTTTGTCTTTCTCGTACCCGATCTTGTTCTGTCGTGTAATGTTCGGTTACTTTACTGGGTGATAGGCCGCATCGATTAGTAACGGAGTTAACATATGAGCGGCCATCATTAAATTGCAACACAGCTGCGGCTACCCTAAAGTCAAAACTTTCACTCGCACTATAATTACGCATTTTTGGAGTTTTACTCCAGGCTACATTGTTCAGTGACTCGTTTGCCTGTGATGTTCCCTCTGTTGTAAGTTTCCTTATATACAGTGCCAGAATATTTTCAAGTTCTAGTCTTAAATTTTGGTCGTCTAAATCCTCGCCTTGAGGCAAATTGCGGTGTGGAACCTCACCTGCTTTTGCTCGGCACCATGATGCACAACTCGCATGAGCGCCGTACATATGAGGTACAATTGCCTGAAGGCCAGAAATCATATCACATTCTCGTTTACTAGCATTCTGTTTTACGGCATAAGAAAAGTTTTTCAAAAAACTGTCTTTTACTCTAGTTGACATTGTTTTGTATGTTTTCTGAAGATTGTCGAGTTTCTGTCTAATGTTTCTTTTAACATGATTTATATCCGAGTATTTCAATAAATTCGGGGTAACTTGCGCTCTAATGTATTGAATTGACGTGGAATCTTCATCCCCAATAACCGCCGAATATCGAATATTTGTGCTTTTAGCTTCTCTGTGTAGCTGTACAGCAATATCTGGTTCCATAGCTTTCGCGCTTTTCAGCCAATTTTTCCTACAGTCATGAGATTTGGGTTCCTGTGCAGTCCTGTCATAGTAAGAGCACTTTGCGCATGTTTTTACACGTGTAGCAAAATTCAGGCACTTTCTCGTGTTGATTCCAATCACATGACCCCAACCTGTTAATACCAATTAAAATTAAATAACTACGTTTAGTGCGAAACTTAAAGATCATTTTACATTAGGCCTACGGATGTTTCGTTTGTTTATTATTCTGTTTTTAGGGTGTGTGTGAAGCTGTAACGAGGCTCAGTGGAGGCGATGACATGTGATTGATTTCGTGCAAATCGTTTATCCGTTATAAGATTTTTTTTTGTATTTTAATTTATGAACTCAAATTATAGCGTTCCGCGACCTCTTTTCGGCCATGCGGCAACCTGGCTAACGATAACATCTACCATACCTTCATCTGTGCTAATGTTGTGACCTAATAATAGAAGAATCACGAGTTGTTTGTTAGGAAAACGACTGCGAGACTATATAGTTTCTAATTAGTCACATTCATATCAATTCACTGAAGTGTATGACATAAATAAAAGATTATGCTGTTTTTAGCATGAAATTACCTCTGACATGTTACTTGTATATACTCGCGGTTTTATTATTTGACTTTTATCCGAAATTCTGAAATATCTTAAAAGTTTACCTGATGCTAATTTTTTAAACGGACTAGGTGTGAAAGCCATTTCAGCGTCCGATAGAAGCGTCCCGATTTCCTCTTTATGTTGTTTGTCTAAATAGAAAATAGTTTTATTATTGACACAATTGGAGAGGTGTAGCACGTTATTGATAACTTGTATGTCACGTGACATTTACCCATTTTCAAACCAGTTATGTTCCTTAAACTTTCTCACTACAATGGTATAATGACCGCAACTATTTGTTACAAAATTTACACGACTGTCTCAATAATATCATAATTTGAAACGATATCGTAAGTGTTAAATTGCTTTGAATTCGAATAGTACAACCTACTTTCTGCATTTGTTCAACATACAGAAATATATCATATTTGAAAAAAGTACAGTAGCTGCAGCGAGAAACATTCGGCGGAATTCCTAAGATCATGAGACTTTAAAACATTATTTTTGATAAATAAATCTAGATTATTATGAAAGATCATGTTGCCCGAGAGGTACTCTACGTTGTAGATGATCTCTTTTTTTTCAAGATACAACACCGTATATGTAAGGCGCTGATGGAGGGGCTTACCCGAAATGCATTGCGTCTGTTTATACATTGATCCCGATCGGCTGTCCGTCCCAGGCGTAACTGTTTCGTCTCGGTGCTCTTCATCTTAAAGACGATTTTTGAATATGAGGACACACCAATATAATTTTTGTATTATTTTACATATTTTGGATGAAATCTTGTGGCGCATATAGGTTTAAATGATAACAACATTTCAGATAATAATTATTACGTTTTACATTAATACATAATATACGTTTATATATGAACTCCTATGTTAAGAAAATACTGGAGTCAACATTATATTTTAAAAATATACTGCCACGTGTTTATTACAACTTGATGCCAACCACATCATAAAATTTTGCTATTGGTCAGTTCTAAGACGGTGCTAACTTCCAATCTCTCGAAATGATTTAACTGAGACTTGTCAATTTAGCGATTCGATCTCTATTACAACAGTGACTATAAAGTTTTTAAAATGGCGCTGAACAAAAGAAGAGCGAAAAATCATCAGATTTGTAAAACGTAAACATTATAAAATGGAATTAAGATTACCTCCGTCATCTTCCAGAATTTGCATAGCTTCTTCGAATGTGATCTGTTCATCAGATACCTCTGAAGCTATTTCTGTTTTCACATCACATTTCTCAAGTGACATAGATTTTTCTAAGAGACTCGCTCTGTTACAAGAATCTTTCGCTGCACTTCCTATTATGGGACCAACGAGTCGTTCCATTTTCTTTAAAGTCTTGTGGTGAATTTCTGGTATACCCAGTGCTGTTAGAAATGCGTTGACATGCGTATTTCCAATTCCTGCGTGGATCATACCTATAGATGGATAATTACCAAACTTTATTTTCAAGCTAATAAATAATAAAGGAAATTCATATACAAAGATTACAGGAGCGGCACGCGCTAAAAGCTTATTAGTTTAACTAGGGAGTTTTACAGTCGTGCTATGTAGCTGAAGGTGGCAATTCTGATCTGGTAAGCCGCTTTAACATGGTCTATGCAAGTGCTTATCGAAAGGATACCATAAGAAACATACTAGCGTACAACATGTTGTGTTTTAAAAATAAGCGCCGGGTACAACTTGCAGATGCGCCTATATCGGGTTTAACGTAATCTAAGAAAGATCGCATCAGCTTCATCCTTTAAATTATTTAAAATCGAGCTTACCTATAGCAGTTTTTACATTAACTGCATACGGTCTCGATGTTCCACTTGATTTCTTAAATTTTCTTGAAGATGCAATGTCAGTCACTGACGAACACGTAATACAGTTTAATGAAAGCACAGAGCACAATCCGTGTCTTTTTTCTTTCACAATGTTACTGAACTGAAGTGATGGCCCACAGTTTAAACAACCTTTATCAAAATGATAACCGAAGTAACGAACATCGACAATTCTTCTTGTTGGTACTTTGTCGTATAAAGATGTTTTGTGTTTGTTGCGAATTAAAGATAAATTTGATCCTCTGTTTACTTTAGATTTTGATATAAATTTACCATTTCGTCGCGAATGGACCTTAGATTTAACGGACTCCATTGTTGTTGTTCTGGTAGACTGACGTCAGTTAACGTCACGAGCCTGTAAGGCGTCGTTTGGCGGAGTTTGTTAGTAATAAACGAAGTTTCTGTCCAAAAATGTCCGAAGAATGGCGTTTTTTAAAAAGGAGAGAGGGGTACAGAAAACGGCTATGGCGCAATAACTAAGTCGGTGACCCCCAAATTTTATTGTCTTATTTGATTTCAAATGGTTTTTGCTAACGTTTAAAGAAAAAAAAATCAAAAATTAAATTCGGGAATTTTACACAGTTCGGAAAAAGGCGACAAAAATATTGCAAAACTGGACGTCATTTTTAGCGCGAAAACGGCGTTTAACGGTAAACAACGTTGTCAAAATTGGTCACAATATGTTAAATTTTATATCAACGGAAAGGGAATTTTAGCACCAACTGATATGTTGAAAAATAAATGAAATTAAAAAGCCCAGTTTTCATCCAGCCTCGAAAGAGTGTTTGACGAGCGCCGTTGACGTCACTGCAAAAAAATGGCGTTGATAGCTAACTTTGAAGGTAAATATCTTAAAAACTATTTGATTAATCGAAAAACGGTTTGCGGTTTCTTGCTGGAGTTATGGTCAATTACTACCATACCAAATTTCAAAAAGAAATTCAAAAATTCGCAAAGTGTCGCGTTCCACCTTAATGTTTTGGTTACTGACTATTCTAAAAACATATCAACATCTTCTGATGCAAAACTTCTCGTGTTGGATGTATTCCTTGATTTGTCTGATGTGACTTCAGATACCATAGCTTCATTTTCAGTGTTAATAAACTCGTAAACATCAAATATGTGGCCAAATAATGCCTCAAATTCAATTTGATCAATCTCTTAGCAGTCAGTCATTTTTTTTACAGTTGTAGCAGACTGTCAATGACAACAACAACAAGAAAAAGGGAGACAAAACTTGTTATCCTAAAATCAAGGGAAGTAACCAATGTAATAAAAATACCAAAGGGAGGTAATAAGCAAAAAAATTACTCCGTCAAAATCAGTGAAAATAAAATTGGTATTCCACTGTTTCAAAACAGTCAAATGCCATTTTTATTTCACTGAGAAAAATCTATAATTCACTGGAAAACATAAAATAAAATCGGGGTCATCCCCAAAGGCAGTTTCTCCACCAAGTAATGCTGGAAGAACTTCGTTATCCAAAGCTGGAAAACTCCTTCACCATTCCCTGTTATATGCATAAGAAAGGTAACATGTCACAAAAGTAAGAAAAGTAAAATTGAATATTAACATAAAATTAACATCAATATTATACCCATCTTGAATCAATAGTCAGCTCACAGCTGGGCCCCGATAGATGTGAAATTGTTTTATCCAACTTTAATTTATAGCCACAGCCCGACCACATTACTTTCATTGGTACAACCATTTTTGACCTAACCCAGGTTCAAGACAGTTGTCAGTTACTGGCCAAAGTGCAAGTGGTACTTGTAAACTGCCAAGATCTAAGCCTGCCATAATGTCCCTCTTTTTTAGATGAGCAAATCAAGCAATTGCTGTCAAGCACTTCTTGGTGTCTGAAGTCACTGTCCATAATCATGTTGTAAACTTGTCACTTAACAGTTGGGTAGTCTGTTCAAGACTCTTAAGGTGGAAGATTTTCTAGGTAAAGCATCTTATTGGGTATACCAGTTTAGAGATGACCCAGTTCCGAAAGGGATCGAAACACTACTAAGAGAAACATTCTGACCAAGTTTGCTGACAATCGGTTAAAAATTGTGGCCTCTTCTCGTTTACAAACAAAAAGTTGACGGACACCTGGTCCCCCTCTGATCACAGTAGCTCACTCAGAGCCTTCTTTGAAGCGAGGGTATAAAATCAACATGGATGGAAATAAGGAGAAAGAATAATCAAGTGTTATATGAAGTTACAGATTGAAATTGCGAGTAGTGATGACGATGGTAATGATGAGTATGATGGTGTTGATGATGACAAAAAGTCAGAGTATGATGGTGTTGATGATGACGAAAAGTCAGTTGTTTATTTAGTTTGAAGCTATTAAAGGACACTTACAACTGTCAGCTCCCTCGTTGCATGTGACAGGCGATAGTTATTCTTGTGTGTCAGAACATCATGTCCGAGATGTCGAGCAAGTGCATCAAGTTCACCATCTGACATATCTAAGATCTGAAAATCATGAAAATTGAAGTTTAATGCACAAGTTGTTATTTTATTCCATTAATCTGATGATCATGCCACAAACTGCTCCAAGCATCAAAAAGCACTCAAACTGATTTTTAGATGGGTCAAGAACTGAATATTTGCACTTGGAAAAAAGACACTATAAAGTGTTTGAAAACAAGACTTTGAGAGTATTGCAGCCTATACACTGGTCCACTAACGCAGTAATGGTTTTATTTTAAATCTTTAAATTGTGTAGCTCACAAATTGATCAATTGCTCTTTCAAAGTTGTTAGAAATGATCTACTTGTTGTCACCTATATACATAAATTTCATCAATGTTTCTTGAATATTTATATTTACAAGAAATGTTTTTGTTTAAAATATTTATGTTAACCATATTATCCACAACTTCAATTTCTGGGGAAAAACAAGGATGCTGCACAAAATCAACAACCTATCTAAGTTACCTATGTGTCCAGTTTAATGCTTTTTTATCCATCTGCAGGCCTTCTAGCAGGTCTAAACAAAAATAAAGGTTTTTATAAAGACTCCAAACTATGAAAATAAAGGACTTTTAGTGTACAATATCAAAAAAATGAAGCGCTTGAATAGGTTCTTGTGTATTTTTCACGTTTTCTGTTGTGTTCTCCGATAGTGACAACAAACACTTGTTATATCCCAATCAACGAAACCTTACACATTTAACTTATATCATGCCTGTACTTATCTCTTGAGGTAACAAGTTTTGTTGCGATTTCAATTCGCTAATTGATTGGTAATGTAAATTGTCCGTCCAGTGCACGTTTGATTGATTTTTCGGCAGTCGCTTTAGGGTATGTACAAACGCGTCGCTGCGTTTCTGTCAATTAGAATACACAAGGTAACTTGGGAAACATGGGCACTTAATAAACAAAGGCAGAATATTTGGTGGTTGACACATATTATTAAGGACAGAAGGACGCTTTTGTGGAAAGGGGTAGTGTTTGAGATTTAGGGCAGAAAGGCGCTCCGCTATCACGCTATAGATACAACACTATCACAGGATCTAGAATATATACAGACGGACTCTGGTATGGGACTAACATATATATATATTAACAAGGGGGCCCCATCAGAGCCATAGGAAGCTCACTTGAGGCAACAGTATGATATGATATGCCGAGTTGTTAAGGAAGATATGTTGTAACTAAATGTGAAACAGTTGCTATGTAACGTCGAAGTCCAGTTGAAGTTATACGCTCTGGATGTTGTAACCCTCCACACTGTTCAACTGTCTCTTTCAGATTACCATTTCCTGACAAAGGAGTGTTGTTGTTGAGTCTTGCAAACACATACGGTTTGCATTTAAAACGCCAACAGTCACCCTGGTGGAATTCAGCAACTCTATTGCTTCCTTTGCATCTGGTGGCAAGGAAAATATAAGCATCTACATTCTTTCTTGACTTTCCAGCACTGAGCACCTTATCCATCCTGAAAATTTGAATAATACATTATTTCAGGAGTTTCTGATGTCTGTAAGTTTTAAGATAACAAAGTGCATAACAATCTGACCAAGTTTTACGACGATGTGACCTAAAATCGGGCCTTTAAAGCATTAAAAGTGCAATTAATGATGACGGACAACGGATAGCTCACAATTGGATAAATACATTTTTAAACATTTATAAATATGTCATTGTGAAAGCCGTGAAATTAAAACTGCAGTCCATATTTTGTTTAAAGCTGAGCCAACAACCTGTCTTAAGTATACAACGCCATTTCGAACTCCCCACGCTGCTCTTGCTGCCAGTTTTCAAAATTCAAACTCCGTCACTTTAAGATCCTTCACTTCTGACCTAACATAAGCATCTAAAAAAAGAGTGATGCTGTTGAGTCTTGCAAACACATACGGGTTTGAATTTGAAACTTTGGCTGACTTGCTAGTCTCAATCTGAGAATTGACTGCCTCATCAGTCTCGATGGAATCGGGACCAATATAAAAACAAATTCATGATCTAACGGTTTTCTGGTTTTGTAATAAAATTCATGACCCAAGACTTATGTTGCTTTTGCAAGAGATATATAATAATATGATACATTGTTGGGTCACCAATATCAACTGGTCTACAATCTTATTACCAATGTAGAAAATGTTAAGTAATTGTTAATACTGTGATCTCTTGATTTTAAATGAAAACAAGACATCATTAAACTCTATAAAAGATAGTGTTTAATAAATTCTTTATATTTTTATTATTTACCAATTATAAATGATTCATGACCAGTTTGGTTCAAAACTTCTTCGGCTGATTTGCTAATCTCAATCTGAGAGTTGACTGCCTCATCGGTCTTGATGAAATCAGGACCTGTAAAAAAATTCATGACCCAACAGATATGTGGCTTTTGCAAGAAATATATGTATAAAACATTGTTGGATCACCAATATCCACTGTTCTGCAAACTCACTGCCAATGTAGAAAATGTTAAGTAATTGTAAGTACTGTGATCTCTCGATTTTTATTGTGACCTTTAAATGAAAAACCTAAATCATTAAACTATAAAAGGCTGTCTTAAATAAATTCTTTGAATTTAAATCATTTACCAATTATTGATTCATGATCACGTTGGTGCAAAATGACTTCGGCTGACTCGCTAGTCTCAATTTGACAGTTGACTGCCTCATCGGTCTCGATGGAAACAGGACCTGAATAAAAACAAATTCATGATCTAACAGTTCTTCGCGTTTTGTAAGAAAATGCATGACCCAATAGTTACCGTAATCACCCTATGTATTGTGACACCCTTATTTTTCACAAAAATAATCATTTTTGTGTCCCTAAATGTTGGGACACTTTTAGGATTAGTATTTTTCGTTGTCCCTAAGTTTTGGGACACTTTCAGAAACTGTATTTTTGCGTTCCTAATTTTTTAGACATTAGATATACGCTCGGTAATTGTGAAAATCGGGCCGTGTTTTATTCGATATTTTGAGAGATATCTAACAAAGAAATGAAATGAAAGAATATTCAAAGTACCGATGTACCCTCCTTTTTATTTAATCTACGCTCCTCTGTATTGATAACGGCTATTGTTGTAATTTTAATTAATTGTATACCGGTATCCAACTATTTTACTCTTGTTTTACGATCTGTTTATTTCAATACCGCGCTACAGGTGCCGATAGTAACCCAATGCAAGTGTCAGCCCTAAGTATTGAAGCTAATTCTTATCAAAACTTTCTTATGATCGACAAATGTGTGAAAATGTCCCGATTAAGACACCTGTTTCAAGTTGGAAAGTGTATGTCATAAAAAACGTGGAGAGAGATAAACGGAATGTCAATTACCACTTAATTAAATAATGCTGGACAAGTTTTGGCACAAAAATAATCATTTTATTCTCTAAACAGTAGACACAAATAAGTAACAAAATTATTAAAGTTGCTTGATTTCGTATTATCATATATATAGAACGGTCGATCCGTATACACTTGTCAAAAGTTAGAAGTGCACACTTTTTAATGTTGAATATATCAAAGTAAAATTATCTTAATAAAAAGAACGTTTGACATTATGTTAATTATGATCAACCAATAATTATTATTTGAAAACTGTGCAGTTGTTTTACGTCTTACGTCATATACGTCGGCATACGCTATTTATGCGTTATCCCCGTGCGGCAATCGAAATTGATTTTTTTACAACCAATTTTGTCTTTCTCATGTTCATCGACACCGGACAATCTAAAAACACAAAAATTTTAAAACTTAGGAACGTTTGACCACTGAAAACCACGAAAGTTCCGTCAAAATGCTTTTTTCCTGGCATAACTTCAAATTTTAAATAAAAACATCCTTATTCTATTCGTAAATGCAAACTATAAGTAAAAATTAAAATTATATTTTTTTCTAGATTGATAACGTTGCTTACGTTGAACGTTGACGTTACTAACTTATGTCATTAAATATTAACGTAAGAGAATGTTAAAACGAAAATTTTAGTATTGCATTTGTTTGATAAGTGCCCACTTATTAAAACTCTAAAACTTAAATTAAAAGAAATCAATAAAATTGCAAAATCGAATCTTTCGAAAATCATGTTTATTTGGTCTGAAATATTAAAAACGTGTCCGAATTATCGGTCTATTTTATCGAAATAAATACTTTTTTTTTCTTTCGGAACGGCTGTTAAAAATCTATCACGGAGAATTGCATCGTCCCAAATTGCTAGACTACTCAAAAACTTTTGGCACAAACCAAGGTGAGGAAAATAAATTTTCTCCTTGACATCCACGTTAACACGTTATGGATAAAACAGAGAAGAGTGTGTTGGCTCATCGTGCCCAGCAGACCATTACGAACTTAAAGGAAGTTATTTTAGTGCTCTGGAATGACAAACCACAACTTTTTCTTTAGATTTACATCTGACCGATGTTACAAAGATGATAAAATGATCTCAACTGATAGCGGATGCAAAGACTATTTATTATACCCCCACAAAAGAAGTTTGAGGGGAGTGAGCTTGTCGGTCGGTCGGTCGGTCGGTTGGTCGGATTATTCGTTTCCGGATGATAACTCATGAAAGGCTCGACAGAATTTAATAATTTTTGGTACATAGGTATATCGTCGTAAGATACAGGTCAAGTTCGATTTTGGGGCTGGTGGGGTCAGTGTCAAGGTCACTGTTACTAAAAATAGAAAAATGCTTTCCGGACGATAACTCCTGAAATGTATCAACTATTTTAAAGAATTTTGGTACACAGGTGTAACATCACAAGATACAGATCAAGTTCGACTTTGGGGCTGGTGGGGTCAATGTCAATGGGGTCAATGTCAAGGTCAGTATTACTAAAAATAAAAAAAATGGTTTCCGGATGATAACTCATGAAACACTTCACAGATTAAATCCTTCTTTGGTAAATAGATGTAACATCAGAAGATACAGGTCGAGTTCGACTTTGGGGCCTGTGGGGTCAAGGTCACTGTTACTTAAAATAGAAAAACATTTTCAGGACGATAACTCATGAAATACTTCATAGATTTAATTATTTTTGGGACACAGATGTAACATAACAAGATACAGGTTAGGTTTGACTTTGGGGCATGTAGGTTCAAGGTCAAGATCACTGTTATATAAACTTCAAAACTTCATTTCCACACAGTAACTATAGCTTGGAATGAGATTCTTACATGAAATTTGGTGTATTGGTGGTTTTTGTGAAGATGACTTGGGGATTCAAAGTAAGGCCTGTGGGGTCAAGGTTACTGTTACTAAAAATAGAAAAAAAACTATATATGCTCTATTGCTCAATAACGTTGGTTCGGAATGAGATATTGTGATGAAAATTGCTATATAGGTAGTGTCTGTGAAGACGAAACTTGTTGTTGAAATTGGGCCTGATGGGGTCAAGGTCACTGTTCACTGATACTAAAAATAGAAAAAATGGTTTCTGGATGATTTCTCATGAAAAGCTTCACATATATAAACAATTTTTGGCACACAGTTGTTTGATGAAAGTAAAGTAAAGGTCACTGTTACTAACATATTCAAACCATTTATGCTCAATAAATTTAGAAGGAATGAGATATTGTGATGCAACTTGCTGTATATGTGGCTACTGTGAAGACGACACTATGGATTGAAGGTGGGGCACATTGTGCCATTGATTCGAAGCATTCCCGGTTCAAGTATCAAGCACACATGTGGGGGTATTTAATCACTTTCAGTGATAATTCTAGTTTGAGAATTGCTTCTGTGTACCAGTGAGCTAAACTTGTTTTTATTTTTCAATTTCGCTAACCAGATTCAAATTTGTTTTTGTGGGTTTATAGGATATTTATACTCCTTCAATGTTATTTACAGTATTTTGAAAGATTCAATCAAATAGTTCGGAAAATCAACATTTATTAAGTGTGCACTTAGAACTTTTGACTAGTGTATGTTCTTTAATAACGTCTTATCATCTCTTGAGACATTATTGGTGCAAGAACAAAAACCTACCCAAAATATTGGGACACTTTTTGAACAAATATTTTTTTGCGACCCTAAATATTGGGACACGAAAAATGTTTATTATTTTAACTGTCCCAATACTTAGGGTGATTACGGTATTTAATATTGGTAGAAGAGGAAATTCTTTATGCACATTTTGTTTAAAAAAATGAAATATGCATATCAGGAATGGCCACATCCAGCATACACAGCCTCCCCACACAGCCAAAAAGTAGAGAGGAAAAGAGAGCATGGTATTACAAAAATCAGTTTCAAACTGGACGCCACAAACAAATAACGGAAGTGAGAACCGGAGGGGTTACCGCCTTGGAACGGTCAGTGGCAAAACAAATTGCCACTGGGGGTTTAAACCAGGTTCTAGGGTGCACCAACCTCACACTTGCCCCAACAGGTTCTCGTATCACAAAACAAGTACAAATTGTCTTGGTGAAATAACTCCAACCCACCCATCAGCTCAACAATGTTGCATGCAAAAGCATACAAACATATAAACATAAGAATTTAATAGCATTGCAAAGCCAAAGGGCGGGTACTCAATGATCTTACAGAGACCAGAGCACCTGGAGTAAAATCAGCAAGAACACGATGACAGGGATAAAAGAAACAAATCGAGCTTCTAGGTTCTTTTTAGAAAAGATTTCCCCATAAACTTTCATAAACTCTTAAACCCCTGCCACCGTCGTGCAACCAAAGAGGTAAGCATAATGATCAACTGTAGATGGGTTAATCACCAGGCCTGCAGAGCGCTGTAAAATATCATGTTGGTAACCTTTCTTTTTAAATTTACAGATGGTTTTTACGAATAACCGGGAGAAATTAACATCGCCTTTTATCTTCTTAAGTTTATAAATTAAATCTCCATAAAAAACTGGCTGTGAAATACCTTGTTGCAATAGTGATTTTAAACTGCACCTGTATTTATGAATTAGATCTGGATATCGGCGATAAAACTTGCAAAAGGTTTTCCTTAATTTGTGATACCGATAACCTTGTTTTAAAAGTTTTTCTGTAATGCAAAGATTACGTTCATTGAAATCATTCACATCGTTGCAAGCTCTTGAAAAGCGAACAAGCTGTGAGATATAAACCCCGTAAGAAGTCGCACGAGGAACATCGCCGTCTAGAAACGGAAAATTTACTATATTAAAATTAAAATCATCTCTTTTATCATAAATTTTAGTAGTGACGTAACCATTGTCAATGGATAGATTTAAATCAAGAAAGTTTGCTTGCTTTTCTGAAGTGTTCGCTTTATTAAGCTGTAGTTCTTTAGGATAAATCTTATTAACCAGTGATGGAAAATGGTTATTATCTATATTTAATAAATCATCAAGGTACCTCGATGTGTTGTTAAAAGCTGTAATAATATCATCTTGATGTTCGGTAGAAAGAGATAACATAAAATCTCTTTCATAACAGTATAAAAACAGATCAGCAACAAGGGGTGCACAATTAGTACCCATTGGAATGCCTATTACTTGTTTATAAATAGAGGTACCAAATCTCAAATAAATATTATCCAATAAAAATGTGAGCGCCTGTATAAGGTCTTGACAGGTCCATGAAGTATAATTATCATAAGAACCATCTGTAAAGAATGCCCTATGTTCATTACAAGCAATAAATGTTTTATTTTCTCTAGCAAAAGTTTTTTCAATGAGACTGGTTAGCTTGTCTCTTATTAAATTATGAGGGAGAGAAGTATACAAGGTAGAAAAATCATATGTAGACAAACAGAACGCCTGAAAATTATTTGATTTAAGTTTCTTCAAAACGTCATTTGAATTTTTTATAGACCAAAATAAATTTTTGCCAGTAGTTTCAAAAACTTTTTCGCAATACCTAATTACATGTTCTTTTATAGCTGTAAGACAAGATGTTAAGAGCACGGATAACTTTGTAGTTGTACAAGAACTAGAGTTAGCGATAAATCTTGCTTTGTACGGTGTTTTGTGCATTTTAGGCAACCAATACATAGTAGGTACTTTGTCTTGTTTCGGCTCAACACTGATTCTAAATTTAGTAATTTGTAGAGTGTGTGCAGTAACAATATCACTCTCAGATGAAGAAGTCAGTGTATAAGCATTAGTGCTATTAAGCTCTTCAGTTTGAACATTTATATAGTGTATACGTCACACTATAATAACATTATTTGAAGCCTTATCAGCAGGTGTTAAAACAAATTTGTTGTGAAAATCTTGAATACCCTTTTTCAAATGACGAAAGTTAAAACGAGGTCGAGGTGGTAGTAAAGCTATGTTTCTTTTATAGAAGGATATACGAGTGTCAATTATTTTGAATATTTGTTTTTTCCAGTTTGAAAGAGCATTAGGCTCAGCATGTTCTCGTTTACACCATTTATTGCAAAAAGAGTTTAAAGACTCTGCAATTTCCGCACGACAGGTATTAAAGTCGATGTCCGATGGAATTCTGTATTTTGGACCTTTTGAAATTAAATTGCGGATTCTAAAGTCTTTGATAACATTTAGATCCCCTGTAACGATATGACCGGCAGGTTGATAGCAAAATTTTGAATTAGAACAGTCTCAAGATGATGGTGTGTTTTCAACAATCTGTAAATCCGAGGTAATTTTGTTGTAATTGAAAATTGTGTTTCTAATAGGCTTGTTATATTTATAACAAACGATGGGTGTTTCAGTATTCTTGAAATAATTAGGTATAGCCGATTCAACAGTTTTATCTTTAAAGATACTTGGAAGGTCAATAAAATCTATGCCTTTATTTAAAAATGAAATTTTAAGAAAATGTCTTTGGTGATCAGATTCCAAGTCAATGTGTGGTCTAAGAATATGCCGAGTGTAACACTGAGTAAGGCTTGCAACTTCATAAAGTGGATGAGTTCTAATAACAATATCATCGGCTTCCTTATCCACTTTTTGTAAACTAGAAATAGAAAGAGAAGCTAAACGCGACAGCATAGCATGTCTACCAGAATGTTTTAAAATATTTTGAAGGTCATGAATAGAACAATGAATACGTGATTTTCTTTTGATGTTACCATTAATCCTTATCCCGTGTGACCTCGATTTTCGTTTTCGTAATTCTAGCAAATCAAAAATGTCAAAATCAGGATTATTTGAAATGTTGCCTTCTTGATAAATATTATCATTTAATCCAAGTGGATAGGGTGTTTGGAGTTTTTGTATCCATTTTTGCTCCGATATAAGTCTAGCTCTAATTTTAAATGCTCTAGAAGCACTGCTATCAAATATAACTTTTTCAACAGGTTGAATATTAACATGTTTTAAAGTGTGGCCTGATCGTTTGAAATGTTTATATAAAAATGTATTGATTTTATGATTGTTTCTTATTTTCGAACAGTGCTGACTAAAACGTGTTTTCAAAGGGCGCCCAGTTTGTCCAACATATTGAATCCCACAATTTAAAGCATTTCAAGTTAAAACATAAATAATATTGTCTGATTGTCAGTCAATGTCTGAATCGATGTTAACTGAAAAAGTTCTACCATTGACTGTAGATTTAATTGTTGAACTACATTTTAAAAAACTGCAGCACTTGCACCTCTTTAAATCGCACTTGTATATAAATGGATACGATCTGCGTCTTCCGTCGATAATTTTAAAAGGTGTGGAAATGTTATATTTTTGAAGAATATGTGATTTTATAGGTGACAATTTTATTTTTAAATTATTTTTAAATAAATTAGTGCAATGTGCACTCTGCAAACCAGTCAAATTGACGGAAGTGGCCGACGATAGATTAATTGTAGATAAACGAACTGACGGTTGCAGGTATGTAAAAGTATTTAATTTAGCTGGAATATGAACAGAAGACGCAGAGGATAGCCTTGGATTTAAAATATTTGTTTTAATTTTGTTCGCCATGATTGATGTGTTGAGAAAATACCATTACATGAAAAGCGACTTTGAATTATATTGAAAATTATCGAGTGACGTCATAATGTCATAAGGGAGACAGAGTCAATTGAGCATTTGTTTTGGAGATGTGTAACAATTCCAATTTTTTATAGAAATGTTTTTAAATCACTGAATGTACTTTCAACAATTAATGAGCATGTTATACGTTTTGGTTGGAAAGAAAACAATTAAATGCAGAGTAGCTTCTTTTGATTTATGTTAAGATGTACATCTACAAATGCAAAATGCTTAACATACACCCATTAGTTGATGGTGTTAAGGCTTATTTAAAGTACATTTTGAATATTAATAAAGAAATAACAGTTCAATCAAAGAAACTGATACCATTTCTTAAAATTTTGACTTTTTGATAAAGGCAATCACTGGTCTGGGAACATAACTGTTTGTTACAATATTGTGCTGGTTCAATTTAGTTTATTTGAAAATGTATTTGTGCAACACATTATGCTGATTGCTGCTCTACAAAATTTCCTTTGCCTAATATTCCATGCAGCTACCTTAATCGGACCAAAAGTTATATAATTCTATCACTTTTTTTCTTTGTTCTGTGTGCAACACAATTTCTTATTCATTTGGATAGTTGAAATTTAGAAAATCATGGTGCATGTATTGGTGTATGTTCAGTATAATAAGGGTCTTTCAGGGTAATTACTTCATCTTTTAAACAATATTTGTATGTGTATGTATACTCAAGCTTTGTATTAACAAAATGTTGTTTGTGTTTTGTTTTGAAGAAATAAATGGGATTACCCTGTTAAAGGGGCCTGAAAAAAAGAGGAACTTGGAATTGCTACCTAGTTGTCTGTGATCAATGTCAGGGCCACATGCTAAAATAGAAATTCAGTTAGCATTCAATAACTTGACGCAAAACTTGGTGTGTTGGTATCACATACCAAGAGGCAGCTTGGGATTGCTACCTAGCTGTCTGTGATCAAGGTGTTGGTTATTTTTGCCTGTTTCAGTTTCTGCATAACAGCAGGAGCTTTGACCTATGTATTAATATTTAACTGGGTAGCTTATGTCAAGATGCAACATGGGATTGCTACCTAGATTCTGTGGTCAAGGTCACTGTTCCTAAAAATAGAAAATTAGTCTGCGTAAAAGTTTGAGTTTGCTTTGACCTATCGACACTAACGCTGGTGTGTGGGTAGCTAATATCATGATGCAACTCTGGATTCTACTCAGATGTCTATATTCATTCATTGAAAATCTGGTTGGATTTTGACACGAAAACTTTACATGGCGTTAACTTTGCCTTTTCTAAATGTGGCCATTCCTGATATGCATATTTCACTTTTATTATTAAACTTTCAAATTATATTGGTAATGACAACATTCTCTTGATGCCAAATTCTTTAGGTCAAGGTGACATTAAGATAAAGTTATACCCATTTGTGCACTTAAATGTTTACGCGAAAATGTTGTTAATTACTGTGCTCGTTTCGGCTTCTTAATGGTTCTCGAGTTATCAGCATTCAAGTGATACTACCCGAAACACGACAACATGTTATTATTAATAACTTAAATGTCCGTTACAATACTAAAACATATGTTGGGGTGAGTAAAATAAGAGGAAAATACTGCAAATATAACTCTTTATTTTTTTACATTAAACGAAACGTTTCTAACAACATAAGCATAAAGAATCATTATTATGTAATGTATAAAATAAAACTGTTAATGCAATTAACCATTAAAGCACAGTTGTTTAATCTTTCATTTGTTTATACGAGTTCTTGTAATATAGTATATTCGCAAAACTGGGATTACAACCTCGTTAGAAATATTTGGTAAGGACTTTTTAGTTGCTGATTTAAGAAACAAGTATATTCAGGTACCAGTCATTTAACTTTAATTCAAACACTTATTTTAATCACCTTATTTGCAACGGATATTCATTTTAAAAAAAGTAAAATATGCATATCAGGAATCGCAAAACACAAAAAAGAAGAGAGGTAGAGAGCATGTTGTTATAAGTAGGTCTATGGCAATTCAAATAAGATGCCATAAACAATTAACGACATAGAGAACCCTTGGGGTTACCGCCTTGGAACGGTCAGTGGCAAAACAAATTGCCACTGGGGGTTTAAACCAGGGTCTAGGGTGCACCAACCTAACACTTGCCCCCAACAGGTTCTCATGTCAACAAACAAGTACAAGGTATCTTGGTGAAATAACTCCAACTCGCCCATCAGCTTGACAATGTTACATGCAAAAGCACACAAACATATAAAACATAAGAAGCTAATAGTATTGCAAAGCAAATGGGCGAGTGCTCGATAAACTTGGTATTTTTATATAGCATTTAATAATGAACTTTTTAAAATCAAACAAAACAAATAACGGCTAAATAGCAATAATTTTACTAATCATGGGTCAAATATTGCATTAGAAATGTTGGACGATAAAATATCATTAAAATTTTAGACCTTGTTTACAGGCTAAAAATGTTAAAATGTTTATTAAATTAAAACACGTTACGTTTTTGGTCACTAAATACACTAATAACTTATTACTTTTACTAACTGTCTTAAATTGAGATTTGAATCAACCTATTTTTACACTTTAGTCAACAATTTAGCAAGTTTTTATATGAGCTTTAAAGTAGGTCTGGACCGATTTCATAGCACCGTGATCAAACTTGAACATCCTGCCAGATTTGCCTGTTGGATTTGGTATAGGCGTTATGCACAAAATATTTTTTGATCCATAATTGATCTATGTAACTTGGCCACTGAAATAATTCTTTATTCTGTTGCATAAAATTCATCTCCACTTCTGACTTCGCTATCGATTATTTTCCCAATATACCATTTTGCCTGGTACACCGCAGCAACAAAATCATAGTTTTTGTATTCTACTTGAGCTACCTTCGGGATATCAGCAGGCTTCGTACACTTTTCAAGAAAACTCTCATCTACGGCAATACCTGTATAGCATTTTACTGCTTCATTCGTTGATGCCTTTGACCATGATCAACACATTTCTTTAGACAAACACTTTGCACAGTAACAACTGGTATTGCGATGAATCTCCTTAACCAACAACAGCATGTAATTTCATCGCAACGACAACAGACTTAACACTTCAGTAAGCAATCTATTCTGCTCTAGCTTCGCATTTCTCCCGTGAAACAAACCGAAATGAAATATTAGTCATATTCGACGTCTTTCCCAAATTGTAAAAATCGCGTGTCAATACCCAAATGAAAACCATCAAATATCGATTTGATCCTTAAGTTCTTCAATCATGCAAGGTTTCATTATACCCCAGCTTCAAAGGAGAGGGAGGTATACTGTTTTACCCCTGTCCGTCCGTCCGTTCTTCAGTCCGTAACAAAATTTCCGTCGCAGTTTTCTCGGCAACTATAACATCCAGCAGCCTGATATTTTGCAAAATGATTTAGCCTATAGTCCAATATGGTGTAAAGCGATTTTATGCTCCATGCTCATCTACTTCCTGTTTACCGAATACTACGATTTTTACACATAGTTGACATACATGCAAACTTTTCATCTCATGCAAACTTTTCATCTCATTTTCTCGGCAACTACAAAATGCAGCAGCCTGATATTTTGCAAAATGCTTTATCCTATAGTCCAATAAGCTGTAAAGCGATTTTATGCTCCTTGCCCATCTACTTCCAGTGTATGGAATACTTGGATTTTTACACATAGTTGACAAACATGCACAATTTATATCGCAGTTTTCTAAGCACCTATGACATTTTGCATATTGCTTTATGCTATAGTCCAATACGGTGTAAAGCGATTTTTGATCCTTGCTCATCTACTTCTTGTTTTCTGAATACTTATATTTTTACACATAGTTGACATACATGCACAATTACCATCGCAATTTTCTTAGCTACTATAACATGCAGCAGCCTAATTAGTCCAATATGGTGTAAAGCGATTTTATGCTGCTCGCTCATCTACTTCCTGTTTACTGAATACTAAGATTTTTACACATAATTGACATACATGCACATTTTCCATGGCAGTTTCCTAAGCATGCTGCAGCCTGATATTATAGGGCAATACTCAGAAAAATTGGACACCCTTTATACATATGTAAAATGCAAATTACATTTTCAAAGTCATATTTCTCAAAGCGGGGGTATCACTAGTGAGAATTAGCTCACAGATTTTCTTATTTAAATCTAAAATGGTCCTTGTTATGAAACTGAAGCAGTCGTATTAAGTCATATTTTGTTGTGTTTAAGGTAATGAATTTCCACTACTTCAAAACTTGTTTATGATATTTTACAGCAATAATTTTGTTGTCTTTCAAATGCCAATAAGTACACTAGGTGTTTTATGTTTTTCACGTGATAGGTTGTTAATGTGAACAGTAAGAGACATGGGCCTTTGACAGATGGCAAGTCCTGCATCTGAAAGTAAAAAGACAGGTAAGAAGGCATTTTGCTAAACCTGTTAGTTCAATAGGGCTGCTCAAGAAATTCAGATAGGTTAGAATGTCATTATCAAATATCAGTACACGGTGTTCATGGACAGAGCAGTAAATGAAAGTAAAAAATCTAAATCCCTTGGACTGGTCTGTTTGATAATAGTCTCAATTTAAGCTACTTTGATAACTGAGACCGGTTAATACCCTCAGTTTTATGATCTTGTGCCCTGATCTTCACTAAATAGTATTAAAGCATGATTGTAGGAAAATTTGTTCAATTTCAACAAAACTAGTGCCTGGTTAGAAAACAGATAACTTGCATTTATTTAACAGGTAAAAGACAAGGGACTTCCTGTCATTGAACACAAGTGTAACGGTGATAAATGCTATAATCTGTTTATTAGTATTTTAAGTTACAGAATAATGTAATATCAGTACTAAGTGGCATTAGGAAAAACATTTAGTGGCTTTCTAATTTCGCTTTTTATCTTAAAGTAGCGATGTTTGTGACGTGTGATGGGTAAAGAAGATGGATATGCATGTCAGGGATTGCCACAACCACAAAAACACAGCCTCCCCAAGAGAAGAAAATAGAGAATACGTTTATAACAGAATTAATTTCAAATTAAGACACAATGAACAATTTACGAAAAAGAGAACTATTAGGGTTTTCGCATTGGAACTGTCAGTAGCAAAGTTCAATAGGTTCTCATATATACAAATAAGTTCAAGTTGTCTTGGTGAAAAAACTCCAACCCACCCATCTGCTTGACAAGGTTGCATGCAAAAGCACACAAACATATGAAAAGCTAATATCTTTATACAGCAAAAGGGCGGATACGTAATGACGTTAAGTGTATCCCCATGGTTTTCAATATGTTGGACTGCCATGCGGAAAGACCACTTCAACTACGTATTTAGAAAACTACTAGCTCTGAGGTTTTACCACGTAAGGTTTATCGTAGTATGATCCAATCCTTGGGCTAGTAGAAATTTGTTTAAATTATTTAATGGTTTATAAAATTAAAGTAGTTCCTATATCAATTTATTACAAGAGTGATTTCTTTGTCTGAAAAATATGTGCATGCGGTGTTTTATCAAAACAAAATTAATAGCGTTTGCTTTTTTGCAATTTTTGTTTGCGCCTCCAATTTTCATATTGAGCAATATTGTTTATATTTGGCATGAATGTTTACCTCGAGGAGACAGAGTTTTGCGCGCAAACCCCAGGTCCCATCTGAATGGTCAGTGTCACACTTACGGGTCAAAGCTCATGTAGAGGGCTCGACATACAAAAATTGATTAATAATAAGGTTAATAAGAATAATCTCCGATTAACATTTCAAAATGGCATTTTTGTAAAAACTAAGAGCCATAACTCTGAAGTGTGTAAGGCAATTAAGGTGGTTATCGAACTTTTTCTAGAGTATGCTCATAAACAATTACCGACTTTTTTCATTTTTATTTTTACAGCTATCGTGGATCGTACTAGAAGGAAGGTATTTGAACAGCTTACCATAAATTAAGAGATACATATACACGTTAGCAATTTATTAACTACTTGCTTGCTGTCACTGTAATCAAGTTCTAATGACTGTAATTCAAAACCTGGATGCCTTTTAGGTGTCGTAAGTTATATTTTCTTGTCAAAAGTTCACAGCTTAATGCAATGTGATTGCCCTTGCCTATCAACAAACCATCCGACAATGTCGGCATAAATATATTCATGTGGATTTTCCCCTTAATTTTGATTCCTATCTGTAATTTAGTTGTTCAATGCCAGTTATTCCAAAATGATGGCAGAAGACCAGCGTAGCCTGCATATTCTTGAGGTTGTGTGCAGGAAAATTATGTAATAATAAATTTGAAGCATTTTTTTACAAAATTATAAAAAAAATGAAAATGAAAAGTTTTCAATTTCACACACACAGTATGATCTTAGTTAAGAAATTGTTTATGAGGACTCTTTGAGGGTGATGCACTTTGTCTTGATTTTTCGCCCAAGTTCGATATACAATTATTTTAGCAACAAACTAAAATAAATGAACATTTTTATATTTCACGCTACACAAAGTAGATAAATAACTCGAATATGAGTGTAAAAGTTTGCAAAGTAAAGACGATATCCGTCAATATTCATAAATTAATGAGGAATCAACAGTTTATTATGTTATTAAAGACAGACAATTTTACTTACAAGTCGATTAATACATATAAACCATTAATACCAATATCACCTTAGAAGTCCAAACTAAACAGTCTTTTATCACAAGAATGACATGGATGCAGACATTTAAAGTTCTTACTAAAAATTTTCTACTCTGTTTGGTCTTGTTGAAAATAGAACATATCGGATTACGCTGTGGCATAGTTTCTTTTCAAACATGTTTCTTTCCAAGCTTTTTCTTCGTCGATAGATTTCAGAGACTGGGGAAATTTTCCGTGTACAATCGTAGATTGGTTACACAGTCTCTTCGTCCCGCCAGTTGACTTTTCCAGGTAACACACTTGTTATAGTCCGTGTCCATACTTCACTAAATCAGGTTACCTTTCCCTCATTGGTCTTAGTTTTTAAGTTACACTCTAGACATAAGTAGACACAAAATTTTGACGAGCGGACATTGGGCGAACATAAAACTCATAATAACTTTTATTTTGTACAATATTCTACTGTACTCGGATATTGATGAACATGTTCAGCAATATCCAGAATTATTCTTTCAGATCTAGTTACTCTAATTTTTCCTTCAGATTGTTCAGACAACAGTTTCCGAAGACCCTTCACTCTATCACGTTTATTTACAACACACCGGTTGTAAGACTGCAAGCCACTACCAGAATTGACCAAACAATAGCTTTACTGATAACCTTTTATCAACCGTGAATTAAATTGGCATATTAGTAAAACTATTATGTGCATAATCAAATAAATAAATATCCCTTTCTTGTCTTAATGAAGATTCATTGTTGTTTCATCTTTTTGCGCTACAGACTGGCACCTGAGCATTCAGACGAACTTGAGAGCAAGCAATTCATTTAATTCATTACCTTATGAAATGTATATCATTTTTTCAGGAACTTTTAAAGTAAGTTTCTATGACGCGACACATAATTTTGCGTTGATATCACTCAAATAATGAAACATTTGTGTTTTATGTTGATATTTAAAATGTTATGTTTAAATCAATAGATAGCATTTCGTTTTCTGTCACAGTCTTCCTCGTCTCTTTTTAGATTCACTTGTGATTCCTAAAATACATATCTGATATACACAAAACCTTTAATACTGTAGCCAGTGGCAACCCAACCGAATATCTGAAGTAAACTAATCAGCAACTACAGTAAATTACCTACAGATCAATTAACGAATCGACCATGTGGTTTGAAAGATGTGAGTAGCGAAAACTGGTTTGAAACCAATTTAGTGTCTTTAGTCTGCAAGCATTTGTTAATATTTACCATTTAAAGATTTTTCGTTTTGGGGTCAGGGAATGGGTTTTTTTCTGTTCCGGGTGAGTGGTGGAATCAGTTGACTCAGGCTGCCTTTTCTCTCGAGTAGGCCCTCGATTAAGTCAACAAGGTAGAGAATACCTTCTCTATCAAGTCGGTACCTAGACTGAATTTCTGTATCACTTAGATCCTCAAGTGAATTCATTCTAGGGAGAAAATTCTTATGTTTGCGTCTGTTACGGTTTAACAAAATAAACGTCTTGACCATGTTTGGAATTCGCACGACAAGATTGGACCTTTCGTAGCTTTTGCATTTAAACTAACGAATTCGTAGCACCTGTTTTCGTTCGAAAACGCTCAGAATGACTACGAACGTCGTATGATGATCGCACGCAAAAAATTATTTCCCCACAATTTAGAACAATAATCTAAGTGTGCTGTATATATGCCTTGTAAAAACTTCTCTAGATTTAAGAGGAAGGAAGTCCCTAATTTTTGGTACCAGCCAACTGTAAGAGGATATTTTTATGTCTCCCCCCCTCTGGGGGAGACATATTGTTTTTGCCCTGTCCGTCTATCCGTCTGTCCGTCTGTCACATTTCGTTTCCGCTCAATAACTCGAGTACCCTTTGACCCAGAGCCTTCAAACTTCATAGGGTGATAGCCCTTATTGAGTAAAAGAACCCTATTGATTTTGGGGTCAGTAGGTCAAAGGTCAAGGTCACAGTGACCCAAAGAGTGAAAACCATTTCCGCTCAATAACTCGAGTACCCTTTGACCCAGAGCCTCCAAACTTCATAGGGTGATAGCCCTTATTGAGTAAAAGAACCCCATTGATTTTGGGGTCAGTAGGTCAAAGGTCAAGGTCACAGTGACCCGAAGAGTGAAAACCGTTTCCCCTCAATAATTTGAGTGCCCTTTGATCCAGAGCCTTCAAACTTCATAGGGTGATAGCCATTATTCAGTAGAAGAACCCTACTGATTTTGGGGTCAGTAGGTCAAGGTCACAGGGCCCGAAGAGTGAAAACCATTTCCGCTCATTAATTCGAGTACCCTTTAACCCAGAGCCTTCAAACTTCATAGGATGACAGCCCTTATTGAGTAGAAGAACCCTATTGATTTTGATGTCAGTAGGTCAAGGTCACAGGGGCCCGAAGAGTGAAAACCGTTTCTGCTCCATAACTTGAGTACCCTTTGACCCAGGGACTTCAAACTTCAAAGGTTGATAGCCATTATAGTGTAGAAGAACCCTATTGATTTTGGGGTCAGTAGGTCAAAGGTCAAGGTCACAGGGGCCTGAAGAGTGAAAACGGTTTCCGCTCAATAACTGGAGTACCGTTTGACCCACAGCCTTCAAAATTCATAGGGTGATAGCCCTTTTTGATTAGAAGAACCCTATTGATTTTGGGGTCAGTAGGTCAAAGGTCAAGGTCACAGGGGCCTGAAGAGTGAAAACCGTTTCCACTCAATAATAGGAGTTCTATTTTACTCAGACCATTCAAACTTCATACGATGGATGTCCTTATTGAGTAGAGGACTCCTATTGATTTTGGGGTCAGTAGGTCAAAGGTCAAGGTCACAGGGGCCCCGAAGAGTAAAAACCGTATCCGGTCAATAACTGGAGTACCGCTTGACCCAGAGCATTCAAACTAAATAGGATAATAGCCCTTATTGAGTAGAAGAATCCTATTGATTTTGGTGTTATTAGGTCAAAGGTCAAGGTCAGAGGGGCTTGAAGAGTGAAAACCGTTTCCACTCAATAATAGGAGTTCTATTTTACCCAGACCATTCAAACTTCATACGATGGATGTCCTTATTGAGTAGAGGACTCCTATTGATTTTGGGTTCAGTAGGTCAAAGGTCACAGGGGCCCCGAAGAGTAAAAACCGTATCCGGTCAATTACTGGAGTACTGCTTGACCCAGAACATTCAAACTAAATAGGGTAATAGCCCTTATTGAGTAGAAGAACCCTATTGATTATGGGATCAGTAGGTCAAAGGTCAAGGTCACAGGGGTCTGGGCGCAGGGGGGGGGGGGGCGGCGCAGGGGGGAGACATGCGTTTTTCACAAAAAACATCTAGTTTGCATACTGCATTTACGTGGATATCCCATTTTAAGTCGTTTTGAAAATGGACTCCTAACATTTTCTCACATGAACGTTTTTGAAATCTTTATATTAAATAATTATTTAAATTCGTAGAATAATCTTTTTATAACTTGACATTGAGAAATTATAGAACATTCAACATTCATATAGAATATAATGTAGTATTTTTAAAATTACTTACCAACAAAACGAAGGCAAACTTGTGATCAGGTTTTGCAATTTTTGGCCGACCTATCTAAGTATAGGGGAGCTATCCTACACACTCTAACGGCGTCGTCGGTTAAACAATATTTACATTTGGTCCTATATTTTGACACAACTTTAGATACAAACATATGCGCCATAAGCGTGTGGCAACCTTACATTCAGGCGGCCGTACATTCAATCAGAAGTGTTAAAATTCCGCACTTTGACAGAGTCCGATTCTTACTTAAACTGCTGTCACACTCGGACGGCGATCCCGCGGCGTTCTCAAAATACTCCGAAACGCCGTAAAACGCTGTGGGAACGCCGTAGCATCGCCATAAAACGCTGTGCAATCGCCTAGAACATCGAGTGACGGCGTTTGTGTTTTGTTGCAAATTACAAACGCCGTGAGATCGCTATTCTTGTGAAAACGCTGTAGGAACGCCGTGCAATCGCCGTAGGAACGTCGTACGATCGTCCAGAGCGCCGCGAGAACGCCGTGAGCACGCCATGAGGTCGCCACGGTTGTTGACGGAGATTGCATGGCGTTCATGGCTCTTCTTCTTGGACAGATTTCTTTGAGGACTTTCGTGGCAGGGGCTCTAGCCGCTCGCTAATTGGTGTCTCAGGGTCTGGTATTAGCAGTTCCGTGGATTGACAGGTATGGTTAATTGCTCCTGTTGCTGCAAGTTTTTCCTTGATCTGAAAGATATAAAAGAAAGATAAAAAGATCAAAGAAGAATTTACAGATAATTTTCTTTGGATAGCTTTTATGTGTAGTATCAATACGACTGGTCGGCAGGCGGAAATGACAGATCTGTTCAAGAATGAAATATTTTGAGCCTAGACAAGCTGTGAACGCGCCGGGAGATCGTAGTACCAACGCCTTGAGCGCAGTAGGAACGCCGTGAAGACGTAGTGCATCGCCTACAACGTAGTAGGAACGCCGCGGGATCGCCGTCTTATCGTGACCAAACGCTGTGATGTCGCCACAAGCTCGCCGTGCAAGCGCCGCGGCATCGCCATGAACGCCGTGAAAACGTCGTGAAAACGCCAACAGGTGGCGTTTTCATAAAAAAAAAATGTAAAATCGACGGCGATCTGATGGCGTTTTGAGAAAAAGTAAACGCCACAGAAACGCCGTAGAAACGCCATACGTGTGACACTAGCTTTAGGTATAGAAAAAGGTAATGTTGTGTGTATATCGAGTTTCGCTTAACTAGTGACTAGGCAGCGTAGGCACATTTATTTAGTGAGTGATGATAATAATTATAACACACTTACATTGGCTGTACTTTAATATATCGGGTGACTGTTCTGCGAAGAAACTCTTAAAATGCCGGTTCAAAGTAGACTTATCACTTGAGAAATATAAAATATAGGGTGCAAACAACAAATTCTTTATTCATCACCGAGCGGTGCAACAAGCAAATGGAATTGTATGTAGTGTAAATTTTTAATTAATTTAGCGCTTCGTCTGGAAAATTGAATGCCAAAGAGTACATACATGTAATCGATATCATTTTGTGCGGAAACCTTTGGTTAACTTATTATTTTAAAAGTATGCTGTATTTTGTAATATAAATGTTATTTTTCAGCGTATTTACCATACAAAATGAAGTGTCCACAGATTAATGACAATTCATTCATCTAAAGCCGAAACAGTCATCTAATCGTAGTTATTTCTTATCTAAACAGATTAATGCCTGTCAAAACCTTGACAATACATCTTTAGGAACAACATATCCCAGAAAATTACCTGATGACATATTTTTTTTTAGAAACAAGCATAAGCTTCAAAATTGATATTGTTTTTATGCTATTCTTAAAGTGGTGCAAGCTCATTGAAAGAAAAGTAAACAAGAAGACGCCGCAATGCGTTTTTTTTTCTTGATTTTTACGTGAAAATGGGCTTATCTATGATAAATTCTAACACGACTCGACGTTTTTCCCATTGAATTTGCAGTGATTTATTACACGATAAATCACCGCGCGAGGGCACGGCTATTCTGTTAAACCGGTCGGTATAAAATTATCACTTGGCACTTGTATTTTTCGCTGGATAGCACATAATACGCGAAATTTTAACCCGCGCGTGAAATGATAATATTACAGTAATTGAATAATAGTCATTTTATATATGTACACAAGTTTTAGCTTTCCAAAAAGCTAGTTGGTCATTAGCAGATAAATTAATAGAATAAATATGTATTCGGGCTTGTATTTATTTTTGGACCAATGGAAGTCAAGGATTTGTCCAGTTTTCAGTCGACCAATGCCACGTAGATTGTATCGGACAAGCCATTTGTGAATTTAGTTGAAGTTTCAAGTTTTTTTCCATTTACATTTCTCTGTATGTACAATACATAAACAAGAGAACTGATAGTGCTTGTGTTGTCTACCTTACTGTACTTGTCAAAATAATGTTATTGTTTAGTATCGACAAAAGACCGAATCCAGATCCGTTATATTGCATGTGTATGGGGAAGCAGACATTGGAGTCAGGGGTATCCCCGGAAAGCTTTTAAAAGTTAAACTCAGTTTGGATTGCAACTGCGACTAGTCCAGCCGTTCACTATAGATCCCAAGAAGAGAACGCATGGATATATGTGGTTTTGAGAGGGAATCGGGGAATCAAAATAAATCAATTCGTATTTCTTTGAAAATGCATATATTCAAGGGCAAGGTTGAATATTGGGGCGACGGGAAATTTGTAACATAAATTAAATAGTTAAAGTTTAAATGATAAAAATACAGATGCACGTACAGAATGGTTACCAAGTCTGAATTTTAAAACAATCGTTCTTTTTTTTTTCTTAAAATAGATGAAAAAGTCACGCTGAAAACCACTAAACACGACAAATATTAAAATATTGCAGGCTCGGTTTGGTTGAGTCTGTTAAAGACTTTTAAGCATTTCAAAAACATAAAATACCTCATCGTAATTAGTGCTCCAGCTTGGACATCAAAAGAACAGAGAAATAGATAGATCTCAAAAACAGGCAGTTTTTGCGCAACAAGCTCAAAACTAAACACTTTTATGCAAATCTTGAGAAAGAGCATTGTATATAAATGTCCCTCTGAATGAGTAATTGCGAAAAAAAGGTCAAATGTAATGTTTATAACTAATAACTAATGAAGAGATGGGTAGTCATTAAACCAACTAGTTTTAAACGCTCGCAGCTCGGGTTTTAACATTCCCTAAGAGCGATCGGGAAAAGCAAAGTTATGATTAGCTGATAACAACTAATTATGGATTGAAATGATTTTTCAACATACTTGACAAACGAAGTACTTGTCAATATTGGACACCAAAACTTAGGTAACATGTCACCATTTATCCTATAATTTGATATTAGACAAATACAAATAAATACAATAAACAAAATCATTATTGATGCTACCCTGGCACTCTGAACGTGTAACCATAAAGTGCAGTTAACCTCCTGTGGCCATCCTAGTCGTTAATCTCTGTCGTTTGCAGCTAATTGAGCGTATTGATGATTGTCTTTTAGCGTTTCGCCGCCCCATTGACTACGCTTATGATATAAGATAAAAATATTGCCCATGCTGATCTCCTATGTTTACCATATACAATGGTCATGTCACATTCGCTAAACATCCGGTAACCTTTGAGAACATTCACCAATATTGCACTGGAAATCGCAGACAAATTGCAAAATCGCTGACCTCCTGTGTTTACTTTTAACAATTGTCATCTCACATTCCGTTACATTCACAACATTTGCACAGGAAATCGCAAAAAAAACTCTTTCTTTAAAAGACAGTATTTTGACAATTGGGCACAGTTCTGAGTGTTCGCTTCGTCCTAAATGCTTGTTTAAAACATCTTCTCTTGTGTTATAAGCCTCCACTTTTTCACGACCGTATGTTTGGTGATTTATACCACAAGAAAGAAAAAATTAATGGTAACGCATGGATAGAAGTTTTCATCAATTTTCAAAATGAACGCATGGACATGAGTTTTTTTGAAACCCGCATTATTTCATCTAACATCGAATACACTGAAATTGACATCATAAAAACAAACAAACAAAAACAAGAAAATGTGCAAGTACCAGCGATATATTGCTTGTTGAAGTTCTAAAAAATTGTTGAAGATCAGAATAGTAAATATAATATTTTTGAGTCCCTGTTATGCTTCTCACCCCATCCCCATCCCCACCCCGCCCTATGACAGTGACAAAATTGTGTTGTTAAACATAAACTCTAGATTTTGGAATACAATTACAACTTGATTTTCCTTGCTTTCTCTTTACTTTCTGACAAAAATTGTGTTAGACGAAGTAGTAGAGTTTGACAAACCTAACAATTATGGTACTGTCAAGTAAATTATTAATAATGTTTGCAAAAATGATAAGATTTATCACCAGCTAATTAATGCATTCCTTCAAAACAAAGGATACATAAATAAACTAATGTTTGTATGACATCCAATAAAAACTAAGCGCTTTCATTTCAAAGTGGCTTAAATTTTTAACTTCAGTGTCATGTGTTTTTTGGTTAAAAAGTTATGCTAATGACCGTCTAGCTTTTTGTAAACTTTTGTTTACAGTCAGCCTTTCCCGCCAAAGTCAATTATTCGTTAGTCTCTAAGAAAACATAAGCGATGTCTTGCTTTTGACGAACAAATTCAAGATAACAGAACGAATCTATTTCAGATATGGCATCATCCTGAACAGTTGTTTGATTCAAATAAAGTATCAGTTCAACTTATATGCAACTTATATTTTGCTTTAAAGGTTTGCATCACGTGACTTTCTAAAAAAGACGCATAACATTATTTCTATACCCTGTAGAAAATACAACACACTTATGTTTACAAAATTTAACATGTCGTTATTGATCAGCTCAATTTCTGATTTGATGTAACTATAACGTTCAAATATTGTTTCATCAACATTTAGAAGACTTTTCTTGCAAACAGGGGGAACGGAATACCATTCTCAAGCTTTAGACGGGCGGCTTTGTCTAAAGTGCGGAACAGGTGGCATAGTCTAAATTATCCGTTCTGGACCGTGAGTCAATGTTAACCGGTGTTCAGGCTAAAGATCTCAAGTTTGGTCCATTATAATATGTCGGTCATCAGGATGACCGACAATAAAACACTATAATTATTTTCCGCTATTTTGTGGCAGCGTTGAGGTGACGTTAAGGGCTAGCCACACTCCTCCCAATCCTATTCATCGATAAAAAGAAAATTATCAAAATCTCAATAACGGCAAAATGCCGTTCCATGAAACTTTGCACAAATGAATGTTACTAATGTATCTTGATTTTGCATACAGTAAGACACGTTAGAATAGTAAAGAAAACAAGCTAGACCTAAAAATTCCTTAAAATTCTATTTACATAAATTCTCAAAAACTAAGCGATACAAAACATAATTTTGAATTGCCACGTGAGTGCAATGTTACAGACAAGAAAATGTTGTGTAATTTGTTAAAACTTCCAACTACTAAAGGAGAAATCAGTGATTGTCATCCGTTTACGCGACCAGGAAGCGACCAGAAAATTGAAGGTCAAACACACTTTTACTAATATCTCGTAAAGTTTACATATGTAAGTCACGAGGACACAATAAATTGTTGTCAGTATCATATTACTCATGTGGGCATTTAAAATGATGTTTTGTGTTGTTTAGTTTTTGTGAATTTATGTAAATAGAAGTTGAGGGACTTTTTAGATCTCGCTATGTTTCTTTACTGTTCTAACGTGTCTTACCATCTGCATAACAAAGATACATTAATAACATACATTTGTGCAAAGTTTCATTTAACGGCATCTTGCCGTTACTGAGATTTTGATAATTTTCTTTTTATTGATGAATAGGATTGGGAGGAGTGTGGCGAGCCCTTAACGCGCCATCTTAACGACGTCACGTCATTTCCGTTGTTTATATGTTATTCGCTGATGAAGGTATTAAACCGTTGGAATGAAAAATACGGTTCGAATGACGACTGGAGAGTGCTGGATGTGCGGTTGGATGGACATTTATTCAAGAGTGTTATTCAATCTTTAAATTTTTATCAATTTTTGAATTATGAAGATGTTTAGGGAGTGAACACTAACAGCCGATTTTATAACCAATTTGCGTTTATAACATCGCGTTAAAATTTGGTTAAATATAATTCGATTGTATAGGCCCCAGGTACACAGACAGTCGCTGCCCAATATGTTATTTTATTTTGAGTTACTCGCTGTTTTGGTTGGTTGCTATGCGTGAGGTTTTCTGTGTAACCGGCCATCGGTGATGGACAAGTGTTCAATCGGTTTAATAAATATTTCGTAGGTTGCTGGTAGGAGACTGAAACCAACTCAAACGGGAATGGGTCGGTGATTAGGATGATTTTATCGGTAAAATTGCTGAAATACTATCGGTTTTTGTCGGTTGTAAATCGGAGCTAAATCGGGCTTAACGCTGATAAATCGGTGTAATATAGCTTATCATCAGTGGTTCAACACTTTCCGTCAGATATGGCCGGTGATTCATATTTGGTTATCTTTGTTTGCTCGGTGACATCGGTGATTTAGAGCTTGCATATCTCGTTATATAGGTTGCCGTCGGTTCTTTTATTTAAAAAAGTATGTTTGAGTGATGAGAACCGATAACTTTTTCAGTTTACCGAAAAACATCACCGATGACATGACGACAGCAGTCGATTGGTCACAGATTGAATCCCTATTAACCACCGATCAAAACCGACAAAATCCCACGCTTTAATCCTCATCTTTTTTTCTGTCGGTGGTATTTTTGTAAAATATTTTCACCGATCGAGAATTTTAAACATGATCAAAAAATCCCATCGGTTATTTTTCACCAACAGAACTTATCTTTTCTCAACAGCAGTTGATCGGTGGCAAACAGGTGACCAAAAGGTGTTTAATACATTGTCATCGGTTCACTCCATAATTTGGCTGAAAATCTCACCGACCACTCACCGATGGCTCTGTATAACTGGGGTGTTAGTGAGATATGTCGTGTAAGAATTGAAATAATCATAAGTTTCCAGTGATTTATCGCAGGATAAATCACGGGGCGTCATTCAGATGCTACGCCCCTCGTGATATGTCCTTACGCATCTGAACTCCGCCCCGTGATTTATCCTGTGACAATCACCGGAAGCTATTGATTATTTCTAAAATACAATGTGAAACTTTTCCTTAAAATTGTTTTTGTGACTTTAAACAACTATGTTGAGTTTCAAAGCCCAACCTTTGAGTTTCAAAATTGAGCTCAAACAAAAATTCTTAAATGTTCGCGCCCGCCCGACCAACGACAAACCCCTCGCTTTCTTACACTATCGGCTCATTACATTCTCCTCTGTTAAAGGCTGTGACTACTTTCAACTACTTTTACTTTAACTCTAAGAAATAGTGCACCCTGTTACATTTTCGGTAGTTTGGGTTTCTTCTGTTTTAATGAAAGATAGTGAAGATTTCTGTCAGTTGTTTTACCTCAAACTTTCAAATTCATAATTACTGTATTAATCAAGCTGTCTAGTTTGGTCAAAAATCTTGACATTGAGCCTTTCGCAGAGATGTACAGTGAGTGTAAGGAACGACAACTCTGCGAAAGAGATTGCAAACCCCTATCTAATAACCAGGGTTTTCCAAAGAAAACCAGGTTTCCAGGTTAAATGTAATTTTCGAGAATAGCACATCCTCTCCATTGGCATATAAACTAGCAAGTTGTTTTATGAATAAGCTGAGCCCACCATTTAACTCTAACTTGATGTATGCAAAAGCACACAAACATATTTAATATAAGAAGCTAACAAACAGAGATATATTTCAAACCAGAGTCCCTGGTGTTTATATCTTTGTCATTATTAAAACAGACATTGTCAATGTCTTCTTTAATAAATAAGAAGCTTATAGTCATTACTGTTATCAGTAATAAAAAACCCGTTACCGATGTCGTGCAGTGATAATAACGTATATCCTTTTTTGGGGGGTTGTCCCGGTTAGCTCAGTTGGTTGCGTCGTCGGAATTGCAGGGCTAGGCGCTGTCGCCGTGACGGTGCAGGTTCGGTCCCAGTTAAAGGCAATATCATCAAAAATCCAAAAGTATAAACAGATTGAGCGATAAAAAGATTAAAAAAGAAATATTAAAGCTACATGACAGGTAAGAAAATATTGCATGCTCGGTTTGATCCAGTCTGTTCATGGGCAGTAAGAGAGATTCTGATTAGAATATTTCTCAAATTAAATTTCTAAATGTGAAAATACACAAAGCAACGAAAGTTGTCTATGAAATGAATGTAAAATTCTGGCAATTTAGTTTTTGTTCTTATAATCTGGTTAGCAACACAGGAGTGGGCAATTTATAACATCGTAATTCAATGCATGCACATGTGTCTGATTAAGAGAGAACATTAAACAATTGTTCACACCTTCCCATTGAAACGTTGGCAGAGACTTAAAAAGTAGAAACTACTTAAATACATCCAATTTTGAACTAGGATTATCGTTGAACTACTGTTTTTAGTAAATCGATATGCGAGATAAGATGTAAGAATTAACACACCCGTCAACCGGCAGAGCCAAGAGCCGACGGCACATCCAGGCGCAGACACGGTAAGTTTTTTCATACTTGACAGGGGTGTAAGAAATTATCATTTTTGCTAGTTTTGATTAACTCTTGGATTTTAAAAGCCCAATGAATTCTGCACATATTCGTTGAATTCTAAAATAGTAGAAGGGATCCCTTGACAATATGTGAAATATTAGCACAAACAGACTTTTAACAAATTCGCAAGGGCTTGGTGAATAGAGCTGCGGTATAGATGGGCGGGTCCATGGAGCAGAAAGCGAATTTATTGGCGGGGACCAGGAGCAGATATAATCGAGTACGGAAAATCGTTTGATGTATTGCTTTGACACTATTCTACGTCCTCAATAATAAAATTTCGTTAAGATACAATGATAGTATTGTCCGTCCGTATGTCTGTTCATGTCATAAAGTATACAGAAATCATTTCTATAGGAGTTATGTAAGCTTGTGAAACATAACTATCATTAGTTAACTAAAATATCGCTATTTAATCAGTATAAGCCTTAGTATATGTTTGCAACTGGATCATTTAAACGGCTTCAAACTATGACGGCATTTTGAAATTGTTAACTTCATTAAACATTGATTTATCAGGTCTGTGTCCTTAAAAAATGGTTAGCAATCATTTCGTCATTGAGGGGAATGAGATCAAATGAGTCGAAACATAAAAAAATAAGCTCTTGACTTAATTTGGACTACACCTGTACACTATATCTCTTCCCACGGAAGAAAAAAAACGTTCTTCATTTATTTCAAATAAAGATTTAACCTTTAGATATCGAACTTCTTCTGGGAATACTTTTCTTCTAATTTCCTGAGATTTTTTTAACTTTTAGAGAAACTATATATGTTCTGTTCCGAAAACGAAAGTTGAATGGCTGACGACCAGATTACCCCAGGTAATGTTTCAACTTATTTCACCATCATTTCTTTATCGATTTATGTAAACAAACCAAAATTGATGACGCTAAATATGTTTTTAGAAGTATTTGATTTTTTCTGCACGTTAGGTAGTTTTTAGTTTTGGTTAAATTTGCGATGAAGTGTAGCCTAGTTGTTGATATTTGCGAACTATGTTGATAATTTCCAATAATGAACCCCAAAACGCATTTTCTGTCTCTAAAAATCTGGATTTATAAAATATAGACTTTCTTCCACTTGTATTAAAACCGGCATTCACCAACTCGAGCAACTATAACACATTTGCGAAAAACGACCATGCCTTGTGAACAGTGTCTAGCTAAGTTATGTACGGAGTGTAAATGAAAAATTGTTTGAGAGTGTACGGTGTAAAGTAGGTAACGAATCCATTTTCTGCCAAAATAAACTTCAGTACCTGAGCATACAGGGTGTTTCATAATATCTGATACACTTTTATCAGAATGTCTTTTTTATGTTAAAATGTCCGCAACATTGAAACATGTACCATTCAAAAGAGAAATGCTGTCCAATTTTATTAAGTTTAGTTTTATCCATTACAGTTACCTATAAAATATTTAAGCAACGTTTGAAAACAGGGTCCATTTACATCATGTACTCAAAATGACGTCCATTCTGACGTCGCACCATCTCCACACGTTTCATGAAATTTATGATCACGTTGTTGCACATGTCACTGGTTATCTTTCTGATTTCACGTCTGATGGACAATTTAAGCTCCTCTGTAGATTTCGGCTGCACGTTATAAACTCTATCCTTGAGATGACCCCAAAGAAAGAAATCCAAAGGGCTGAGATCCGGAGAGTGGGGTGGCCAAGTCCGTTCCGTCTTTAGAGAGATGAATCGTGTGTCAAATGTTTGTCTAAGCCATTCAAGAACTTTCTGTGCAGTGTGAGGAGCGGCATGGTCTTGTTGGAACCCTATTTGTGTCATATCGACCCCTTTCCGGCGGAGAGCAGGCAGGAACTTGTATTTGAGAAGAGACAAATAGCGTTCACTATTGATGGTCTCAGTACTTCCGGCTTGATCTTGGATTATTCCTGTAGAGCTAATGGCTGCCCATACAGTTACTTTCTCCGCATGACATGGTTTCTCTACAAAAATGCCAGGTCTGACATCTGACCAGTAGCGATGGTTCTGTTTGTTTAACTGTTGTTCCAAGAAGAAGTGAGACTCATCACTGAACCATACGTTTTCAAGAATCTCAGCATTCTCTGTCATCCAAATGGAAAAATCAATACGTTGATTGACATCACTGTCTTTCAGATGTTGGAGCACTGGTATTGTATAGTGTGTTAGGTTTAGATCGAACCTAAGAACCCTGTACACACTTGTCACACTGGAGGGATTTGTAATATCAGAAAGAACCCTTCTTACCAACCTCTGTGGTGTTTCACTAATCACCTGCTTCACCTCTGTAACATTCTCATCACTCCTGCTGGTCCTAGGGCGACCCTGGTTATTGTGTCTCTGGTCCAGTACACTTCCATGCTGCTCAAACCTTTTAACTACCCTGCTTACTTGTAGCCTGGTCACCCTCCTATCGCCAGGGTAAAGTTTCCTCATCCTTCTGGTTACAGCTATGATAGAACGGTGTTCAAAGTACAATTTTATGATATCCTTACACTTTTCCATTGAAAATAACAGTTAATTATGACATCATATATTACGTCATTACGTCAACATTTTCCCATAATTTACGTTGCATACAAAATGGTGAAATGTCTAGTTTAATATACTACAAACATTGTAGTTATAACTTTATTATCAGTGAAACAACAATTAATTGAAAGTGTATCAGATATTATGAAACACCCTGTACACATACACTGATTAAGGAATTGCGTTAAGTGTCGAAAGCAGTGAGCATGAAGCTGGGTATTACAACTGGTATTTGTATTTTAAGACCAAGCGTAAAGTAAAACATTTTAGTATTTTCAAAGAATAAACGTGTTTAATTTAACCATTCACATTATACGTAACATAAAAAGTAATGTAAAAACGCCGTTTCCGTCCGTCTTTACCACTTTCGATACGTGACCATAACTTAAAAGAACAATGTAAAACCTTAGTTCATTCCAAAATTTATTTATCATTTTTATCCGGCCTAAGGACCATTTAAAACAAACGTATGTAAATTATCTTTGGTAACATATTTGCCTTTACCAGTTAAGCACGGGTTTTCATTCTATGGAAAAGACTATATTACTGGCTTTAAAGCTTGCGCATATCTTTAACGCGATTTTTATGGGTTTTTTGCACTTACGATAAACTAATATAAAATATCAAACAATAAAAAAATTTGGAAGAAATTCTATATTTTATAATTCCCAATTGATTTTGAGACACCAGATGCGTTTTTGAGCTTTATATAAGAAAATATCAATATAATTCGCAAATTTCGAGAACTTCACTTATCGCAAATTTAACGAAAACACAACGTGCAGAAAAAAGCAAATACTGCTTTAAAAAACAGGTAAAGTTAGCTTCACAATTTTGTAAAGTTTAGAGATATTGATAAAGTAATGACGGTGAAATAAGTTTAAACATTATCTGTTGTGAACTGAACGTCAGTCATTAACTTTCGTTTCCGGTGTTTTGATGTGCTTTTTCCTGTGAACGATCAACAACAGTGTGACAAATTTTTAACCAGCGATAATTCAGTTAACTTAAGAGAGTTCATGCATTACAAGCTTACCAAACCCCTTTAGAAATGATTTCTGTATACTTTACGACATGAACAAACATACAGACGGACAATACTATTGTCAAACAATATTGACCTGGCACTTCATTAATTTTCGTAAAGGTCATTGGATAAACACGGGTATCAGCGAATACACCGATATATTTATCCATTTTACACGTCAGTTGATGCCGGACTACCGATTCGAAGTAGATCGTAACACATACGAAATTTAACGAATACAGGGTCAAATGCAAGAGTGCCAGGTCAATGCTGTTGGACAATATCACTGTATGTCAACAAATTTTTATTATTGAGAATGTAGAATAGTGTCAAAACAATACATCAAACGATTTTCCGTACTCGATTATATCTGCTCCTGGTCCCCGCCAATAAATTCGCTTTCTGCTCCATGGACCCGCCCATTTCTATACTCCAGCTATATTCGCCAAGCCTTCGCGAATTTGTTAAAAGTCTCTTTGTGCTAATATTTCACATATTGCCAGGGGAATGATTAAATTTTCCAATAGTGCTTACAGATTTATGCAGATTTTCAGATCTATGGAGCATTTTGCTATAAAACGCAAAACTTCAAGATTTCATCAGAAACTTCCCTATTTAAATCGCGATAAAATGTTTATTATCCCTTCTACCACTTTAGAATTCAACGAATATGTGCAGAATTCATTTGGCTTTTGAAATCAGCCGATATTTCTTTCCCAGAGTTAATCAAAACAAGCGAAAATGATAATTACTTACACCGCTGTCAAGTATGAAAAAACTTACCGTTCTGCGCCTGGATGTGCCGTCCGCTCCTGGCTCTGCCGGTTGACGGGTGTGATTAACATTTTCTGACATTTGATAATCATGCCAACAAGAAACAGAAAGTGTATGATAAAATATTAAAGTATACGGCAAAAACGGTCAATATCTTTAAATATCTTGTAGCCCTTTAAATATATTATTGGATTTCATTCTTTGTATCCGAAATTATGTTTAATTCTACCGATTTATTAAACGGAGACAGACATAGTATTGACTAAATCATTATAAGTAAATTGATCTTGTCCTGGTCACTGTTTGTCCGTTAACAATGCTAATACAACTAAAGTTATAAAAATAATTAGTGTATCTCACCACTAGTGGCACCAAATAACGACATAGTTTGTTTATTTACTAACAGAATTTCAATTTATTAAAATAAGTTGGTGAAATGAGGAGAATTAAATCAATAACTAATAGTAAATTGTTCGATAGTTATACAATATGCTACTGTTAAACAAGAATTATACATTTTATTAAATTGAGTAAATATTTAAATATGCATTTTTTTAATTTTGAGATTAAAAAAGTGAAATATGCATATCAGGAATGGCCACATCAAGCAGACTCAGCCTCCCCACACAGCCAAAAGTAGAGGAAAAGAGAGCGTGGTAAAAATATATACATGTTTGTAATTAAGTCATGTCACAATATTTGAGTATCTGGACCTTAAAACATAAAGTTTGGCCCCTAAAAGAAATTTTCAAATATATAATTAATACAGATAACGACCAGTTTTTTGTATAATAATTTATCAATAATTATATGAAACGAAAGAACTAACAAACCTTCTGCCCCAAAAGCTGGCACTGATAAATCTATAGTCCTTCGTCGGCTCTTATCACTTTGTCTGCCAAAAAGTTTTGTAATATTAAAGAAAGTTTTTTAATTTGAGTGATAGAATTAATATCAATATATCCTCAATATTTCAAATGAATGGTCAAATATTACCTAGGGTCAAATGTCGGGCTCAAATCATTTCTACGAAAGATTATAGTCTGTAATTATTTTAAAAGGGGACTGCTTTGCTTTAGAACAACACACAAGTACTGGCCTTCCAAACTATTGTGATGGTGGTCTAGTATTGTAGACAGCAGATAGCCAGTTTAGTATAGGTTACTATTTACCAACCGATGATGTACAATACTGGTTTTGCCGCTTAGTATTGTATATGTATGGTACTGTCTTTCAGCTACTAAAATACCGTTGTTATAAAATTCGACCTTGTCCATACTAGTATTTTAATAACCCAAAATGATAAAACAAACACATCGTTAATGGGATATGGCCGCGATACGCTTTTTAATATCAGCATGGCACAGGGCACATACAATGTGAAATGCTATGAAAACAATTGTATAAAACAACTATAACACAGTTTTAAGGATTGCTTTAAATGTTTGACAACGAATAATTTCTGTTATTTTGAGGATAATTATCCCGAACTGTATTCCAGCAAATATGCAAAGATAAACAGTAGTAGGAAGTGAGAACGGACCCCAGCAAAGATGCAAAGCAATTAGATCTCTCTTCCTCGCGATGAGCATCTGTGTAATGCGTTATGCCTGAGATGCAGTAATTGTGTGTTGAAGGGCCACTAAATACTTTGCCGGTCTATTGGCAAATTTATTGATCCCAAACTAGTTTTTCCCATTTTTACTATTTATTTTGTGTGAAGCAATGATTTGTTATTAACCCAAATTAATCGAATAAGAATTTGTGTAGTGATCTATAGCGTTCAAAAATTCATTGAAGTTTCTAAGCACTGTAAATGACGAGAGTAAGATGTCTAATCCAATGTCAGACAGGTGTATTCCGTCTTCCCGGAAGACACCGGATGTGTCTTGTGTAAGTTCTTTTTTTTCTTTATCTAATTACCACCAAGATTCAGAACATATTTGCCTTCCGAGATATTAATGCAAGCCCGGTCGATGTAAAATTTATATGGAGGTTTTTCGTTATATATATATATATATATATATATATATATATATATATATATATATATATATATATATATATATATATATATATATATATATATATATATATAATGAACATTTAACAGTAATAGAAGAAACGAAGATCATAAGCGTCGAATTTTCGATTTCCTATTTTGCAAAAGGTTTCTTAATTAGGAAGTATTGCGTATTATTTGTATTATGTATACACAATTTCGAGATATCAAATTCTAGTAATGAAAGAATATTTATTAATTTTACAAATGTGATAAATGTGATTATGAAATAGTCTGATTTCTAATGATTTATATTTTTCCCCCCAGGCACTGTAGAATTAAATAGAAGGTACATTTTGTTAATATTCGATCATTTTACGGTTAGTGCAGTGCCCTAGTTGAAGAATGAACTAGGGCACTGCACTAACCGCGCACTTGTTCCCCCTGGTTCTCACTTTCGTAATTTGTTTGTGGCGTCCATTTTGAAACTGATTATTGTAATACCATGCTCTCTTTTCCTCTCTACATTTTGGCTGTATGGGGAGGCTGTGTATGCTGGATTTGGCCATTCCTGATATGCATATTTCTTTTTTTTCACGACTTATAAGATGGGCAGATAATTGTCAATACCATACAGTGAAGACCATACAGTCACCCTTTACGCGATGACGAGCAAATTTCCCTGTGCGGCTAACAAGTCCAATGTTGCCACATCGTGAAGGTAGAGAAAGGTTAATGAAATGATCAGTTACAAAAAGGACAACACAAACAATTGACTATACAAAACCTGATGTGTTTAACCCTTGGGACGGTAAACATTCTTCAAGTAGGGCACTGCACTAACCGCGCACTTGTCCCTACAGGTTCTCATTTTCACAAACACGCACAAGTTATATTGGTGTAATAACTCCAAACCACCTTTAATCTCGACAGTGATGCTTTAAAACACATATCAAAGATAAATGTCAGTACGGCTGAAAAAGGTTGATTACTTGTGTCATTAAATCAACATCGTTATAAATCCAGACCAGAACAGCTGCAGTATAATCAGCAATAACAAGATGACAGGAATGGAAGAAACGGATCGAGCTAGCCAGCAGAGCGCTGTAGAATATCGCGTGTAAGGAGCATTTTAATTTATAAAAAAGATGGTCTTTACGAATAAAGTGGTAAAATTTATGTTTATTTTGACTTTTATTTACTTTAATGTATAGATCAAATGTTCAAACTAGTTGAGAAAAACATTTTGCAGTAGTGATTTAAAACACGTGAACATTTTGTTAATCTAAGTAATGGCGATATAATTGTAGCACTTAATTTGTGAGGCAGATATTCTTATTTACAAAGTATTTGCACAATTCACATAACAAAACATGAGAGGCATTGTGGGTTGATATAATTATGTTGTAGTTTCTTATAAATTATTGCACAGGACGGCCGAGTATAAAATTAAGAAACCAAATTGATTAAGAATCACACCAAACTCCTTAGTTTGTTGATTTTTCTTAATGATTGCGAAATTGATAAGCAGCTGAGTATAAACAACATATGTGCCTGCACGTCTATCAATTGAAAGTTTGCTTAGTACTGTTGCAACGTTATTGTCACAGTTAATTTAGATACGTAACATAATGAAATTATTCTTTTCCCGTATGTTATAATACCTTTTTACTGTTTTGTCTGTTGTTTTTCCTCAGTATTGGAAAATTATCTTTCTGTTTAAATTGGAAGTCTTTGTTGATAATATATTTATCGCATTTTAGATTATTCTTGGGAATATATGAACGTCAAAACAAATTAACCATAAACAAACGGAAACTCAATTTTAATAAGAAAATGTCACTCAATTTCTACAATAGGAATTCCTTAGCCGGTCGTATACATTTCACGGTCACTGCCGTCAGTCAAAGCAAAATAACTCCAAGAGGTGAACAATGTCCGGTTTGTATAGTACATATTGGCATAACAAAATAATGGACTGTTTGAAAGAAATATCGAAAACAACATCATGAAAATGTCACATTAATCAGCTCATTGGCGGCTTTTGATAATTTAAAATTAAATTTGGTAGTTACGTTTGAAAAAGAAATTGTATATATTTCTATAAGGGTTAACATACAATCAAGTTTCTCCAACATTTCTTTTACGTTTTGATCAATGATGTGTAATCTGACCTTCAAAGAAATCAGAAGAATATGAAGTTTATTTTGCCTAGATGATAATCTTTGGGAAACCCGAAATTCAGAAAAAAATTTACGCGTTACTGCCGAGTCATCTTATGACATTTCAAGGAGTTGCAAACATGCTCTTTGGTTGGGGTAATGAAGTATTTCTTAGAATGTTACATTGTAAGTAATTTAAAAATTAAAAGTTCATTACAAACACTATTCTCAATAGTATATATCTGCAGCATATTATTGTAAATAGCACAAAAGACAAGATATATACAAGAAATTAATAAAACTGAATTGTACAGTTAAAGAAATTTGAATCCATTCACAATCCTTAAATTAAAAAATACATAAGATTGTGCAAAAACCTATTATTATAGCAAACTATAACAAGCTGTTGAAATATTTCTAAAATGAAAAGTCAACATAAAGAAATTCTAGAAATACTCCCATCGTGTCTATTTTCGTTTTCAATGTCAACTCGTTTTGCAGTATCTTTTAAAACTAGACATTAAAATACTCACTGCCAGCCAAATTGAAGTGAAGAAATATCGTAAACGGCACGACTGGGGAATTCTTTACTATGTATAGGTACATATTTCGCTATTAGGTATCTTTAGAAGCAGGCTATTTACCGTTATTTTACCAATGAAATATCGACTTAATTATTCGGGTTATCAATCATTTTGCGAATAATTCGCGTTATCAATTATTTTGCGGTAAAAAAACTTATGAACTTTTTTGATAGGTGGGTATTTTTATTCATCTAGCAATGAGATACAAAATGTTTCACAATTTTACACGATTTGAAACGACGTATGTCCAAGCTGATTTTTGGTGAAGCTTTACACAAACAATCGGTTAACTTTTTAAACATTGACTATAATGAATTTTAAATGAACAAATACTATCACACAAGATTTACATTGTTACATTGTTAGGAGTTTAATTTATTGGAGCAATATTTTCAAGTTTTTTTGAAAAAAAAAATAGAACTGGTTGGTCCTAGAGGGAACATTGAACTGGATATTGTTATTAATTATTTTTAGTTTAGTTGTGTGGAAAGTGCTTTATTTTGACACCCGGATTAAACAACAGAGCAGGTACCACATTTTATTACTTTTCAAACAAAATTCTTTTTTTTCAACAATTGACTCCTGTAATTATCAATATTAATCTATTTCTAACAATATAGTAACAGTATTTTTAAAAATTGTTAAAAAAACGGTAATTTTATTTTCACACCTCATTACCTACTGCACACTATGGTGTACAATTCTGATCGACCTTAAAGTGAATATGATCAGTTGTCAATATTCTATTTAACACTTATAAATTTCTCAAAGTTGTTTCTTTCCGTTCCGATACTCTCACTGCTATTGATGATTAAAATTGTGTTAGTTCTACGCAATTTTGGTGAAATAATAATCATTCATGGCAACGTTAAACCATACATATGCTTTACCGCAACACATTTCCTTTTTTTACAGAAACCTTCAATCTTTACTTATGCTGATAATCTTTAAAGATAGTTTTTATTTATATTACGCAAAATCTTTTTGTTATGAAAGCAATTTAAGCAGCGTGAGGGAATAATTGCCGTTTATAATTTTCAGTGAATGATCATGTTAAAATGTCATTCAACTTTAAATTTGGTATTGAAGTTAGGAGATTTTTTATGTTCTGATGATTCTGAAACTTTAAAGCAGGATTCTGATACTACAAACAAATCAAACAGACTTAATGATATGACATTGTGATTTGACGTCTCGATGCCAATCAACGGATTCCTTGATAAAGCCTAATGTTATTGTTCTTCATATTGTTAAACTAAATTTTTTTGTTACCAAAACAGTTGATTAAGGAACTTTGAAAGCCACCGAACACGAAAAATAAGAAAATATTGCAGTCTTGGTTTGATTGAGCCTGTTCATGGCAGCAATGAAAATGCATAACTTTAGATCATATTCAAACTAGCTGTTTAAGACAGGTGGTTGCTATTCGCAGGTGGCTGCTTAGGCAGGTTTCACTGTACACCAATAAACAGTGCAAGTCTGATACATTCCAAACGATAGTATACATATGGCGGTGACCATGGGAACTTTAATGCGGTATTTACAGATTTATTACCAAGTATTATTTTGTTATAAGTTTTTTTGCCCACTCTGGCCCAGCAAATGTAATGTAGATAACAAAAGCTGAAGGGCTTTCCACACTCCTCCCAATCCTGTTCATCGATTAAAAGAAAATAGAAAATAATCAAAATCTCAATAACGGCAACATGCCGTTAAATGAAACATTTCACAAATGTATGTTATTAATGTATCTTTATTTTGCAGATGGTAAGACACGTTAGAACAGTAAGAAAAATAGCGGGATCTAAAAATTCCATCAACTTCTATTTTCATAAATTCACAAAATCTAAACAACACAAAACATGATTTTAAATGCCCACATGAGTAATATGATACTGACAATAATTTATTGTGTCCTCGTGACTTACATATGTAAACTTTACGAGATATTACTAAAAGTGTGTTTGACCTTCAATTTTCTGGTCGCTTCCTGGTCGCGTAAACGGATGACAATCACTGATTTCTCTTTAAGTTGTTGAAATTTTTTACAAAGTACACACCATTTTCTTGTCAGTAACATTGCACTCACGTGGGAATTTAAAATTATGTTTTGTAGCGTTAAGTTTTTGTGAATTTATGTAAATAGAATTTTAAGAAATTTTAAGGTCTAGCTTTTTTCTTTACCATTCTAACGAGTCTTACTGTATGCAAAATCAAGAAACATTAGTAACATTAATGTGTGCAAAGTTTCATTGAACGGTATTTTGCCATTATTGAGATTTTAATTATTTTCTTTTCATCGATGAACAGGATTGGGAGGAGTGTGGCAAGCCCTTAACTGTGTTAATTTCAATGAACGTAATAATTGCATAACAGGATAACTTTTAAAACAATGTTATCGGTATCACAAATTAAGGAAAACCTTTTGCAAGTTTTATCGCCGATACCCAGATTTTATTCAAAGAATTAAAGAAAGGTGCAGTTTAAACTCACTTTTGCAACAAGGTATTTTACAGCCAGTTTGTCAAGAAGATTTTATTTATAAACTGAAGAAAATATAACAATGTTAATTAAAAGAAATGTTACCAAGATGATATTCTACATAGCTCTGCATGCCTGATTTACCCTTATACAGTTGATCATTATGCTCTCCTCTTTAGTTGCACGACGGTGGCAAGGGTATAAGAGTTAATAAAGGTTTATGGGGTCATCTTTTATAGGAACCTAGAAGCTTGATTTGTTTTTCCCTGTCATCGTGTTCTTGCTAATTTTTGATTCATTGAGTACCCTTCCATTTGACTTTGCAATGCTATTAGCTTCTTATGTATTAAGTGTTTGTGTGTATTTGCATGCAAAATTGTTGAGCTGATGGGTGGGTTGGAGTTATTTCACCAAGACAACTTGTACTTGTTTGTTGATATTAGAACCTGTTGGGGCAAGTGTGAGGCTGGTGCAACCTAGAACTGGTTTAAACCCCAGCGGCAATTTGGTTTGCCACTGACCGTTCCAAGGTGGTAAACCCTCGGTTTCTCATTTATATTAATTGTTTGTGGTGTATGTTTTCGAGCTGATCATTTTATTAACTATGCTCTCTCTTTCTCTTCTTGGCTGTGTTTGGAGGCTTTGTCCTCTGAATTTGGCCATTCCTGATTTGCATATTTCACTTTTTTACAAATGATGATATTGGCGAATGTGCTACTTATTGCTTATGGATTTAATGGACATGTTTCCCGCACCTTGCCCCGGGTTGAGCTCAACTATGTTTACACAGATATACGTATCATGCACAACGGCTGTCAAGTGGCGAAAATGATGACACCGCCGATTATACAGAGCCCTTTTTTCATACAGAAATAACGGTTAAAAAATAAAAAATCGCTAGAAACTTTAGAAACTAATTGGCTTTCCCTTAATAATGCAGCAACTGCAAGACTGTAAGCAGCAGAAAAAACGTTTCTTTCGAATAAATTTGAACAAACAGCTGGTAAAGCTGACATGATTGCCTAAAGAATATTACGAGTAATTTGTAATCTTGGCCTCTAAACATTAATAGAATTTTAAGATTCTCTAAAACATTATTTGATGCAATGTTAAGTAATATCCCACACATTATAGTTGTTACACTAAAAGTCACGGCATTGACATACACACTAAAAGACTGGAAAAATAACCATTATATAAAAAGAACTATCTGTTCGACTGCTAAACTATTCGAAACTATTCTACCCGGTGACATAAGCATCCCTTTATTCTCATCCAAGGAAGTGTTTACCTATTAACACCTTTTCAAAACATTTATTCAAAGAAAACAATGCTGTCAGTGCCTGGGCAGCCAATGCCTTTTTCACCTGGTAGATATTTCCATCGGCTGTAAATCTTACCCCCAAGTATGTCAATGTCTTAACAATACTCAATTTGTATTTATCGAAATAAATATTTACAATTTCTATTTTGTTACCTTTTACAGTTCATTAAAAAAATGTTAAGTATTTACTGAAACACCCAAATACTGAAATTTTTTTATTCAAGTTATTTAATAATGTACAACGTATGTCTCCAGAATTCATTTTCAAGCCAGTGCTGAAAATTATAAAACAGATATTTGAAACTTGTCTCAAATATCAAGCTTCTGATTGGCTAAAATGGTGACCAGTCGCCATTTCAGCCAATCACATCCTTGAAATTTGAGACTGGTTTCCATTCTCAGTTTTATAATCTTTGGACCAGTTACCACTCTTCTAAATCACCCAGACAGTGCATTTGTTAAGTAAGAAAATATATGGTAATAAATAACAACAAATTTCATTAAATATCTCTTACTAGAGGTCTTGCAAATATACTCCATTCCAAAAGAAAGTCTGCAAATTGTTTTCGGTGATTTTTCATTAAATGCTTAAATATTTGGTATCAAAATTAAGATTATATCGATTAAACTGTAAAGTAAAACTATGATCTAAACTCAATTCTGAAACCAAATATTTAGGCATTGAGAAAAACAGTTAATGAAAATCACCGAAAACAATTTGCAGACTTTCTTTTGGAATAGAGAATAGATCAAACAGTTATTAACAACATCTATTGGAACTGTTGGCAGAGAATGTAATTTGCAAGTGGTACTAAATGTGCAGCTTCGAAATGAGTTCCAATATTGAACGTTATTACAATAACCAATCAATGTTGCTAAAACACACAGTGCACATATGTAACATACTGATATATTGGAGTTACTGCAGCTGACAAGGGATATGCGATTTATAAAGCTGGCATTATTCTATCAACCCCTTCCCTTTAGAGCAGCTAGTAGTCTAAGAATAACATCAGTGTGATCAAGAAATCAAGCAATGAAAATACAAAATTTTATGAAACTCATGGCCTGATAACAGGTGGAAAAGAAATTTGATACTATATCTTGGAATCGAACCCGTACGATCAAAGCGCCTATCCACGTGACTCCAAGAACATTACAGGATGCAAAATGGATGCGCGGATAACCGTCATAAACGTGAACATTGTTTTGTGACACTGGTAACTGATTGGTTACTGATAACAGTACTGACCTGAACGTAGAGATGTTCACTACAGAAACAGTGCTACTCTGAATTCTTGAGCCCTCTTTGTTAAAATGTCATGCTAATGACCGACTTGCTTTTTGGAAAGCTAAAACTTGTTAATGACCTGCACCAGGAATCGAAGATGTACGTCAGTGTTAGTGGTGCTATAGTAGTATAAATTAAAGAATGAATAACAATTTTTGCTAGCTATGAGGCATAACTTGTGTGAAATATTTGGAACTCTTACTTTTAAATTACATTTTTTTTCGGGGTTTATATTACACTGAAGGTCCAAATATACAAATATATTCATAGGAATTCAAGCACGCAAAAGTGTATTTTTACTTGGGATAACTAAATATAAGTTTCTTCTAATAATTGTGAGTAGATATTAAAATTAAACTTAAAATGCTGTTTGCAGTCTTTGAACAGACCATAACACGCATACTCCATACAGTAATTATGAATAAACGCAAAACACGTTACGATTCTGCAAGTATTAATTTAGTTGGTATTACTTTTGTAATTTAAAGACATGCTAAAGCCGTATGCTTAACATAGATCTATTTTCAAATGAAATTTATATAAAACGACGACATTTCTCGAGGGCAATGTACATGTACCAAAATGGCTGGAATATCGCACATTATATTGATTTTTGTCACCGACTTGGCTCTGTATGGTTGTTTCAAGAAGTTACAAGATTGTTGTTGGCACTTTTGTCATGCACCGATCATCGACTGGAAACAAATTTTGTTTACGTCAATGTTTCAACACGAACGCACATTAAAATAAGCATTTGTGGAAGGCGATAATTAGAATATGAAAGGTTTCCACTTTACAAGTGAAAGCTTTTCCCTGATTATCAGCATCGTGAACTCATAGAAATGCTTGCATTAAGAAGAAGAGTTCTCAGTGACGCGACAGTTCGTAGTTTGCAGCGTTTTGTTTTCATACGAAGAGAGTCAAGATTTCTGGGCCTTAGATTATAAAACTGATAGTGGAGACCAGTCTCAAATCTCAACCATCTGATTGGCTGAAACATTTTCGTTTGATATTCCCTATAAATTTACAGGTGCACCGGTAATTTTATATATAGGTGCACCTCCATTTTACTTTTGAGCCTTTTCGTGCGCCATACTATCATTAGAACGTATAACTTAACCGCATCGGCGTTAAATACTCGTAGATGCATAAATAGATGCAAAAATGGTCGTTAGTAATTGATTGGAACATTATGTTACATGCTCGGCGTAGCAGTTGATAATGTCTAATTCCTGGTGTGTCATAGCAATCTTCGATTTGATAGAAATACTATAAGTCAATTGTGTATGACAAAGAAGATGTGTCACTTCGGTTATATTGTCTTGTTAAAATAAGGCTCTCGTGGTCAACTTTCAAAGAATTTTTTCGATGAATTACTACCTGTAAATTATATTTAATGATATTGATTTTAAGCATTCCCTGTTGGATCACTAACTGAATATACACGGCGGTAACCTAAGCAATTATTCATATATTTTTGTCTGTTAGATGTTGCTCTTGTTCCTATTGCATCGTTTGTACCAGACTATACTGACACTACTTGAACAAGTTTCAAACTTGATCTAGATATCATCAAGAAAAAAATCATGAGACTCAAGTTTGGTGAAGATCGCGTCAATATGTGTATATAAAAGAACAAACTTAAAATGGGCCGTATGAATAAATAGAAGTAAAAAGAAAAGAAGGGACAGATCTTCAAAACATGTGGAGCTAATCCAGTCCTTTTTTATGCACAACAAGTCATCGGTAGTAGTAACCCCTGAAAGTTTGAATCATTTCCATCAAATAGTGAATTAATAGTTGCAAGCTCGCACGCACGCACGGACTCACGGACGGGTAACATATTCTTTTCTGATGCCTATCGGAAGGTATCATTGATATGTAAGTTTATAATACATTTGTAGTTGGGTTAGGGTTAGGCTTTGAGTTACTGGGTCGTTATTCTATTGTATCCACCATTTTATGTGTGGGTCAATTTTCTACATGTTTTGTTACTGTAGAAAGATATCGCATGATCACGAACTACGCGAATACCCACATGAGTAAGGCCGGTATTCCATAGTTCCATGATGCGTGATCCGTGATCCGCGTCCGTGTCCACGATTTTTCACTCACCAAAGATATAGTTGGGTATATTCCATACCTCCGCGTCCGTGTTCGCGACGTAGAACGGACACGGAGGTATGGAATATACCCAACGATCTTTGGTGAGTGAAAAGTCGCGGACACGTATCACGCATCACGGAACTATAGAGTACCGGCCTAATATGATACTGACAACAATTTGTTGTGTTCTTTAGACTAACGTATGTAAACAATAGAAGATATTTGTAAAAGTGTACTTGACAGTGAAGTTCCTGGTCCCTGGTCGCGTAAATACATGTAGTTGACAACAGTTGATTGTTCATATCATAATTCAAATTTCTTTGGTTGATGCACCCTAGAACCTGGTTTAAACCCCCAGTGGCAATTTGATTTGCCACTGACCGTTCCAAGGCGGTAACCCCTCGGGTTCTCATTTTTGTTTATTGTTAGTGGTGTCTTTTTTGAAACTGATCATTTTATTAACCATGCTTTCTCCCTCTCTCTTCTTCTTGACTGTGTGTTGAGGTTGTTTTTTTCTGAATGTGGCGATTCCTGATATGAATATTTCACCTTTTTTTAAAAAAGGACACAACTTATTGTTGTCAGAATCATGATACTCATGTGGGCATTTTGTGTTTGTGTTGTTAAGTTTTTGTAAAGTTATGTAAATAGAGTTTTAGGGATTTTTAGGTTTAAGTATTTTTCTTTACTGTTCTATCTTTTCATAACGTATGTAAAAAGAAGATACATTAATAACGAAAATCCTTATTTGTGCAAACTTTTATTGAACTGCATTTTGCCTGTTATATTCAATATAAATTCTACCATAATCCTTTTTGCCAACATATGTTTTATACAGTATTTTGGGATAATCCTCTTACATGCATAATGAACTCTTTTCAAATAGTATCCGAGTTACTGAAAAGTCAAATTTGCGTATTCTTCCTATCTGATCAAACTATCATAGTTTCACGACAGACGACTAACAGTATACTATTTAATGATATTAACATAGACAAGGCAGGCTGACTTTCTGTAAAAGCACTCATCCTTACTTATCAACATACCCCGTTGTAGAAAACAAAGTGCAAATGGCTAAAGATCCCCACATATGTCCCGGTTTAAACATCTTGTATTTCTGTGTTGACAGAATGAGGCTCCAGACACAAATGGTTTATTGCTTTTAAATTATTTGCCTATATACCCATTTAAGCATAGTGCATCATTAATCCGCAAAATTGGTACAACTCGTCAGATTAGAAATTCCGTATCGGATAATGTCCAGCTTTCCGTGTGTTGTGTGACGTCATATACAACGTCACTCTAGGTTGTCGTAATTTTCCGGCACATAACGAACTCCAAAATAGGAAATTTCCGTGACGGTCGCAAATTTACAAACGTTACGGTATTTGTTCGCCATTCATAAATTTTCTACGCCATTCATAAATTTACTATCACGTTACTATTTTTATTTCTGCTATTATGTAAACCACAATTTGACTAAAATTTTGTTGTTTAGTTTATTAAAATTTGTTTTGAGCGAGAAGGGTATATAATAAAAGGAACATTATGACAGTATGCATTCTGTAGGTTCGTATTATTTCTCGTTGCGTATGTAAACCACATAACGCTCGACCTTCGGTCTCGCGCGATATTGTTTACATACCCAACTCGAAAAATACGAACATACAGAATGCATACTGTTATGATATTCCATGTATACATAGTAGCTTATGGCAAACATGGGATGACCTTGGTCTAAGGTTCTAAAATTGGAAAAATACAAGATAGACCTAGCTAGTCTATGTGCAAACATTATATACCATCCATCAGGAAATCTGGCCTTGATCACAGTAATTTACACCATGGGTCCTTATCTTTGGCAGCCCTACACAAAATGTATAATATTTAAATTATTATTCATTGGTGGTGGAGTTTTCATCCAATTACTGTCACATCTTTCTTAAATCCCTTCATTCTAACTATACTCGTCTTACAAGTGTACTAAGGTAAAATGCATACTTAAAAATTATTACAATTCTAAAATTGCATCAATAACAAAACGTTTGATATACAACCAGGTAATCAGGTGTTTTGAAAAAGTTTATCTTTAAGTAAACTCTTTTTCAATATTTTTTCTTTATCTGTACACTGTTTGCATCAAACAGGCAACAGCGGCATTGAAAAGCGTTTTTACTTGACTGCCGTTTATAGCATCCAAAGTAATGACCAAACTGCTTTCATCTGTACCAATATTTCAGTGATAGCGGCCGTTGTCATTACCAAAATCAACAAGGCGTACCAAGTTTAAAAGTAAATATCTTTGTAGATAAAGTGAATTGGAAGCTGTGGTTTCAAATAATTACAGGGAAATAATTGAACTTCATCGTGGAATATTTAAAGTATTTTAGGTTTGGTAATAAAAAAAGATATTTGCGCCTGATTCATAAAATGACATATTTTGTCGAAAATGTCCACACTGTTTATGTAATTTCTCTATAAAATAATCTTCTCTACTTCATGATTTCGTCAGTAGATTCATTTTCAAACAGGGAATCAACCTGTATATTTTTCTGCTAAGATACTGCGGAAGAATGAAAATATCACTCCAATATTCACTTTCACCGAAAACCGTACATATATATACACAACTGTCGCCGGCATACCCACAACATTCACCATATCCAGGGTTTATTTATAGCCAAGTTCTCCGGTCATGACCGCGCCCTAATACATGTTGACCTACCTGCTGCTATAGTGAGGTATACACTCAACAAAAGTTCTAATTGTTCATCAATTGTATTTGTTTACAATGTATGCTAGTTTTGTTTCTTCCCTACGTCAAGAGAGGTTGTGGAAAGAACTGTTTTGTTTTGAAATCAATTCTCTAATGTCCTTTAATCTTTTTTGATTGTTTTCTTAAATGAATCCAATACCATTTACTTACATCGCAGGGTCAAAATTAGAACAGTCTTTAATTGAAAGGGAGGTAATTTTAAAATTCGATACTTAGAAGGATATTTATTTAAACAAATGTGCTATTAATTAATAAGTTTTTTTATGTTTTTCCTACTAATGAGGGATACTATTAAAACAAAAACAAGAAATTAAGAGCAAATTTCTGTTTGCTTGACTTTTTTGTGCAAGAAATGCATTTTTAGCAAAATTAAGGATAACTCTTGCCAAACTGTTCCAAAGTCAATTATTACAAGATTAAAGCTTAAGTTGAAGACTGTTGTTGGCATATGATCATAAATAAAGAGTGAACTCAATGTATTTAAATAAAACATACGGACAAAAAGTGACCAATTAGAACTTTTGGTGAGTGTATGCTTTATTATCAAACAATCTTCGAGGGATTACATGCAAGTACAAAAGTATTGTATCTCACACAGAATATAGATGCAACTACAACAGTTACGCGCACTACCATCCATTTCATAAAATATAAATCGCATTTCAACAGTCATTTCTCCGCGAAATATAATAAAGCTCGTATTGCAGTCGTTATAATAGTGTGCTTTAGTACTCGCTTGATATACCATGAAAATCTCTTCATATTATTGCAAATTGTTTCCATCAATAATTAAAATAACCGAAGGAGTTAAAATAATTCATGTTCATGTAAATCTTGTGGACCAGAATTTAAGTATCTTTCACGACGTGGAGGTTCGGATGGGAAAATCCGGCCACAGCATACGTGATAGATACATTTTCATACCTTACAATCATTTTACCATTTCAGCTAGTTTTTTTCGTATTCAAGATTGCGGGCGAATAATTCTTTATCGCGTGTTATTTTGCAATTACATGAAAGCGCGTGACTTGTCTTTTAAGGGGACGTAAGAGGTTGAATTACACCAAATCACGCTGTATCCCTCCGTGGTCCATTCGAATGAAGTCCGTTTTAATAATATGCTATTTTTTCTCATCATCTGGGGGCCTCTTAACTGTTAGAAATCGGCCTGTTTGTGGCTTGTTTGCAGAAATAACATATCAGGAAAATAAATGAAAGCAATTTCATGCCTATATCTCGTTTGGTAGAGGCGAACTACTTCCGGATCAGCGGATGTATATTTTTGGCACCGTATTTGCGATACCGCGTTTAAAATAGGGTCTGTCCGGTTAGAGATCAGTACTTTTCTTACAAGTAAGTTAACCCCCTATTTCCTGTGTGTTTTTGAATAGATGAAATGTAGATCTTCACGGCAATATATGGTTGTCCAGAAAATAAGATGACAGAAATCATGTTAAATGTACATTGAATATTGAGAATTTAACATTGGGGTCTATGGGAATTGGATTTACCTTGGTTCAACCTATAAGATTCAAAACCTCGAAAATGTCGAAGTCGACAAAACTTGATTTCGGTGCTTGAAATCGTATAAGTTTGATTAGGTTTTACGTTTCAAAAAGCTATTTGACAAAAATCTTGTGTTTGAATAGAAAAAATCTTAATTTTGGGCACCGGATCCTATTCGTTATTCATTTTTACACAATTGAGTTGCCTTTGGGATCCCAACTTTATACAACAGATAGCATTAGTAGGTGTTTGTGATGAAAATCAGACTCAACAAGTTTTTTCTAGTAAAAATAGTTGATTTTAATATAAAAATTGAAAACCATGCCTAAAAAACAAGCCATTTTACAGAAATTAATCGGAAAATTTGAGGGTTTTTTTTAATATATGGGCGGGCCTCTTTGAACCTTTATAAATCGAGTTTTAGTGCAGATATCAAGTTGAAACTTCAACAGTTTATTACAAATCATAACACAGTGACATAATATCATAATCATTAAATTTTGAAACTCAAGTTTTTCTTATAGGTTGAATTACACCAAATAACGTTGTATCCCTCCATTCGAATGAAGTCCGTTTTAATAATATGCTATTTTTTCTTATCATCTGGGGGCCTCTTAACTGTTAGAAATCAGCCTGTTTGTGGCTTGTTTGCAGAAATAACATATCAGGAAAATAAATGAAAGCAATTTCATGCCTACATCTCGTTTGGTAGAGGCGAACTAGTTCCGGATCAGCGGATGTATATTTTTGGCACCGTATTTGCGATACCGCGTTTAAAATAGGGTCTGTTCGGTTGGAGATCAGTAATTTTCTTACAAGTAAGTTAACCCCCTATTTCCTGTGTGTTTTTGAATAGATGAAATGTAGATCTTCACGGCAATATATGGTTATCTAGAAATCAAGATGACAGAAATCATGTTAAATGTACATTGAATATTGAGAATTTAACATTGGGGTCTATTGGAATTGGATTTACCATGGTTCAACCTAAGACAATTTTTTCCTGCATCGGTTAAGTCACGGGTAAAACCCGATCCAGCACCGATTAACGCACGGGAAAACCCGATCCAGCACCTATTAACTCACAGGAAAACCCGATCCAGTACCTATTAACTCACAGGAAAACCCGATCCAGTACCTATTAACTCACAGGAAAACCCGATCCAGTACCTATTAACTCACAGGAAAACCCGATCCAGTACCTATTAACTCACAGGAAAACCCGATCCAGTACCTATTAACTCACAGGAAAACCCGATCCAGTACCTATTAACTCACAGGAAAACCCGATCCAGTACCTATTAACTCACAGGAAAACCCGATCCAGTACCTATTAACTCACAGGAAAACCCGATCCAGTACCTATTAACTCACAGGAAAACCCGATCCAGTACCTATTAACTCACAGGAAAACCCGATCCAGTACCTATTAACTCACAGGAAAACCCGATCCAGTACCAGTCCAGCAGACGACATTGCTTATTATGCATTCTGAGGTCAAAATAATAAACTATAAACAAAATTTGTAATAAAATCCATATTAATTTATTATGAGACAATAATAATATAAGGGGCTCTTTTAAAATAGCATTTAATATTAGTATTAAATCTCTATTATAGTTTAATTTGTGTATAAACAATAATAAAACATGACACACATTGAAATAAAATGTACATAGCCATTCAATATTTTAGAATTTATAAGAGACAAATCACAATGACTGAATTGGACATAGTATTAACAAAATAGATGAAAAGGGACTTTGAAAGACATCGAACACGACAAATATGAAAATATTGCAGGCTCGGTTTGATTAGGCCTGTTCATGGACAGTAATGGAAATGCATATTACTGCCCACGCCGCCTAGCCCCGGGTTGAGCGCAACTCAATATTAACACAAATAAACAGTACAATTTTTACCAAATCAAACGATGGTATGCATATGGCGGTGGACATGGAACCTTCAATTCGGTATTTTCAGATTAATACCATTCCATGTTCAGCGGAAGTATGTCCTTGGGGTGATTGAACAATATCCGAATCAATATTGGCTGGGTTGAAACCACCCATCTCAAAACTGGCCGAAATATTGGAACAAAAAGTAATTTTAGAAGTACTATTAACAAAGTACATAATAATCGTTCTCAACGACCTTCAAAGGACGTAATTGATGACAGCACCAAATGAATGTACGGGGAAACTTTTTACAGCCGCCACGCGGCACAATCAACGCTACTGTGATATTGAAATGCCTGTGTGAAAGCTACAATCTTATACGAATAAGCTAGAGAACTTGTTCATGGTTCTTTTTGTAATATGTTATACATGTAACCCACAGAATCCATATAGCCAAGCTGACAGACAACTAATTCTACTATAAACTCCTGCTATAGAGTACTATATAAAAATATAGTGAATTCTAAAATGTCAATATAATATCACCAAAAGACACCTCTTTCCCTTAACGTGCCCGATTGAAAAATGAAAATATGCAGGGATTAATGAGTTACATGTAATGAAATGAGTCCTCTAAGTATAAGATATTTTCTTCTCAACTAATTAGAGAGAACTAGTAAAAATCAATTCAAGATCTTTAAGACGTATCCAATAAAAGAAAAAAAGCGCAACAGTTGTAATAAAGACAAGCAACAGCATTGTAATAAACACCTCTGGTTAGTTCCTTAACTTAAAATTCAGTAGAAGTCTTTAAATAACGATCAATAAAGAAAATTTCATCGCAAGAAAGCGAGCACACTTTTCCAGAGAATCTGTCCTTTCGATTGTCACTCTAGAGCTCCTAAAAGCGTCTGTTGCTATTGACGGGATGCGAGCGTCTTTCGGAACTGACTTCCGAGATCGATACTAGCATGAAATTTGTCCAGATTTTTCAGTGTGACTTTTGATATTTCTTTTGGATACTTGGCTGTGGATATTTTCCATATTTTGTACGTATTTTGTTTTTTTTAATTATAATTCATTGAATGATTTTCGTCTTCACATTTTCGGAATAAAGTAAACCGATTTTACGCGCTAAAATGCAACTGTTGAATGCGACAAAAAATGTTTAATACAATCACAAAACTCCATATGTTGCTTGGAATTGATTAGGGTTCTGATGTGTATCTATATGAAACGTTTTATAAAGTGTTATTTAACGGAAAAGTCGATATTATAAGAAAAAAATAATTGCTCTTCAACTGTAAGTCTTTAAGAGTTTTTTCCTATAAAAGATAAGTACTTTCCGGATCCTCGTTAGACTGTATAACTGGGCAGAATTTTAGAGTAAATAGCAGTCTCAATTTGTACTTTATGAGAATCGGATAAAGCCTCGGCCTGCTATCCGGTACATGTTCGGACGACATGAATTAATCAAATAGTGTAAGTTTGATCCCTGTCTTTACTAGCTATAAACGAAAGGACTTTTAATTTAAGTAATTTATAGCCAGATAATACATTTTACTACAAACAATAAGCCAGATTTTTATAATATAAATATAATCTTCTTATAAACATGCCATGAACAGAAGAAGAGTATTGTTTAAGGTACATATGTTCTCGAGTTTATGTATAGAACATACCGAGAAAATGTAAATGGAAACTTAACTTCGAAAAATATGCGCTCAAACGAAAAATTATGACAATCAGCAAAGTTCGTCGATATTATTGTAAGCAATAACAGACATTAATTTCTAACAAAGCATGTTGTTTCAATTCGTATACAAAGACCATTTATAACAAAACAGTCACATGATCTCGCTAATGTACGATAGTATGGATGTGTCGGACGTGTGGTATTGACATTTTCCTCTATCTCTGGAATCTTTCGGAATAAAAGTTGTACGAGTCAATTTGAATATTATCATTTGAATATATTCTCCTCAAACATCTGTTACATGATTTGATCCATCCGATAGCAATCAAAACATCATTAAAGCAGCTGGGTTGACGTTTTATAATGAAAAGAATTTAATTCCACGATATTTTATTTTGCTGCTATTTAATAATTTTAATACATGTAGTAACAAATAAACAATTAACCAACGACTCGTCGATGTTTTTTTATAATAAGCGGTATAAAAAGAATTCAATTTTTTCTTAATGCATGAAATATTATATTTATATTATAACAGAAGTTAATTTTTTAAGAAAATAGCTTTTTTAAATAAAAGATTTTAAATAATTAATATGCAAAATGCCAAGAAAGTTCGTGAATGTATAAACAGATACATAATATCTATGCATGAAATATTAAGTTTAAGAATTCAAATAACTGAAACATATTTGATTTTCGCCACGTGATACGAGTATTTCAACGTTTTAATGAAGTTTTACAATCACTGAGCAACATTGCCTTAACGAAATTTCATAAATATACTTGAATATCTATTTGCGCTAACTCATACTGAAAATGGTTATTACATGTACAATCACAAAAATCATCAAAAAACAAACGCATGAACACTTTTATTTTTTAAGTGTTTAAACTGTTTTAATATACATTCATGCAACACATGATATTTTATTACTTTTAATGTTATGGTATTTTGACAATCTATTTGAAAGTTTGTATTATTTAATGTAGGCCATATTTCTGGCTAGTGAAATGATCCCACCCACTTTCTCATTATTTCTTGATTATCTTTAATTTTCAAATTTTAACGATCTGTTGTTGCATGTGTATGCATGTAAGTGTTTGTTTTTGTGTAAACAAGTCTTCGAAAATGAATGTCTTTGTTTAAATACGCTCTAAATGCGACGATGTGTGAACAAGGCTTAATTTGCATAAAACATTCCAATACCATCTGTTGCAACATGGATAGTATATCTTCATTAAAGCATGTTTTTCAGCAATTAACATCATACATTTAAGATTTTTGTGTTACTTTAGAAAAACAGTTTAGCCTCACTATAATGACCACCTCTGGAAAAGAATAAAATGTTGCTTAAAGGAGGTTTAAAGGAGGTCTAAGTTTAGGGAAGAAAATCTCTTTGAAATGAAATTTAGTCTTACTTTAAATGAAAATTGAACTTTAAGACAGATATGTCAACATTGCAGTCTCGGTTCAATTAAGCCTGTTTATAGTCAGTAATGGATTATGAAACAGAGCTCACGAATGAGCGTATCGAGGAATACTTGTATATCCAAAACGATGATGATTTACATACCACGCTCAACATTGTATCATTCACGGCTCAGAAGTTTATAACCCCAGCTTGCACTGAACAAGAAAATAAGAGGTATAACTGAAAGACAATATAAATCCTTTGTATCACAGTAAACAACGTGTGCCTTACTTCCTACACATCTAAAATGCTACCCCTTAGAAGATTAAACCAAAGAATCACACATAGCAAAAACATAGAGGATAAAATTAAATGGCACGAAGCATGCATATATGGCTGTAGGATGTCTAAACAATACTCAAAACCTAGAAAAGCCATACACGTTAAACTGGCACAAATGTCCTAAAATGTTTGATATCAGTACATAGGTTATACATGTAGATGTAAGCAACATGGTGACATTGAAAAGTAAGCTATAGACTCCAATAGATATCGCTCATTGAATATCATCCTACAAACAGAGCTTTATAAAAATAACATAAACCCATTCTCTGAAATTGGTAAACTTTTGTAATCTGTCTTCGTTTTATTTTAAGTGACCTGTTCGCACCAATTTGTTACATGCCTGCCCATCTGTTATAAGACGGTGCAAGCTTGATTCATGCTGGTTGAAAAATTGGCCGATTTCTATGAAAATATAGAGTGCATCGGCACGTTATTGGCATATTATTTAAAACACGCCATACGCTATATTATTTAAATATATTTAATACGTTTTTGACTTTTAAATATTAAGCTCTATTTAAGAGGATGATTTGGGAATTTAGCAACTTTATTTGGAATACTATACTTATTGTGGCGTTATGTCAGGAAATACACCATCAACTTTCATTGGATTTGACTATCATTACAACTTCTTTAAACCGGTAAAGTTGAGACAATGGGATATGATAAGTTATGGTAGTTTTCTCTTTCGGAATATAGTCTAACTTAATGTAACAAATGATGAAGCGGTAATTTTCTTCAGACATTTTCTTTTTAAAGACATGTTGAGTTAATAGTATTTTAGCTGAAATGTCTGGTAAAGTTATGGTGTTTCACTTAAAAACACGCCAACGATAGCAATTACGAAGTATCACATTCCAGTGGTACCATAACCTATCCAAAACATTTGAGTGACTTGCTTTCATTTCTTCAACCGATCTGATATATTGTACAAGTGTTTGAAAAATGTTTTAACATCATAATAACAACATTATTCCTTGTAAAAGTTAAAATCATAACTTGGTTGTGCATCAAAATTGGTAAATCCCATAAACAAGTATTTTAATGCAATACTTGTATGTCGGTAAAATGTGTGTCATGTACATTCAAGTTCTTTAACTGTTATAACTTTGTAGGTCGGAATAACAGTAAATGTGTGTTGTTGAACATTTTTAAAACTTATTATCGTCTAAGAATTTTTCTTATTAGATTGACATTACTCCATTCTATGTTGTAAGTGAGCGGTCTAAACGTCCCATTTTTTTAAATAAAAAATGTGATATTTCATTGATCAATATTACCTTGGTTACCCTTTAATTTGGTTTTCTCGGATCAAATTCCGCATGTTGGAGAAAGTTCACATCATTGAAATCTTGTTAAGCCCTGTCGTGTGTATATTTTGGCGACATGTTGATCATTATCTCATTGACATAAATCAGTTTGTCCGACTTTTACATTTGGATAGGAGTTTTGGCAAACAACCAAGGCCAAAAAGTAATGCTGTAATGCGATATGAGATGTCTGCTCAAGATATTACAATATACAGACTTGGCAAAAACTTTCCAGACTATGGACCATTCCTTATTACTTTAGTTTACCGAGGGATAAGAGAATTTCTTGAATACAACAACACCAAGGGTATTAACCCAGTATTCCATGTACAGTAAAACCCTGTATTAAGATCACCTCTGGGACTGGACTGAAGTGGTGTTAATGTAGGGGTATAAAATTATTTAAATCTTAATGGCACATTCAAATAATGGTCTTAATATTGAGGTGGTCTTTATTCGGGTAGGTCTGTATGGGGGTTTTACTGTATAGGGGTTTTACTGTATAGGGGTTTTATTGTATAATTTGATCCAGACAAGCTGACACATCTATTGTTCACTTCTTGGTCAGAAATAGACTAATAAATCAAAAAGCTTACAGTGTAGACCCTGATTAAACAGCATGAATGTGTCGGCCTATCTAAATCTACACGGTTTGCCTATGATTTAACGGCATACCCCATGGAGTAAAGGGTTTAACTATTTTCATGAGACATGTCATAAACCATAGGTTGGCATTGATCAGTACAAAAATCACGAGATCATACATTCTCTCGAAGTACAGATTCAACACGCTTATTTCTTATTTCGCAGCCAATTCGGGTAAATTTGATAAAATTGTATTGGCGTAAAGCAGCTGATATCATGAAAATTTAAATTCTGTCCTTGTTCGCATATAGTGTAACCATAATTAATGCCGATACAGATATAGAGTTTGAACTATTTAGAAACTTGTATTTATAGATAATATTTGAAAGCTACGAGTCTCATATTATTTTTCGCAAACTTCATGATTTAAGGGCATGAAACGTTGTATTAACTGTTACTAAAGTTGGTAAACGTTTTAAGTTCGCCGCTTAACCGCTTAACCAGCATGAATACAGGTTTTATCGCATGCGCGAACAGAGTAGGTCAAGATCGGTCGGAACTGCCGTGCAGTCTGATCAGGACTTACACTGTTCATCATTTCTGACCTAGAAGCCTAGATGGCATGAACGTGCTGATTTGCTACTGATGGTTCAGCCCAGGTTATGACACGTGCACCCCTAGAATAAATGCCAATATACTGCATTGTCTAATATAACAATTGCGATTAAACAAACAAATGGTGCATTTGCTGGCTTGCTTACATTTATCGCTATGCAAAGTAAATACATTTTCCCATTTTGTAATGATTCATTGAAAAAATGTTATCATCTGAAAGCTAGAACAATGGCATATCAGATAATAATCATAAATGCACACAAATCAGATACTGTCAGATTAAAATCAGTTTTATGGTCCTCTGTGACAATTGTTAGAAATCTGTTTAGGTATCATTTTATGGTTTTGCATAATGACATTGTAAATGATTAATGTTATTCTTTGGAGCATGAAATAATTCCATTGGTTTCATAACATTATTGCCTAACAGCCAAATAAAACTGCCAGCCTGAATTGATCATTGAATATAAACAGCACACCGGCATGTAGAATTGTCTTAGTTAAGGAGTAATAGCAGTAAAAACAAAATAAGACGTCCTCCATTTATGCATATTAACAAATTGTCATTTACACTCATTGATACAAATCCATACACTCCTAGTTGTAACGCCACTTATTTTCTATATTATTAAATTCATTAATTCATATTTTGAATAAAGCTCTTAAAGGTATTAAATCATTCATTTTTATCACAAAAACAAAATCATGTATTGCTAAACGAGTTTAAAGTTTAATATTTTGTAGATACCATAAAAATGAATTGTATCGATGTGAACTCTTATTTGTTATATGACAATTTAATTCCGTTGTTTTAAATAACTGCGATGAAAAGCGAAGTTATCATTATTTACTTTGCTTTATTTAATTAACTTTGCGCGAAATGCACCCGTCATTACGTCTGCTTGTAATCGAGCGCGCCAATGTACTTTTCCAAATGCTCTCTCTTTCAACAAACCTTTTAGATTGTTCGCCATTTAAGCCATATTTTTCAGAACGAAAAACAGCGATTAATTACCAGAGAATTCTCTGTCTAAAACGCAGCATTTTAACATAAATTCATGCGGACTTAATTAAGTTTTTGCTTTATTCGGAAGGACTTTAAAATGCATAAATGTCAGATCATAAAGTAGGAAAAGGAATTCAGTTTAAGTTATTAACCCTAATTACATGTAAATCCCCAAGAGTAACGCAAGTATTTTGGGGGAAAATTGTCCGAGATTGTAGCGTATAGAATATATCAGGAAGACTTCTGTAAAATCATTTAACGGTAAGAGAAGCATGTAATTAAGGTCAGCCTTCCAATTAGCAAATAGCTTTTTCCTCATAAGCGGGTTGCTCTCAGCGCGATCGCTCGATTGATAAAATAACATCTTTTCAGGAATATTTATGGAAGAACAATATCTTAATTCTAAATAATGTCAATGCGATATTCAGCAGGAAACCTTATGATTTCCTTGAAGAAATATGCAAGAACGATCACATGTATATAAATGCAGCAAATACTGTACAGCTTGGTATCCGTCTCTTGATTTCAGTTAGAATTTAAATTAGTACCGTTCGAACGTGCATACATGAAGCGAGAAAACGAAGGACTATGTTGACACATGTTCTATTATTATTGTCGTAGACTAACTAGGTAAGGTCATATGCTATCTAGGTAGTTGATATACAATTAGGGTAACAGGATACGAGTCTATTTCTTTTATTAACCAGTATTAACCCTAGTTATCTAACTTGACCCCTTATATGGTAAAATTAACCGCCATTGTGACTGTTGTGATTATTATGCGAATTATAGATATATATTATTTGATATATTTCAGGTATGTTTCTGCATGTTTTCCCATTCTTAACCATTCCGTTTTATCTATTTGTAAACCCATTTGAAATGTGCATTTTGCCTATTTGAATATTATTATAGTATAATCATGATCGATTGTCAGAATAAGGCAGATGGTCAGAATCTCTGCTGGACATGTTATGTACTGATGAAAAAAGCTTACGATTTTTAACATGTTCTTTTAACTCGTATTTATTCCATGTTTCAGCATTCAGCCTTTTCCAAGAGATAGAAAATTTCTACATTTATATTTATCGCTTTTTGAAACCTATCTTTCAAAAATTTTCCGATTTTTACACCTACAGTCATGTTAAGTGGTGCTTTATTTTTTATTTCGTTGAAGTAATAGTATTTAGAGCTATCAGAGCAAGAAAATGTTTAAGGTTGTTTTTTTTAAAGAGGTCAAGGCTATCTCCGATGGCCAAAACGATGATTGCATCCGTTTTTTTACAGAAGAATCTAAAACAGATTATGCTGACTTTCAAATTTTAATTTTGTGGCATGCAATGTAGGAAACAGATGCAAAGGAAGAGGACCAAATTACTTGCATATCTGATTTAGCCTTTTTCGCCTTGAAATTAAGATCTTAATATGTCGCCATCAAATGAATTAAGTTTCTAATAAATTTTAATTAACGAAAACAACTCAATGATCAACTTTCTTGGACTTTAAGTTTTTGAAAAAGATGTTTCCCATTTAATTGTTCCGTCATATACATGCGAAGCACTACGTTTGTGAAGAGACCGCATAATGTTTTTTTTAAAGTTTACGATCAAGAAACGCAAAAGTGTCTCGACAAGGCGTGAAATATCGCTGATTCTCCAGATAACATCGGTATTTGCATGTACATTGATTGCAGAGTATGTGCAGGGGTATTCACACATGACATCGCGTTTTCCCCTGTCTGCCAACTTACAGACAAACGTTATACTTTATCAATGTAATCAAATAAAATGTCGTAAGATTACAATTTATCGATAAATAAATATGGCCGTTCTGCAATTTGGTCATGTCCTTAATTGCATAGTTAAACAGTGTCTGTTACGCATTCCTTATGGATGTAGGAGTATAAAGAGTCCATCTCACTTCCGTGTCGCCGGTGGGCGTGGCGTAACGGGGGTATACAATGTACACGTTGTAAGCATCTAAAGGGCTTCGTTGTTTTATGCTATGGAACTAAAATGTAAGACAAATCAACTTCAAAGCTATTGTGTTATTCTTACACTACGCGTTCTTATCAAACCCTTGGAACGAAATTAATCGTCATTCATGAGCACTGAAACTAAGTCGAAAGACGATCAAGCTTCCTTTACTGATTAATTAAAACAATTCTGGGGAAGTTTGGAGAGGTGCAGGAAAATATGAAACGGGATTAAAATCGAATACCATGTCAGCATTTATTTCATTTTAACAGCTTTTAAATGGCCGGTTTTAAAGACGCGTGCATTGCATATAACTAATTTGATACATTTAGATACATTTGATAATTAAGATACATTTGTAATCCTGTAAATGAGCTTTTTTATTATCATCGCCACCTTAAACTTGCACTATAGGTATCCACAAGTAAGCGATTTTGGGAATACTACATGATTTATATCTTCATATTGTTAAGACTCAAGCAGTCGAAATGGTATATGCTTCCAATTATACATATATGTTGCTACAATTGTCTTTTTATATGGCTAAAATTAGGCAGCCGTCTTTACTGGAGGTATTTGCGGCCTGTAAAAACATTCACTCAGACACAGAGCCATGGCCTGTTTATTCTCAAAGTTAGCCTCAGAAAAACAATAACCATACATCCCAGTAAATACGATACATTAACAGAATAACACTTCAACACTGCGTTACTCAATATTTTGCAGAGTTGCATTGCAGACAATATGAAAATATAATCGACTTTATAATGTTGTTTTGCATTAGCACGCAGCTGTATTAAAATGACTTATAATACCGTTTCGGGGGTGTCTTGGCATTTGCTTTTCTAAACATTTTCATCAATATTCGTTGAAACATTAGGTTTCAGTGACATTGTGTATTAGTAATACATTCGAATATGTCACAAATGTGTGTGAAGAACTCGTAAAGGTGACAAAGGTGTACATTAATGTCACGCGTGTTTTACATTTATTTGTAGGTAGTTGTATTCGTGTATATATTCAACCTGTTCATGCAATGACGTAGCAGTCATTTAATGGTGAGCAATATTTTTAAGTTGTACTTTTCGTCTGTCCTCTCGAACGTATGAGCATGATTCTACATACAATACAAGAAACTCTTTGGGGCTTTTATACTGAGTGTCTGCCCGTAGGTCCGTTCCGTCATTCCCAAATCATGTCCAGTTTTTTTAACAATTCCAGAGTTTTGCGAAATGTTGCAAGATATTTAACAAGTTGAAACAATGGTGGAGGCGTGTTTCAGCCAGGTCGATAACAATGTCACAATGAAAGGTCAATCTTATATAGGTGTTTTTCTTTGACGCTCCTTTCCTTTTCAACCGCAAACAGTCTGCAGAACCTAATTTACATAAATGTTCAGTGCCCAAGGTTATCAAACTGAGCATAGAAACCAGTCTCAAATCTCAAGCATCTGACTGGCTGAAATTGCGACTGGTCATTGTGTGACATATTCTAATGCATGACAAATACACACACTCATAGTGCCGCCCAGACTTATCAAATAGCAGCCTCATTTAAGATGGTAATATTCTTTTATATAAGAAGAATCTATCTTATCAAAGCCCCATTTCGAAACATTGAGCTAAATGAATTTATCTCCATTTTATATCGTGTGCCCGCTTTTTATGATCATATTATATGCCTATAGAGATGATAAATCACACAGACAACGTTTACACGTACTCAGGCATGGATATAACACAAATTATAAGGAAAACAATGACTCCCACTACAGTAAACGAGAGATTAATTTCATTAATTAGATATCACAACTCCAACAAGGAAGAGAACCATTAAACAAAGACATTTTTCTTTCTTTCTGTCTTATTAAGTTATATGGCCCGAAGATAATAAAACTGAGAATGGAAACCAGTCTCAAATCTCAAGCATCTAATTTGCTGAAATGGTGATCAGTCTCGTATCTCAAATGATTGAAATTTGAGACTGGTTGCTAATCTCAGTTTTATAATATTCAGCCATGGTCATTGGCTAGTACAAATGTATTGCTATAGATGCATTTATTTTCGTGGGCATTAAGTATTGAGGTGTTTTCGGTAAAATTATATTTTAGAGGGTTTATGATTTCTTGGTTTGAATTTTCTTCAATACGTATGTTAAAATTTTATATTTCGTGGTGGTCTGGAGTTCTTGGGTTCAACGAATATTAGCAAACCACGAAAATTTGTGAATTCATGGTTTTACTTTAGATTTAACTTAAATTTCACAACCAGAGGGTAACATTTAAATCATTCAGTTAAGATTTATCGCGTTTTTTTGCATTGTAGCAATGAAATTGAATAATTATTTAATAGATGAAAAGGGAACTTTGAAAGTCACTGATCATGACAAAGTATGAATCTATTGCAGGCTCGGTTTGATCGAGCCTGTTCTTGGGCAGTAATGGAAATGCATTTAACTTTTCATGCCGCCTAGCACCGGGTTAAGCGCAACTCAGTATGTTAAACACCATTAAATACCAATAAAACAGTAGAATCGATCCAATTCAAACGATGATTGAACATATTCAGTGAGGTGTTTATATGAATACCATTGCATGCAAACGATAAAACCTGGCGAAACTGGACAGAATAGAGTTCTGACATGGAAAACCTGGGTCCAAGATCATAAAACTGAGAATAGAGATCAGTCTCAAATCTCAAGCATCTGATTTGCTGAAACGGCGACCAGTTAGTTTTATGATCTTGGTCCCTCGTATTGTAAACCAATAAGTTTTGGTTGATAATACAATCAGAAACGCCATACTTCTATTTGGCAGATTCAAAAATTTTCTTCTCAATACATATCGTCATACTTTTTGTTTCGTTTGCGTGGAATAGATAATTAAATCTGAAAATTGTTCTCTTATAAAAATGGATTACCTCATTATTGCAGACTGGTTTAGTGCTCAGAGGTTTGAAACGACAAAATCCACCGATAATTATAATTATTTTGTATAATTATAAATGAACATATAAAAAGGAAACTTTGCACTCAATCGAACACAAAATATATAAACAGTTTTAGGATAGGTTTGACTGAACTTATTGTTCAAAGACAATAATGAAATAGATGAAAAGGTAACGTTGAAAGCTACCGAACAAGACAAATATTAAAATATAGCAGCCTCGATTTGATTGAGTCTGTTTATGAGCATCAATGAAATTGCATATTACTACTATTCATGCCGCCTATTCCCGGATTGAGGGCAGCTCAATATTTTCACAAATATGAATATCTAGCTAAATGGCCTTCAAAGGTCGTAACTGAAAACAGCACTGCAGTTATCATAACTGCCATCGCCGCCTAGACCAGTGCTGAAGATAATAAAACTCAGATTTGAAACCCTTCTCAAATCTCGAGCATCAGACCCTTGAGATTTGACACTCGTTTTCATTCTTTGTTTTATAATCTTTGGCAGTGGGTAGAGCAAAACTTGGCATCAACACCGTGTTAGTGGCGCATGGTTCACATAATCTACCCTCAGAATCGGTTGCATATGATGGAGATCATTGAACCTTCAGTATGGTATTTTCAGATTGGTACCATTCCATGCACAACGGCGTTAAGGTCCCCCAAATTATAAAAACTGGGTTTGCCCAAAAGGAGAAAACAGTGGACAGAGTTAAAAAATGATACTGTCCAAAGTTAATGGGATCTCATAAACTATAGATGATGCCATAGGCAAACATAAAAAAGGAGGCGGCGTATCCCTAGAAGGTTGAAATTTTACAACCACCTGTTAAAAGTCATTTAAAGTATTTGTTGTTCAATACAATATCAGTGTATAATGGTAATAAATTTTTAAATAAGTGCCCTTTTTAAAATAAAAGTTAACCGAATATCTTTTGCAAACACCTAAAATTTAGTACCCTCAAACCTGTGTTCGAAGACCACCCGAAGGAAAACCGCGGTCTCTGAATGAACGCGGTTTATATTGGAGTTTGTTCTTTGTTCTTTAAAAGAGTCAGTGGGACAAAAAGCATGTGGTCTTTATTCACATCTGGTCTTTGTGAACCGGTGGTCTTCAGCCCAGGTTGGACTGTCCTAATAAATTAACTAAAAGTACTGCTTTAAAATATTTGAACAAATACAGCCTTAATATGACATTTGTTGTGAACATTAAAATGATTTCTAATACTTCTTTGTTCTTTGTAAACATCATTAGTTTAACAGGCATGTTTCTTTTGACATTTCTGTGAAGAAAATCATTTAATAGGCTTCCTATGACAAATATATAGGACAAATTCAACATATATATTTATAATTTTTTCCACAAATTAACTATTTATTTTTGCACACGCTGTTAAAGAAAGTAGCTGCTATTATGAAAAAATTGAAAACTCTTCGTTGATTATATTAAATATACATTAACACTGTTTATATCGGAATGCTAATTCTTTTGCAGCGAACTCTGTCATGTGAAAAGGCAATTCCTAATGGAAATATTTAGACATTACAAGATATAAATAACTGAATATATTCTAAAATAAGTGTACTGTAGTACGATGAAAGAAATTTGAGAACGTTATTTTCATTAAAGGCAAAGACTGCATTGTTAATGCGGAATAAAAAATGAAATTTGAAACTCAATAATAAATAATGACAGCATAAACATGCTGATTGAGATGGATTTTTTTTTCAAACTTTTATTACTTTTTACACAATTAAATAATCTTCCAAAAGGGAAGTCAGTAAGAACTCTATTTAAAATTATCACTCTTTATTTCGAATTTTCGAACTCTTGTTCTTTATCAAGAAAATACGGAAATTTATTAATTTAGGTTATTATATATCCATTTTGATAAGCTTAATGTTGTTTGATGTTTCCCATACATATATATACAAAACTTTAAGAAAAACAAACAAAACAGTTTTAACAGTTAAGAGTAAAACACCAAATAAAATAATATTAAAGAAGTACTTCAATCTTAAATCTCCTGTTATGATGAATCATTAAAAGTTAAACTTGATGAAATTATAATATTAAGTCAGTGAGAAAAGTTTTGGTTGTGGGCTGTTATCATTCAATTTGGCTTTAACTGAACTGAAAAAATTTCTGTATTTTCTTGATAAAGAACAAGAGTTCGAAAATTCGAAATAAAGAGTGATAATTTTAAATAGAGTTATTTCTTTTTTGACTCCAATGCATATTTGAGATCTCTTTGAAAGAGAAGGGTGTCTTTTTTCTGGTTGGTTTTAATGATCTCTTATCCTCCAAACGGTAAGTATACTGAACCATTTAATGCCTCCGAAAGATAATAAATTTTAAACAACTAATTATACAATGTACGCTTTAACGAGCGAACTGCACATTAATTAATCATTAATTTAAAGCATCACATTCAAAGGAAATCTGTAAAAATGTCGACGCAAGCCAACAAGCCAACAAAAAAGTGATCTCTCTAAGAGATAAATTTTCGATTGAAATATTAGATGATTTAATGATGTGATTTGCCCAGTGCATTCAACACAATGCTGTTATCAATCACTTTGAAAGTCGTTGAGCACGATACATTTTCATGTAAACAGTACTTCCATAACTACTTGTGTATTAATATTTCGGACAGTTTTAATATTTTAATAATGGTTTCAATATCTCAGCAGTATAGCTTGGGATGTTCAGTCGCTTCATGGCGATAACTATTTCTTTTTACTTTTTGTCTTTAGCATTATCAGTAAACATGTAGAACCACATTCCCCTATCCCCTGTCTAAATCTATTCTTTCCAGTTCCACCACTTGTTTCCTCGTTGACGACTAACCCATTCTTTTAGCTGCTGACCACACGCCGCTGAACATGGAATGGTAATCATCAGCGATTACCGCATTGAAGGTACCATGTTCACCGCAAAATATGCACACCGTCGTTTGAGATGGATACAAAATGTACTGTTTGTTGTGTACATATTGGCATTAACACCTGTACCCATTTTCATTATTGCACATGGAGAGGCTTATTGAAATGGAACCTGCAATATATAGAATGGACAGTTTAATAACAACATGAGGTTTATTTTGAACAGTATCTGAAAAAGAAATTATTGTTATTCTTGGTAAACTATCTGTTGCATTACATGTGTTGTTCTCTTTCTGTGATTGCAGGCAGGCATTTACTAGCTCTCTAATTAGAGGACTATCTCTTACAAAAACGGTTCTCTATTTGTTTGTGTTTACTGGAAGAAACTTTTTAAAAGTCTAACATATTTACTGTTACTTTCATATTTTTATCATTTTGTTTTCAAATCACCCTATTTTAATTAAGGACATAACAAAATCTTAATTCGCCACAAACAAATGAGTTATTGAAAACATGTGTTTTAATGAATAAATACTGAACCGCCAAATTCTAAAATAACCACATTGGTGATGACCATCTTCTTGAAGACAAGGGCTGAAGGTTATAAAGATGAGAGTGGAAACCAGTTTCAAATCTCAAGCAGCTGATTGGCTGAAATGGCGAGATTTGATACTGGTTTCCATGCTCAGTTTTATAACCTTGTGCAACGTTCTATTTAATAGCATAAATAACGTTGAAGGAGTTATCCAAGGAAGGTTCTTCATTTGTTCAGTATATATAAGAACGGTGAACATAATTATACACTATGCAACCCATTTTGGTATGCATATACTGCTGTTGCATTGCATTGAATTAAGTTTTGTAAACTGATCTGCATTTATAAACCACCCAGTGGGTAAACATAAAACAAGCGAATTAGTTGACAGAGGCAGAATGAAGACAGAGACCTGTGTCTTTATAATACTACGATTCACCGAATTGTCCATCCGAAAACTATACCACAAAGTAAATAATAGTGGGCACGAGGTTTGTTTTTGAAGCATTCAAACAATATAACATATGGAATCATTCACAAACTTGAAACAATGGTACAGCAAAATACAAATAACACGAGCGTTTAGAGGCAACTTTAGAAATGTCGATATGTTGCTTGATAATTTTATTGTAAATCCGGCGGACTGGGGTTAATTTAAATAATTTGAAATCCGATTATGACGGAACATGAAAAAGGGCAATTGTTATCTGGCTTATTCTTTATTTAAACAGCTGACTTTTATCGCTTTAAAGCTGTATGCCGTGCGACGGCAAAGTCATTTTGCAGATATATATAACCGTTTACAAAAAAAAACTTTCTTGCATCCCAGATCAGGTCATCCGGTGTTTATATTCCTGTTAGTGACGTCATTTATAAAATCAGGTTTGCGTTAATGTCAATATATCAGCGTAAGTAAACAAAATTTAGCTTGTATACATATACACAAATGTTAAGAATAATAAAAGGTACGCAAGAAAAAGTATCTTGAATAAGATATTCAGTAAAGATGGAAAAATCTGTCAAAACAGTTCACCCTCGGTAACAGATTTTTCCATCTTCACCTCACACTCATGCATGATACTTATATTAAAACTATATCAAACGAAACCTTAAAATCTAAACACAGTTGAAGTTTTTCTGCCATAATTGGATACGTTTACGAGAATAAATTATATACGAACTAACGCTGATTTATTAAATGTCTTCCTTAAACACGGCTCTTAATCTTAACAAATAATTTAGTAGACCTTAATTTGGATTTATTGCATAAAATTACAGTTACGGTATTTCTTATTTCTGACTATTAATTCTTACAATTAGAGTTATTTAGCCATGGCATATTTAAAAAAGTGTTTTAAAAACGTTTTAGAATTGATCAAAAATGGAAACTTTTAAACCATTATAAATCTCGTCTGTTTTTCCTGCCAGGCTCCAAGTTGAGCGAAACCCAGTATCTACACATCAAACAAACCTTCATTGCTGCATTTCCAGATAAATACCATTTCATTAACATCAACGTATGGTCCTGTGATAAAATAATCGAGTAAACAATGGACGGAACTAAACAGATTGGACTTTTGACAGGGGATCAGATAATATAAATCCTATATACGTCAACAGAGGCCAAAGGCGCAAATGAAATTCTTAGAAGGTCCATTGACCCAATAGCAGCGATTATAAAACCACAAATAAGGAAATGAAATAACGGCAAGATACATGTTTATGAACCAATATTCGTAGGACTTCACTACCCACACGCGCAGATAGAATCCAACAATTACCAAACATATGTTGTGTTTATTTTGTCCCTTGTTTACAATATGCACAATCATATGACAGTATACTAGCTCTTCATTAGGTTATAAACAGCTGGGTACACAATGAACTCATTAATGGGCGATTTAATTACGTATTGAAATGAGATCTCTCTAATGACGGTGTATTTGTAATGATATTGACTGAAGCCACCGTATCATCTAGTCGAGCAGCGTCGTTGCCCGATATCACAAGCCGAGTCAATACAGTTAAAATTTGCCTATTTACTGGAAGTCCTGATAAAGTCTGACATAAAATCAATAGCATCAAGAGTTACAGAAATAGAAAAGGTTTGGCACTGAATTCTAGAGATATGGCAACACGTCGTAAGACTTGTTAAGCTTTCTCCATCTCAGAGCACGCGAAAGATTACCAGAAATGTTCTCGGGAAATGAAATTGCATCACTAAACACAGAAAAAGTCAAAACAATCCTTAAGAAGTCTTAAGCAAAAAAGAAATAATTATGCGCAAGGAATTTGGTATGAATTGTGGAAAGAGTATTCTAGAAAAGTTTAATCTAAAATGACGAAATTTCGTTTTGTTGATTCGCAAGATTTCTATTTGGATTAAAATTAAACAAGAAACGAAGTATTTTCCAAATTACTTACGACCTGGGCTGAAGGTTATAAAGCTGAGATTGGAAACCAGTCTCAAATCTCACGCATCTGATTGGCTGAAATGGCGACTGGTCGCCATTTCAGCCAATCAGATGCTTGAGATTTGAGACTGGTTTCCATGCTTAGTTTTATAACCTTACGACCGTTTTTTCTGTAAATAACATGCAAGATATCAAGCATTAAAGCGGATCATTTGCAGAGGACGAAATACAATGTAAGGCCAAATATAACAGAATGTAAATAGTCTCTTTTGAAAATCACGGTAATCTCTTTAAGAATTTTGGGTTACTGAATAACGTAGCTTTACATTGATTTAATTGAAACCATTCGATTTACATGTAGCAAAGTAGCATCGGTAAATATTTGCAATTTCGGTTAATTTACAGTCTTATCAGGACTTTATTCTGCAGCGAAATTTTCAGTGCTCAGTATTCGATACTCGATTCGGATAATTTTACATAAAATGCCAATGGAAAAAAAAAGGTTAAAGGCTGTCTTACATTTTTCCGCGTCAGGGAAAACATTGCTAAAAAACTGAATGTTTCCAATGATTTCTTTTAAGACCCACTCTACTGTTTAATTTGTCAAAATTAAAAAATGTTTTAGCAGACGGCAGTCCGTTAATTTGCAGAAAACAGGAATCAGACTTAAAGGTTTTAAAACCGGTAGTAGCAGACATTTAGAGCTGGTAGTAATAACCAAACCAAAGTCTATTGACGGGAGTATATTAAGTACATGCAAGTTTAAACAACAAGCAACTTCTATAAATATAAATATTCACATTCCGGCTCATTATGAAATTTTAGCCGAAAAACTAAAACAAAGATGTGATTCTTAAAATAACTAAATTCTACGACTTGTTGTCAGTTTGCCTTTTCCTCTTCTATATTTTATCATAAACCTGTCTAGTGTGCAAATTAGGAAACCACAGCCAAGCCCAGCACAGCCAAATAGCAGCGCGAAAATAAGGGCATACTAGTTTAAAAAAAAACACGCATCAAACAATTTTAAAAATTGAAAGAATCAGAGATGTTACCGACTTGAAACTGTCCGTGGTAAATATATTTGGACCAAATAAAATATGCACATAAATAAAATTGTTAAATATTTTCAAATATCTTAAAAAAATAAGCAATTGAACTTGGATTTTACCATTTGAAAATTAATTCAAAGAATACCAGGGATTGATGAGAATTTTCTTTCGAAATATTAAACTGTGCCGGGTTTTTAAGGTTTGTTCAATCGAATTTTATTATTTTATCGTTATTTTTTAAAATAAAAGGTGCGGGATAACTGCGACCACTAAAAGAGTATAACACACTATTGGTCTAAAATATCTTAAAATGATTTAGCGTTCATGTTTACTTATTTTGCTTGAATACTTAAACAATATACGTATTTCATAGATAAAAACAGACTTGTTTTCACGGGATAGCCAGCTAAATTACGACCTTTAATTGGACTGGAAGCTGTATAAACTCAATTTGTCAGCGTGATACATGTATATGATGTACACATATGTACTAATTAACATGAAATGCAACAGCGTTTCAAATTTCATCAAAAAGGAAATATGCGTCTTGCTAATTTATAACAGTTTGTACATATACTCGTACGTATGATTACTTCCTTGACAAAGGAAATTATAAAAAATATATTTCTTGTAAAAAACAACCAAGAAACAAGATTTAACCAAAGAAATAATTAATATCTTCAGACAATTTGTAATCAATACGTTTTTGTGTTCGTGCGATTACATCGTCATTGTAGTTGAAGATTAATAAGTCTGAATCTTTATTGCAAAATAATTGCAGCTAAACATCTAGGTAATTTTATATACCACTACTAAAAAGAATACAGAATTTCTAATATCCTTCATATGGCTCCGGAAGTAACCTCGGTCTGGTTGTCAAGTCCGCTTGTCCTTAAGTACGCGTGTCTGTGTTCTGGTCTGAAGGTTATAAAGCTGAGACTGGTTTCCACGCTCAGTTTTATAACCTTGGGCACTGATTTGTTTATCAAACTGAAGCTACATGAACTAATGGAAAGTAGAAATACGACTATTAGGTAAGCCAATAAAGATCAAATAGGCGTTATCACATACCTTCCGGTGTGGGAGTGTAATAACACCCGTTATATATTTTCGATATATAACTAGTTATATATAATCGTAGCCGAATCACTATTCATCCGCGTTATCAGCGATCAAAACATTTATGAAAATGACTTACTTTTGCCTCCTGACCACTTCAGGCAAGCAAGCAGCTTCTATAAGGAACTTAAGCATCCCTTTTATTGATAACATCCAGGGAAAATATTATTTTCTGACATAGTGATTACTCCGTAAGATAGCAATACGCCGAAAGTCTATGATGAAATTCAACAACAGCAACAAAGCCATTTTCATTTCGTTTAAATCGAAAACAAAATGACCCAGACGCTGACATCGTTTTCAGAACATCGGCGGTGTGATCTCACAACATCCCCGAAACAAAATAAAAACACTAGAAACACATTTACAATCCAAATTATGAGTTTATATCCAGCAAATTTCAATGTTGTCATATGCCGCTATGGAAGTTTACACAAATGACGTCATACAGCAGATCGATTTATTTAATTAAACACAACTTCAAAAGCCTATAACTGGTAGATTATTTTATATAGACTCTAGCGCAGTTAATTTTATTTATTTATTTCTTCTTATTTTGGCAAATAGGAAAACGGTAGCATAAATTCTTTGGGGACTAGCTTATGTTTCACCCGATACGACCGAATTACAAACGTTTATATTTCACTCTGCTAGGCGATAGAAAGGGACAATTCATGGATTTTGCTTGTTTTTTTTTTCAGGGTATGTGATAAATAGAATACATCATTCGTGTTCATTTTATACTGAAATTATTAAACTCGTCATCTAAATCGATATAAAACTCGGCAAAAGCCTCGTTTTATATCGATTTAGACGACTCGTTTAATAATTTTAGTATAGAATGATCACTCATGTTGTATCCTCTATTTATAAAGCGTCTGTCTATAAATGTCGTGATGTCTTCAAAGCGCGATAGCTCAACCTGCACTGGAAATGCAATACTGCTTTATAATAACCAAGCGTTGTTTAATACTGCATCTTATAGCAAAATTGAAAATCGCCCATTTTTTTTCCTCTTCTTGCATTCATTTATTATTTCCGATAATCGAGGTTCTTACAATTAACAAGCATAATTGACTGAACAATATGTGGGAGACCATAGAAAACTAAGCTTTAAAAAAAACCCATGTCTAATACAGCGCTTCTAATATAACTTCAAGAAACATTTTCAAATACGGCTCCCACCGCTGCGTGATATTCTTACTTAATATGTTCGTTAGGCGTATAGACTGACATATTAAATCAGACTTTAATCAAACAAAATGCGTTTGATCCATCTGATCAAAGTTTGTTTTGAATTGATCAATATGTACAATTCTATCGTTGCCGTCCCCCAGGGAAATCAGGCCGCAAATATTCACACAACGAGTGACATTTTCTTTTCCAACTATTGAAGTAACTATAATTATTGTCAACGGAGGTTCTAATGCATTCATTCACTTGATGGCGTGAAGATGTGGATAAGTACTTAACCGTCTTAAAGCAGCTCACTCTCATGTAATTGAAGATATTGTTATGATACGGAGTTATTTAAGTTCTACACTGAATACAATTTGCCTTTGATTTATATTAAAGAACTGGAACATGTGAATATAATTCCATTAAAAAGTACCGTAAACAATAACGTAAATGTTTACGTTTGAATTAGCTGAAATAATAGACTTTAGGCAGAAAATAGTAAGAATTCTGAAATATATTTGCGGTATGAACAGATCGCTAATTACAATGTAGTTACCAAATTAGCGAGAAGTAATAGTAAGAGTTAATTGACACCATTTTGTAAGAAAGCAGCACTCTTGTCAATGAACTACTTGTCCGAGTGTCCGAGTGAGCGGCACTTACTCGTATAAACAATTCGTTCTTTTGATGTTCGATTCTGGATATGACAGGTGGGAGTTTGCAGGCATAAAATCGGGTAAAAAACACACTCTCTCTCTCTCTCTTCCTCTTTTCTTTTTCGCTGCGTGGGGAGGCTGTGTTTTGTAAGTGTGGCGATTCCTGATATGCCTATCTTACTTTTTTTTAAATCACAATCGCAATATTAACAAGTAAATTTTATTGCGGAATACACCTATACATGTATATTGTTTAACTTGCAACTGTGCCAATTCTGCCCTTAAGTATGACACTTTAAAATGCAGCGTTTGAACTTTATGTTTATTGATGTTAAGTTTAGGTGGGAAAATCGAATGATGATGGTTAACATTGATCTACGACCCAATGATGAATTAATATGAAGAATTACTTTGAGTGTTTTGATACATGCAGCTAAATGTTGGCAAACACGCCAAGTACCACGACATTTTCTTGTTCAAGTTTAACGGACAAATCCGTTCGGCTCAGGGGCAAGTTTCTTTACTCTTCACAATATTTCAATTTTTATACAATTTTAACATTACAACCGAAATGTTTTTATTATACCGAAGTTCATTATATTTTAACGGTTGAAAACTTATTTTATTATTAATAAAATATGAAAAAATTAAGGACTCATTATTTTTGTTTCAAATTCCTTTGAATGAACTTGGTATCCGATGAGTAATTACTCGGGATGTCACGCATACCGAAACTGAAATCCGGATATCCATCGAACGATCCGAACGGATGTTCCCCATAGAATGTACAAACACTTTGTTTACTATAAATTTGTCTGTGGGGGATTAATTTACTGTTTCCACAGACAGATTTAAATCGTCCTTTCTAAAGACAGAATTAAATTGTCGTTTCCAAAGAGGATCATAATTCTTCGTTTCAATAGACATGAACGCTTCATTATATTTATAATTTAAAACTATGCCCGATTTTCAGATTTTATATAAATTTTGAAAAATAGACTTAAAAAGATTATCGACTATGTTGATGAAATATATATTTGCTTTTTTTTTTCATAAAACATACAATTTGAAGTTTTTGCAAACAAATATTCGGATGTCAAATTCGATCCGGATATCCGATGATACGAACGGATATCCGTTAAAATCCCTAGTAATTACAGTAGTTCCGGGTACACCTGTTAGAGGAACACGCTTACCATGCTACTATTGTGTATGTTGTGTATATTATCGTAATTATATCTGAAAACTTGTATACGTGTTAATTTTATTATCGTCTGTTTTCTTAGTCACCATGCTTTTTGTTTCCACTATATTGGCTGTTTAGTTTCGACAATGTTGGTTTTCTTGTTGAAGAATACTAAACCATGTTTATATTTGTAAATATTGTATTGCTTTTTTCAAACTGAAACTTTTGCGCTTTAGATGTTCACACTGTCGCTTTACATCAAACAGGCAGGCCAAAACTTCTTCATTAAAAATCCGGAGATTTTGTCTGAATATGTCAATGATGATTTCGACGACGACGATGATGTTGTTGTTGTTGCTGTTTTTTGTGTTCTTTTGCTGTTGTTCACTGTGACTATGAATGAACACAAATGATGATGATGATGATGATGATGATGATGATGATGATGATGATGATTTCTCATATTCTCCTTTATAATTATATTGTTCAAAGAATTTTTACATAATTGAAATTTGCCAATTATGTTATAAAATGGTTAAAGAACGTGTTTTACAATGACTGTTATCTGGTTTTATCATTCATTTTTTAACTTTCTGTTAACCCTGTTAAGACCTGTTTTTGACTATATTAAAATGACCATGCAATCAAAATTGATAAAGGCAGATGTAACATCGAGGCCCTTGTTTAGTTTATGGCACGCGGTTATTGTACATTTGTGCCAGAGGCGCTGAGGCAGCATGTCACATGTCGTAATCTCGTAATATACAGGAAATGTGCAACTGCTGTAGAATATTTATTACGTTCATTGCACATATTTTAAATAAGGTTTAATTAATTTTATTTTTTTTGCAATTTCATAGAAATCCGGAGATTTTGACTATAAATCTGGAGATCCGGAAAAGTAACTTAAAATCCTGAGATTTCGGATAAATATGGAGATTTTGCAGGCCTGATCAAATACCTATTAGGTCGCTTACAACTTACTTGTTATAAAATAAATAAAGCTATGACAAAATTTCACAGATCATTTCTACTGTACAATTTTCTTTTTGAAGAATAACGTTTTTGAATAACCTTCTCGTTTTAATAGTATATCACATGTCATTCCATTCCTTCACCAGTTTTTGTTCTAGGCTAGAAGCAATCTATTTTGCTTAATGCTGAATAAAAGTTGTTGTTGTCGTGTTTGTGTGTGGGCTGAAGACTAGCCTCGCAATAAGGTGTATTGAATTTTATGTATAGTCAATATGATGTCTATTATAATGATGTTCAAGCTGTGTGTTTTTATTGTCCATCTGTTCAGTATGAGGTACATTTATTAAACGGGGCGCGTAACAGGAGAAACTGTACTTGACGTTAATCCTTAAAATAACGTCTTAAAGTTGAGCAGACAACATTTCTGCTTACTTATTTTGCGATTAAAATAATATTATACAGTGTAAATTGTCAAAATGTGTAACAAATTGTTCACCTGGTTAAAACAAATAAATAAATAATTGCAAGTTCTTTCAATATATAGTAACAACTACAATGCCAAAAATATCACGGTGACCAGACTCCTTTTCCCGTGATGCGCCCCAAGTTATGACGTTTATTTCTTCTATGAAGTGTACTATTTTCAGCCAAACTATTGTGTATAGTTATTTTAAATACCTATATTGTCACAGTTGGTGATACCGGAACCCATTATATAATACCGGAAATAATTATCTAGAACGATTCTATTTGATCCTAGTAATTAAGATCTCTGTATGTTCACTGGAATTTCCACTTCTGAACGGCGAATCGGTGATGTATGTGCAAGTTGTTTAAATCTACGGTGATGACACACATAAAAAACCTCACTTATGCAGTCCTTAGTCAACCTAAATTAATTTTTCTTGAGCTCTAAAAATTTCTACATCATCTAAATATAAGGCTCTCGTTCAGATGCATGTACCTGTCCTTAGTGTTTGGGACTGGAGGTTATAAAACTGAGATTGGAAACCAGTCTCAAATCTCAAGTATCTGATTTTCAGCCGTTAATTAAATTTATTTAATTCGGTAATTATAATTCTATACATTAATTATGAGATGCTTAAGGGCTCGCCACACTCCTCCCAATCCTATATTCATCGATAAAAAGAAAATTATCAAAATCTCAATAATGGCAAAATGCCGTTCAATGAAACTTTGCACAAATGAATGTTACTAATGTATCTTGATTTTGCATACAGTAAGACACGTTAGAATAGTAAAGAAAACAAGCTAGACCTTAAAATTCCTTAAAATTCTATTAACATTAATTCACAAAAACTAAGCGATACAAAACATAATTTTAAATAACCACGTGAGTGCAATGTTACTGACAAGAAAATGTTGTGTACTTTGTTAAAAACTTTCAACTACTAAAAGAGAAATCAGTGATTGTCATCCGTTTACGCGACCAGGAAGCGACCAGAAAATTGAAGGTCAAACACACTTTTACTAATATCTCGTAAAGTTTACATATGTAAGTCACGAGGACACAATAAATTGTTGTCAGTATCATATTACTCATGTGGGCATTTAAAATGATGTTTTGTGTTGTTTAGTTTTTGTGAATTTATGTAAATAGAATTTGAGGGAATTTTTAGATCTCGCTATTTTTCTTTACTGTTCTAATGTGTCTTACCACCTGCAAAACAAAGATACATTAATAACATACATTTGTGCAAAGTTTCATTTAACGGCATTTTGTCGTTATTGAGATTTTGATAATTTTCTTTTTATCGATGAATAGGATTGTGAGCAGTGTGGCGAGTCCTTAATCTTATTTATAGATATGTTATTATAAATAGCAAATAATGATAAATGTAATAAATAAATCCTAATGTGGCACATATACGATAAATTCAACAACTTTCAGTAAACAACGCTTCGCGAAACCTTAATTTTGAATCTCAAGCTAAAAGGTCGCCCCACCCCTTACACAGATACGCCCGTGAAGTATACCACGAAAACTTCATGAAGTAAAGGATCAGTATATATAAGGAGGAGTAAACCGTCCAACGCCATTTTGCATCGTGCATCACTGAAAACTACTCTATGTGGGAAAATACACGGCCATTTTTCTGACCGTAACTTGCTCTGTTTGTGCGCTGTGAAATTTGATGAGAAACTTTATTATACATGTATACACTGGCATTTAAGGGGTCGCAAACATTGCAAATGGCAATCGGTTTGAACCAGGAAGTAAGTTTTCCTTGAATTTCTTGAAAACCCTAACATTGAATTGAAGAATTGGCACTAAACATTGTAGACCAGCATATACCTATTTCAGGTATGAGTTGCTTTGGTATATTGTCCATGAATTTCAGAGTTCTCGTGCAAACGGTTTTTCTTTTGTTTTAGTATGTGCTTGGTAATTAGAAAATGAATAAGACTAAATTAAGCTTGCAAACATTAACTACATACTTAGCTAAGTACATTTCTTTACTAAAATCTAGGTTGCAATTAGTATTTGCCCCAAAATTCATTTTTGAAATTTTAGCCAGTTTTCGCCATTTGCAATGTTTGCGACCTCTTAATGACCAAAAAATTGTCTGTAATAGATAGCTGTTTGTTTGTTATTAAAATAAATTTGTATTCGTTATAAAATATAAAGATCATTAGAACAATTTAAATGGTTACAAAACACCGATATTTCCTAAAACATGGCAGGTATGCACCTGTAGTTAATATTTTCCCAGAGTGATTACGGTTTCAATTTATGTAATTTTATTGCGACGTATGAATGCAATCGGGGACATCCCTATTGTTTGCACTATGTTACAGATAATGTCCACCATGTAGCAGCAACTCGAATTCTCCAGATGTTGTTAATCCGACAGTGCACATCCGTTATACAGTTTTATCGATTCTCATACACTTAACAAATGTTCTACCCACAACGTTCATAATTTTTCAAACCTTATGTGTGGATTTGGGGAAAACTCTTCAAACTTGAAACATAATAAGACACATCATTTTCACTTATTTTTTTATGAACTAATCAATGCCATGACATTCCCTACATTCGTTAGGAAACCACTGACATTTTATCAAGGCAGAGTAAAAACAATAGTCACAAAATCGTCGGTAACGGGTATATTGTTAATCTTATCCATGTCAATTTGTTTTAATCAAACTTTGTATTTTTTTCGGCGTTAGCTGTCTAAGTTCACTTTTGACCTAGTTTTTCGACCAATGAAATATTGTAAATAATACTCGTATTCTCTTATTATGCAGAGGGAAAATGAAATAAACTATTTCGATTGGTAGCTATTTACACCATAGAGGCATCTAGCAGGGTGGAGAGGTATCTAGTGGGATTTTTATTATTATGCAGCGGAAAAATCAAATATATTATTTCGATTGGTGTTGTATTGGAGACAAACATATTTACGATTTAAATAACCAGTTAAGTCAATATTGATGGTTTAAATACATTTTTATATGGAATATTCTTGGGTGTTAGGTAAACACTTGCATACAACACACAGTGTAAAACGAAAGAGAAGTGTAGATATTTCTAATTCTTACTGGTTTCTTTCTAGTTCCTTTAATACTGTTCGTTGTAGTGTAGTGGCTAACACTCTCGCCTCTGAAGCGGAGGCCCCGGGTTCAAAACTCAGGAGGGACACTTTTTTTAAAGTTAATTACGTACAAGTTGGTAGATTTCGCTTTTTAACAGGCTGTTTGTATTTATTTTTATTAAATTTCAAGGACATTTATTCATCTTGAGTTCTAACTCTACAAGAGGTATTTTATTGAAACTGAATAAATGTAGACAAGACTTAATGTAAGACATTGCTTCTTTAATCGACTTGTTATCACTGTATGAAATTGTTGCATCAGCTTCAACATTTTTTTTTGAAAGACACTTTAAATGAATTTATGAGTTGTCATGATTCGGTCGCTTAAACTCTAGGTCATACTAAGAAGGCAGGGAGGGTTCGTCAACAGCTATAACAAGTAAAATAAAATAACTAAACTGTGTCTGCTTCGCCTCTCTGTATTTCCTTCTTTCTTATATACATGTACATGTATATATAAATCTTTTCCATCAACGCCGTTTATCTTTTTTAAAGATATTTCTTGTTTTATTCTAATTTAAATTTGTTATTTAAACCTTGTTGATATGCATTTTATACTGTGATAAATCTACCTACCTACCTACCTAAAACCCCACCGACCCACCCACCCACCCGCCTATATTCTCCCACCCACCTATATTCTCTGTTAACGAAAATTCCTGTCTTCTTTTTAGATACGATATAGGTAATTTTGAACAATTCTATTTAATTCTTCGATAATGCAGTTGCTAAGTTGTTACACAAAAGAGTTTTCAGCAGTTTTGGCCGGTTTCACTATAATAATTATTATCCTCTTAAAAAAGGTACAATTAACTTTTGATTTTACTCTCACCTCAATTAAATTCCCATGGTTTATTAAAGCACAAAGGGATTTTAATGGCAATTTCATGAAAGAACTAAAATAATGCATCTTATTATGTTTCAAATTTGAAGAGTGTACTCCTATTTTATGCAGAGAAATAAAAAAAAATGTGATCGGTGTAGTTAGAATATTGGATAAGTGTACAACATATCATACGTAGGAATTTGTTTAATTTTTCCAGCAAGTAAATATAACCAGGTCCTTATCTTTGTCTCAGTCTCGATTAAATATATTTCTATTTTAGACCAAGAACCTATTGGTATGGAAATAAACCTGTCCATGTGTATAAACAGACTAATTTCCCAGGAGTGATGGTAACACGTTCATGTTTGGATACAGAACAAATTGTACCGAAATATGTTGATGATTACATTAGCTAAAACTAATAGAAACATTGTTATGGAGCTATAAATAGATAACTACTAAATGTTCACACATTCTTGCAAGAAAACCGGAATTTTTCGTAACGTAAAACATAAATTTTAACTTGGATTTTGATTGAAATGCCATGGGATAGTTTTCAATTTTATCGTCCAGTCATGCAGTTTAATTGAGGGTTGTATCTGACGAAAAACTAGTGAAATTGGTGTGGTATTATAGATAACTAAATTCTTTTTGTCAATCTGTCCGTCTGTCTGTCCGTAATCATTACATAAACGATTAAGTGCACATCCGTTTGCTCGAGAGTGCTAGTCGCTTCTTATGTTTTATATGTTCGTGTTCTTTTGCATGCTGCGCTTTCGTGCAGATTGGTGGGTCGGAGCTTATTCACCAAGACAACTTGAACTTGTTCGTTCATATGAGAACCTGTTGGGGCAAGTGTGAGGTTGATTATTTTATTTTCGTCGTGATTATTTTCATGAAAAAAAATGAAAAAAGGTGCAAAGTCTGACAATTAGACACATAGTTTGGTTTGTTTTTGGTGATGAATTTATAATGCTCCAGTAATATTTCCAACTTCACGCGAATAGTTTAAATTAAAATAAGCATCATGTAAGGGTTCATGAACAGCTCACTCACATTTTTAAGTTGAATTATAATAATTGAGTTTTGTATTTGTTGTACAATTCACATTGTTTTGGGTAATTAAGCACACTTGTAAGGTTTTTTTTGTTTGTTTGATTTTGTGTCGCCTGCGATAGCAGGTAGACACATAGGGATGCTATTGTCCTGCGGCGTCGTCGTCTTCGTCGTCGTCGGTGCCGTCGTCCGGTAGTCCCCCAACTTTAACCTGAAACTTAATGTTGCCTATAACTTTGAAAGTACTTGACCTATTCACTTCATACTTGGAATATATCATCAGCACGAACAATGCCATCTGTGATGACAAGAATGATAACTCCAGTTTCAATATTTTTTTAGTTATGCCCCTTTCAAATGCAACTTTAACATGAAACTTAATGTTGCCTATAACTTTGAAAGTACTTGTCCTATTCACTTCGTACTTGGAATATATCATCAGCATGAACAATGCCATCTGTGACGACAAGAATGATAACTCCAGTTTCAATATTTTTTGAGTTATGCCCCTTTCAAATGCAACTTTAACCTGAAACTTAATGTTGCCTATAACTTTGAAAGTACTTGTCCTATTCACTTCGTACTTGGAATATATCATCAGCACGAACAATGCCATCTGTGACGACAAGAATAATAACTCCAGTTTCAAAATTTTTTGAGTTATGCCCCTTTCAAATGCAACTTTAACATGAAACTTAATGTTGACTTTAACTTTGAAAGTACTTGTCCTATTCACTTCATACTTAGAATATATTATCAGCTTGAACAATGCGATCTGTGACGACAAGAATGATAACTCCAGTTTCATTATTTTTTAGTTATGCCCCTTTCAAATGCAACTTTAACCTGAAACTTAATGTTGCCTATAACTTTGAAAGTACTTTTCCTATTCACTTCATACTTGGAATATATTATCAGCATGAACAATGCCATCTGTGACAACAAGAATGATAAATCCAGTTTCAATATTTTATGAGTTATGTCCCTTTCAAATGCAACTTTAACATGAAACGTAGTGTTGCCTGTAAAATGGAAAGTACTTGTTCAATTAATTCACTTAATACTTTGAATAACTCATCTGCATTTACAAACCAATTTCTGGAGATGATAACTCAGGTTTCACCATTATTTTACTTATTCCCCTTTTAAATGCAATTTAGATGACACATGTGATCTGTGGTGTAGTATTGAAATCAACTTAAATAAAATATTTTTATTATATATGAATATACATAGGCCCACATTTCAACTTTTTCCATGCAGGCGACACATGTGTTCCGCGGAACACAACATTCTAGTTTTATTGGGGGGGGGGGGGGGGGGGGGTAAACATTGACGAACAACGGCTTAGTACTATTAGTTTAGAACACATAATACTATAAGAAGTGTTGACGGGCTAAATATTTATTAAAGTTTTGTTGTTGTTGTGTTTTTTAGGGGGATAGGGAGAGAGAGGCGTTTGAGTGGGTAAACCCTTTTGGTGGGGAGGGTAAGGGTTTTGATAGTTTGATTTTTGATACTTAAACATACAATATTTTCATGGCTAAAAACATCAGCACATGAATCCATTCTCCTTGATTTTGACTTTCCTTTTGAAACTATTGCACCTTTTAGTGTAAAGCATACCATCAACATTAACAAGTTTAATAAGTTTAATCATTATTTTCATTAGATCTAAGACCCGTGTTGCAATATAAGCAATAACGATATAATAAACATGGCAGCAATGTAGATACTAAAAAAAATTTATTTGTTAACTGCCATGAAAACCTAATGGTCAAGTCACTTTTGTATGAGATGAATGTCGGCCTGGGAACACCATTGATCATTTATTTCAGCTAGTGTACACATAACCACAAAGAAGAAACTTTTTGGTTGCAAGAAAATGTCGTTGTCCGAGAAGTCTTTCGTGTCCGAAAGCAAAATTGAAAAGAAAACATATTTGTATGACGATATTTCTTTGGTCATAGGTGTCCTTATTGAAACATGTATATGAAGCTGTTTTAAAATGAAGTAACTCGACACATGTAGCGTTAGTAACACTTAAACAACTCCGGTGTAAATACAGTCGAACTTCGATTGGTCGAACACCGTTCATTCATTCCCACAACTGATGTACATCAGTCAAGGTCCCGACAGCAAGGTTTTAATATTTTAACACTACAGACAGTTATCAGCTATCAACACTTGTTCGTACACAGGCGCGTAGATGTCTCGCAATCGTGGACGGTGCGCTATTTAAAAAAAAGTCAATGTAAATAAGACACTGAAGAGGACGAAGGAAAGCTCAGTATTTCTATGAATATGGATAGATGCAAAGGAAAAGATTTCTAGGCGGAAGTACAAGAGTAAAAGCTGATTAGCTACACGTATTTACCGGGAGATCGCGGATAAAATCATTCATCAAATAAATAGATTCCTTACTAATTGTTGACGATAATAAGTAGTGTTTTAATTGAGATAAATATATCGGGAGATATGACGTGTGGTATAGTTGTACTCTTTCTTCTAATCTTAGATATTGTTTTCTTACATGTACAGAACTAGTCTCAATCATTCAGAACAGTGGGATACAGATCAATGACAGAGCGTCTAGATGATCTAGACCAATGACGAACTGGTTACATACTGGTACATTATTATATTGGCTTAATTCAGCAATAATTATTATAGTAAATAGCGCTTGATAGTTCGTTCAATTCACGTATTTGGCTTTATAATTATGATGTAATTAAAGATCTTGAAAACCTTGCGAAATGAACGTTAAACACAAAACCTCCGCCAAGAACATAACTGCACAAATCTTTGCTTGTTCCTTAGTTGCACTATTTGTGCAGTGTGGAGGTCGTAGAAAGTCTTACATATAGTCAGTACTTTTATCAGTAAATAAACCCTACCAATGTCATGCAGTGATGATTACGTTTATCAGGATCATCCGATCAACCTTTTTGGGGAATGTCCCGGCTAGCTCAGTAGGTTCCGTGGTTGCATGGCTTTGTAGTCTCGCCGTACGGTACATGTTCTATCTCCAGTAGAAGCAACATCTCTAATCAAGTAAACTATACAGACCATATACCAAAACAATCTCTTGATTCATATCAGTAAATAAAACGTACAGAATACCTGTACGGACACATGCAAAAAAAAATAAAATACAAAATATGAAGCAAACGGAAATTATATTTTAACTATTCAAATTATAATATAAGTATTTTTGCAATGAAAAAGCATGATATTTTATTTAATTTGATCTTAAAGTGTTTGGTTTATTAGTATTACTGATTCTGCGGTTGATTGTTTGTTTGTTTTATTTGTTGGCTGTGTAATTATCTTAATTATTTGTAAAAAATCGACACTGACATACACAATTACATGTATTTAGCAAAAATGTTTTGCACTAATACAAAGACTTAGCTGACATTAAAAGAAAGTATCTTTATCGCCTTCATGTGCAAAATTCTGCAGCTTTCAAAGCTTACATAAATACATCTTTTGCATGTAATCAACAGGTCTGTATATTAAAACATGTTTGCTCAGCACAATAGTGTTTTCTTTTAACACATTTTATTATTTCTTTCTTGTTCAAATTTTTTTTGCTATTTTAAACAATTACTCCAAAAAGCATTGTGACATAATTTTCGAGAGTCAATTGAAATGAATGATGTTTATATAACATTTTGATCAATTTTGAACGAATTCTTTCGACGAGAAGATCGGAAAGTGTTCATTTAAAAAAAACATCTTTTTCTTAAGCAATTTTTATTGTGCTTCTAACGTTTTCTGGACAATCTCTGGATCTTGCATTATAGTTACAGTAAACTATGACTTGGTTATTGTAATTACGATCCAAACACAACTAATAAGAAATAAGTTAAGAAATGCTAGTTATAAAAGATACGGATTTGCTTAGTATTTACAGGAATTGGTGTCTTAGAATTCTGTTAACAGAAGAAGGGCACAAACTTCGCCGTTCATTTCGATATTCTGTATAATATAATATCCTCGCGCTCAATTCGTCCAAATAAAATAGGAACATTAAATTTTTTTTATTTTCCCAATTGCACATTATTTCTTCGATATTCTTTTTGAAGAAAGAGCTTAAAAAGAGGCATACACAAGCAATCGTCGTTACCAGAAATAAACTTCAGTTTCCATCTGCGTAAAAACTTTAGCGGTTTCACAAAATTTAAGCGAGAGAGAGAGGATGTAACACATAAGTAACAAGAACTTTGAATAAAATGCAACATGTACTCACAAATTATTCACATATTATTTGCTTAAGCTTATTACACGTTTCAAAGTATCGTTCTATGTCTTGAACACTTTTTAGACAAGGGTATATTTGACTTTCTGCGAAACAATTCTTTATTAGAATATTATCAAAAAGCATACTAAACCTCAAAAATGTTGTATAGGTTCCTGGTCAAGTATCATGGCGAATCTGTTAAGTGTTTTCAGAATATGTAATTTAAAATGTAGAATACATGTAAATACAGAAAATCTTAGATACAAGCGAATAATTTATCGCCGAAGTTGCTGTTTGAGCAAGCTTTAAACAGTTTGAGTCTTAAATTAAATATTAAGAGTTCCACTAGTAAAAGTAATAACGAGAAAAACATGTAAACATAATTTTACTTCTGACTAATTTTGCCATGATTACAGAAATTATATAAAAATAAAACGAATACAAGTAAAACAAGTATATGACCTATTTGAATTTGTTTTCTTTTCGCCGCTGATCATGGCATGGTATCCAAATGTAAAGAAAACATATTCAAATATGTCATTTACTTGTTTTAATTGTATTTAAAAAGGAGGAGACTAAAATTAATAAAGATAAAACCTGTCAGCTGAAAATGTATATTTGTGAATTGTATGTAAATAGAAATTTCCCCCGGCTCATTCAATGCTCGATATTTGACTAAGCGTTACTACCGCACTAAACTTCACTAATATCCTTCAATGTACTGCTTAATCTGAAGTTTCGGAGATATTCGCTCATTTTCAGTCATTTAGAGGCATTAAGCAGCGGTACAATAAATATTAAACATACAAGAGACTTTGAAATAGCCCACACTGGGTTGGAGGTTATAAAACTGAGATTGGAAACCAGTCTCAAATCTCAAGCATCTGATTGGCTAAAATGGCGACTGGTCGCCATTTCAGCCAATCAGATGCTTGAGATTTGAGACTGGTTTCCATGCTCAGTTTTATAACCTTGGGCACTGAACTGTGAATAGGCAGCTTTAAAACTATTGCTACAACAGCTGTGTAGGCATGTTCCATTGTATGTCATGTGCAATGGTGTGAAAATCATAAAGGGTTACATGTAAGATATGCGTAACACCGTGAAATTCAATGGCCCAAGGTGACAACAGATTATGAGGGCTTAGCATATTATTAGAGTGCATTACTCTTAAGGTTAAAATCAGTTTAGTATTCTTCATGATTTTGTTTAATTTTTAAATTGATCTTCAAGAGAGGGAAGTTAGAGGGAATATTATGAGAAGGATATAGGAGAATGAAAATCAGCGTGAGAGAGAGATAGAGAGAGAGAGAGAGAGAGAGACAGAGAGAGAGAGAGAGAGAGACAGAGAGAGAGAGAGAGAGAGAGAGAGAGAGAGAGAGAGAGAGAGAGAGAGAGAGAGAGAGAGAGAGCATAATTATAAAAAAAATTATTTTACTGCTTACTCTGCTTACTCAAGAAATCATCAAATCTGTCATCTGGAGCTTAGCACCGAGCTACATGAAGTGATGCCTTGCTGAAATTGCATTAGCATTTCCTATTTGGCAAAACGGACGCTTTATCAACAACAAAATCGGTCGAGGAAGGAATAATACCTTCATTACGTTTTCCTATCACATTTGCTCGAATTAGAGACAACTTTTTCTTGTTTTGACATCTCTCGCCCCTAGACCTTTGGGACCATTTACGTAATTATTGTAAGTGTATCCTTCTAATAATTCCGCTAATCAGAGTTTAGCCTCCAGCAAAGTAGAGTTCTCGTGTTGAACACAATAATTCAACAAGCTATCGTCTTGTAACTTCCTCTTCTTTGCGCTTCCATAATTTGGTTTTCTCTCGATTTTCTTTATCGATTTAGACTGGGTGTCATTATTTTGTCTTGCACTTCTTGTCATGTCGATAATCGTCTCATTTAAATTGTCCGGTCTATATTTTGATAGAAAACGTTTTATAAATTTAATAGAACTATTCCTGCTAAAGCCAGGAAAATTGGGAACATAAACTCCCACTCACTAATTTTATTGAGAATCCGGAAAAAATGAATTTAAAAATTGAACGCCATACAATCATGATCACAATGGCGGGCTAGCAGATCTTTATTATTCAACCCTTTAATCTATATGGCTGTTATCCTAGGCGAACAGTGTAGATCAAGATCAGCCGACACATCCGATCAACACTTTTCGTTTTAACATTTGTTATTTCTGACCAAAAAGACCAGTGCTAATCCAGATCTGATGGAAGGATATGCAATCTGATCTGGATCTACACTGGCCGCACATGTGAAAACTCCCGTATTTATGGAGTAAAGGGTGTATTGTTTTTAACTGTAATTTTATGTACTTTTAATACTCCTGTTGTATCTGAAATTTGACTGTATTGTGCATCTCTATCGAACGTTCAAAATTGAGTGTTACTGTCAATAATTCATTTCATATTACTAATTATAATCAGAATATAATTTCCGAGACTGAAACTCTTTCAAATTATTGCTTTATTTCTTCCTTATAAACGCAATGCTTAAAACTTTCAACGTAAATTGAGATGGACTTTCATTTTGCAGGCTTCGATTAGCACTTATTATGTTGTATAATGTTATGATAGATGTTATCAAAATCATGTGAACGTACTTTTTTCAAATAAATTGACTCTTAATTTTAATAAAATATACTGCTTTACGCTTACGTTTTATTCATACATTCGGGGGCGTATTTAACTGGTTATCTTACATGTAAAACTGTTCCTTTCCTTCCGGGAAATACCGCTCACAAAGCGCCATGCTTTACTGTGAAATGACAAATTTGTAGCCATGCGTTAGCACGCGTATTCACAATCTTTTTCCATTACGCGTTGCATTTGAAAGTAATTAATCTGGCATCTTACAAATAGCTGCTTGAAATAAAGTTTCATTCTGCACAATATGGTTTCCGGGTTGAGGAAACGTCATAAATATTTGCATTTATTTTTAAATAAACAACATCATCTGAAACACCCTTTATATTATTATTTATATTATTATTTATTATGTATTTTGGGAGAAAAAATTAAGCATACTTGTCGGACAATATTTTTAGTAACTGAAATATTCATTGCAAGACTGAAGTATCAGCAGATCAATATCAATATTGGGCCCAAGATCACAAAACTAAGTTTTGAGATCAGTCTCAAATCTCAAGGATCTGATTGGCTGAAATGGCGACTTGTCGCCATTTCAGCCAATCAGATGCTTGAGATTTGAGACTGATCTCCAGATTTAGTTTTATGATCTTGGGCATTGGTGTTTCTTGTGGTTTTTATTGTTGTCGTTTTTTCAAGAACAGAAACACGTATATTTTAAACGACTTCCGCAACAATTTGTTAACTGCTGTACATCATTCAATCTGCGAGCTCTCAAACGCTTGTCCAAATAGGGTTTGGAGTCACGCAAGCACTGGTGTACAATCAATAGTTTTATTAATACGAAACATTTAGCTGTGACGGTAAGCACATCATATCCAGATGGCGATTGGCAAGTTAGTTATTTTACTGTGATGCAGCTATATATGAACTTGAGAGCTATACTTTACGTCAATTAATTAAAGTGCATTATTTTATTTTAAACGGAACTGTGTATTAATTGAGGATGGAAAGCGATTTTCGATTTGCTTTATATGCTTACTATAATTTAGAGTTAGAATTGAAGTTTAAAAGCATACAGTAAATAGGATGTTAAACACCAAAACGTTATCTCATGAATTAAGAAAATTTTGTGTAAAATTAATAATGTATTAATATACTTTTTTTATATTTACAGCCAACCGATACTGCCAAAAGGAGACTCCTAGAAATGGGGTAGCATCGTCCAAATTAATATTCGCGGCTGTCATAAGCGGAATAAAACCAACTTGACATTTTTGGTGCGTTGATTTAGACGAGTGTTCAACGATTTCAACGATGTTCATTTATTAAAAAATACATACCAGTACGGAAAAACGTCACGGGTTTGTGGTGAAATCTTCAGGTCAAATTTGCTGGTGTGTGTTTATTCTACACTCTTTGTTCAGATTACTTCTTGCGGAGATTAACCTTGAATTCATTCGGCTTAGTTATTGCCTCATCTATTTGACGTATGGAAAATTCCGGGAAACCTTATTGTAATTTTCAGCACTTCTTCTTCGGATGAAGTTGAGTGGAAAACCAAAATGTTCTCCGAAATTGGAAATATAAATTGTTTTCTTCGCAACAGACGTCAATTCAGCTGCATATGAAACGTACTGTAGTTTCTTCATCGCACTTTCTGTATGACAAAGCGTAAAACACGATAAAGTCAATCGCGTGTACGGCGATTCAAACTAAATTAGTGTCAACATTGAAACAGATTGCTGCGTTCTGTAGGCAGATAACGAGACTCTCTGTTGAAGATTGGCAAGGTTTAGCGGCAGTTGGATTTGACAGGATGGCAAATGTAAATAATATTATTGATGCGACTTGATAGCCTGCTATTGATGGGAAAAAGATGTGATAAGGTTCAACGTGCAGATAGAGAATTATCCTAAAACAAGCTAGTGTTATTTGTGGAAGTAATGTACACAAATATAGATTGGAAATTATTTTGTTGACGTTCAATCTATTTTGAAATATTTCCCGAGCAGCATTATGATTAATGAAATCTAACAAATATAAGTGATAACATCAAACTGTCAAGTATATAATGAAATCACTTTTATCGCGAGGTGTTGTAATGACGTTGACTGTGTGCACTCATCTAAATGTTTTTCGCCAGGGGATAAAAAGATTATTAAGACAATACTCTGGAATTTGATAAGAGTCACGTGACACTAGATGGGGTATACTGGTAGCAGCATGCAGTATGTCAAATAATATAATTTCCAATCGGGTGACCGATTCGGGTCTGTCAATCAAGTATACCCCTTGTGCTAAGGACGAACAAACCGACGAGGATGAATTGGAGGAAATATCGATCGTCGATGATCGAACAAACGCCGATCAAAGCTATAGTAATGTTAGTAAATCAGGGGAAGAACAGAATACTGATGTTGACGATGATATTCAGGAAAATCCTGACCCAGAAAGCGAAAAGACCGACATTGAACTCAACGGACCAAAACTTTTACCTGGTTCAGCTTTCAGCATTACGTCATCTCCAAATGATAAAACCAAACTGATTGGTGAAAGGCTTAGCTCGAGAACAACACTGTCTTCTCCTGTGAACTCTAGTAGAATTTCAGATAATAAATCTTACAGGAATAGAACGACCTCCAGACAAAGCATATTTGAATTAGTTCGAGTCCGAACTTCGCGTAAACCTTCTAGAGAAGATCATTTTAATTTGATGAAAAAAGGTCGGTCAAGTGAAACTGTCACTTCCGGCGTACGCAAACAGCGAAGAAAAGAAATTCAGACCAGATTTGGTAAGAAAAGCACGCGGTCTGACAATAGATTTGAAACGAGTACTAATGTTTCAGACCATGATGGTTGTAATTGGAGTTTTGTGTTCGACCCATCCGGTCGCCTGAGCTACTGGTGGTCATCGGTGGTCAGTATAGCATTCATATACAACTTCTGGGTGATAATTTATCGATTTGCTTTCCAAGAAATCAACAAGGATAACATGTCACTTTGGTTCAGTATGGATTATTTCGCTGACTTTATATACATCCTGGATATTGCATTCCATTTTAGAACAGGTTATCTTGAAGACGGGGTTTTACAAACCGAATCCACGAAGTTACGCATACATTATATGAACACGACCAACTTTTATATTGATTGTCTATGTCTACTTCCACTAGATTTTTTGTATTTGTCCATAGGATTTTGCTCAATTTTACGTTGTTTTAGACTTGTGAAAGTTTACCGATTTTGGACATTCCTGGACCGCACAGAGCGGCATACCAACTATCCAAATGTCATTAGAACTACTACATTAATGCACTATCTGCTGGCTTTATTCCACTGGAATTCATGTTTGTATTATATTGTTGCTAACAGGATCGAAAATCATTCCGACACATGGCGATTTCCAAAAGACAACGGCAACGTCTTACGTCAGTACCTTCACGCGTTATATTGGAGTACGCTGACGCTAACGACTGTAGGAAATTTGCCAATGCCACGCACAAATGGAGATTACATATTCATGATATTTGAGATGGTGTTTGGATTACTGTTGTTTGCAACCGTCCTTGGACATATATCCAATATTGTGTCATGTATTAGTGCTGCAAGAAAGGACTTCCAAGGTAAGCATTTTACATATTTTCGAGAAAAATGTCTATTGGTAAAATTGAAAGTCATGTACATGTATATGGGGGTAATAATTAGCATTACAAAACGTTTGTAGAATAAGAAATCGCCCTTTCTAAGTCTTAACTGATGCTGATCTTAAATAAGCGGTCTGTATTCCAATTATTCGTTCCTTAATTAAATAGCTAAGCGAACTAAAAAAATTTATTTTTTCAAACGGTATTACTGCCCTTAGATATTTGCCCACCATATTGATCTATACCGTAGATTCGAGCACACAATCATACCAGTGTTGCATAAGACAACGTAATTCTCAGTTAAAATGACCATGTGCTGATCAGTTAAAACAATTATGAATTTATTACGCGGATGAAGATGACTAGTTTGCATACAATGTATTTACTGGGTATTAAATGCTTAAATATATTCTGAACACAGCACACATTTCTTTGAGAAGCTGCAGCATTAAAACTTGTGCTGGGTAATAACCTGCAAATGGCAAATATTCATCATCTTGAAACTTGACATATCTTTAGATCAAGTGAGATGGGTTTTCTTAAGTTTCATGTGATATTGATATTCATCATAATTTATCATCCCGCTTCGATCATGTTTGTTCATGCAAGCTTATTTGATGGTCGTTATACATAAGTAAACCGTTTTTGTGACGACCCTACAATTGGATTTCTTGCTGTCTCTATGTTCGATGCTATGATGATTTTATATGCTAATTTTTTGTGATAAAGTCTCACTTTAATGTATCCTCTGCGATGCAAATGAACCAATATCTATAATTGCTTTAGCTTACCGAGGCACATACTCTCAAAGTTAATTCTCATGGAAACAGAGTGGTAACTTTTATATGCATTATCTTATAATTCTAAGCTAAAAGTTAAATAAAAGATAAAATGACTATTTTGAAAAAAAGTGAAATATGCATGTCATGACTGACCACATCTAGAAGACGCAGTCTCTCACACAGCCAACAGGTGGAGAGGGAAACATAGCAGATGTAATAAAATGATTAATTTCAAAATTAACACAACAAACAAATAACGATGCTCGATCTGATAGTCGCCATTTTAGCCAATCAGATGCTTGAGATTTGAGACTGGTTTCCAATCTCAGCTTTATAACCTTCAGCCTATGTTATGAAAACTGTTGCGAGATGATAGAAGGTCAACAGGATACAATTTCCGAACTTTTGTAAAATAAAATCGCCTTTGTTAAATTTTAGCGACAACTTGATACATGTTTATTATGTACTAGATCCGAATCCTGTTTAATTACATGACTTGTATAGTTGTTTTTGTTATGTCATATTAAAATGTATGTTTGAATTATAAACAAGAAATATCTTTAAAAAAGATAAACGGCGTTGATGGAAAAGATTTTTATATATAAGAAAGAAAGAAATAAAGAGCGTGCAAAAATTTCGTCTGGTGATAATACGTCGATTAAATAAGAATGTCTAACATTAACTGTACATTTATTCAGTTTCAATAAAATACCACTTGTAGAGTTAGCACTAATGATGAATAAATGTCATTAAAATACAATAAATGAAAATAATAACAACTTGTTACAAGAGCGAAATTTACCAACTTTTACGTAAAGTAACTTTAAAAAAAGTGTCCCTCCCGAGTATTGAACCCGGGGCCTCAGCTTGAGAGGCGAGTGTGATAACCACTACACCAAGGCGATTTGAATTTCTGGTCTTGAAATTAACAATCAGTATCAAAGGAACAAGAAAGAAACCAGTAAGAACCAGAAATATCTGCACTTCTCTGTCGTTTTACACTGTGTATGGTACTCGAGTGTTTACCTGACACCCATGAATATTCCATATAAAATCGTATTTAAGCCATCAATTGACTTAACTGGTTACTTATACCTTAAATATCCTTTTCTCCAATACAATTTTCGCTTTTAAAAACGAAAATGCCCGAACATATAAGTGCCAGGTAAATACTAACACACAATATAAAAATCGTTACGGTAATCATTAACGAGACCCACTAATAACCAATCAAAATAATCTATTTGATTTTCCCGCTGCATAATAAGTTTTATTTACAATATATCATTGGTCGAAAAACTAGGTCAAAAGTGAGCTTAGACAGCTAACGCCGAAAAATAAACAAAACACAATGTAAGGCAAAAGGCTATTAGATCCGGTAACAGCAGTAAACAGTTATGGCAAGCGGTTTGCACAATAAATCCGATATCTAACTTAAATGCTACCTAGCAATAACTATAGATATTGGTCGATAACCATAGATTTCTGATTAATTGTGCAAACCGCTTGCCATAAAAAAGTTATAGCCAACTCGAGAAATAACTAAATCATGTAGTCTTCGTGACTTCCATCTACTAAGACTACTAGGATTTTTTTTGCTTTATTTACATTTTGAAACACCCTAGAACCTGGTTTAAACCCCCAGTGGCAATTTGATTTGCCACTGACCGTTCCAAGGCGGTAACCCCACGGGTTCTCATTTTTGTTTATTGTTAGTGGTGTTTTTATGAAACTGATCATTTTATTAACCATGCTCGCTCCTTTTATCTTCTTTTTGACTGTGTGGGGAGGCTGTTTGTTCTGAATGTGGCAATTCCTGGTATGCATTTTTCACCTTTTACAAGAAATAAAAGTACTTAAGATAAAATGAAAGCTTGTCGTTAATTTCTGACAACAACTGCACGATGTATATTTCTACTTTAAGCCCCACATTAACAAAGAATCATGAAGATATTTAAAAAAAAAGAATGTTAACCACGTTTAGGTCATAAAGAAAGAAATTATTCAATTCATTTGTGGAGTGTATAAATTGATTACCTCTTATTCGAATCGTACTACAGGGGTGTCAGAAGTGCACTATTGCAGACAGTGTGAGCCTAAGCAGGGGGTAAGAAGTGCACTGTTGCATAAAGTGTGAGTCTAAGCAGGGGTGTCAGAAGTGCACTGCTACATACAGTAAGAGTCTAAGTCCTCTGGATTGTTTTGAACTAATTAAATCGTCAGATACTTAAATATCTAGAGACAAAATCATCTCTTGGATGCATTATGTATCAACTTAACAGTTATATGTTTCCTAACGGCATGTCATAAAAACCAATTGTTATGCGAAGCTCCTTCCAACTAAAATATATAGAGACTGTTTATCACATGTTTATGGATCTCGCTTAAAATCACTCGTCATGATCCCTTTCTAGACAATTTAAAATCGTCTATCTGTAATTTGATTAAAGATTTTCGTTCCCATGTGCATGTTCGCCGACATTTAAAATACCAAAGACTTAAGATTATATACAGGATACTGACAATCAGCTCGGCGCAATCACCCGTCTCTGTTACAACTTTTACTTTTGACTTAACGAAGGCGAGCATGTCCATTGGATTACTGTAGTTCGGTCTTGTCTGCGCAGTGCTTTCATAAACCTAGATCTGATTGAACTATGTGAAATTGTGTTGTTTTCCTTGTTACATGTAATGATTAACTTATCCATTGCGTGACGTCTCACAGTTTTACACCGGGTAAATGGTATTTATGTAAAACTGGGTTGATAAGGGACTGACCGGCAAACAGGTCATCTAATACTGTTTTTGAATAATTATTATACCGAATAAAATACGTCAATCTTCATTCCATGGAGAATTTATCTGAAATGATTTTTATGGATATTTTTAAATATTTTTTTGAATTCCTGTTTCTGTATTAACACAGTAAACACAGTGACTTCCCCTGCGTTTCTCTTTTCTGGTTTTCCGTATGTTGATTTAAGGTATTTTAACCCCCAGTGGCAATTTGTTTTGCCACTGACCGTTCCAAGGCGGTATCCCCAAAGGTTCTCTTTTTCGTTAATTGTTTGTGGTGTCCTATTTGAATTGACATACTCATAACAAACATGTTCTCTTCTTCTTCCTCTCTTCTTTTTCGCTGCGTGGGGAGGCTGTGTTTTGTGAGTGTGGCGATTCCTGAAATGCATATATTACTTTTTTTTAAGAATCGGTTTTCTTATTAACTAAACTGTGTGACGTTATGCATTGGCTCGGACGTCGGAAGTAAAAGTAGTAAAAAGTTTCGATAACTAAATCCAGAAAGACCTTTTTTTGAAGTATAATTACTTGTAAACAGTAGATTTAAGTTACTTTTAAAATGCTTGAGCACGACCATATGTGGTTTGCTACTAATATAAATAATGTGCAATAAAATTTAGACCCACAGTTGAGGGTGGTTTCAAGCATTCTGAAAATGCCCTAGCTAAACTTCGAACGATTTTTCAATCACCCATATTATAAAAGTCTTGCTTTTTATTTTGCATGTGATGTCTTCTACTTTATTCTCTCCGGTCCCCTGTCGAAATGCTATTACTTTTGGTTCCCCCATCGTTTTATCGGTTTAGGGAAAACCCATTCTATTATCTGAGATCCATACATCGCTGTCCATGCAATAACATTTGTCAAAGATATCGCATTTTTTAGGTTTTGTGATTACAAATTGTCAACTGCAATCATTGTTAAGTATCGATTAAACTTGATACAGTTACCAGTTGAGCTCAATCTAGACGACTTGGCGGCGTGGACAGTGAAATTCATTACAGTTAACGTTAAGGAAAAGGCTCAATCAAACCGCGCTTGCAATATTTTCATTTGTGTCGTGAAGTTACCTAAAATAATCAATAAAATATAAACCATGAAATGCACATACTCGTACATGTTTGGAGAATCCCGAAACCGCTAACGGAGTACAAAGTACCTACTATGGTGGCTGATTTATGCCATTTAGTTTTTTCGTTATTTCGCCGCGAAATAACGCCAAGCGAAAAGACGAAATAACGAAAAAACGCCACGCGAAAAGACGAAAAACGAAAAAACGCCACGCAAAAACACGAAATAACGAAAGAACGTCACGCGAAATAACGAAAAAACGTTATTTTTGCGCGAAATAACGAAAAGTCGCCGTGCAAAAAAAAACGCCAATTTAATTGTACAAAATAGCGTTCTTTCTCGCTTCGCCTGGCGTTTTTTCGTTCTTTCGCTTGGCGTCTTTTCGTTATTTCGCTTGGCGTCTTTTCGCTCAGCGTTATTTCGCCTGGTGTTTTTTTTTGTTGTTTCGCGTGGCGTTTTGTCGTTATTTCGCGTGGCGTTATTTCGCATGGCGTCTTGTCGTTATTTCGCTTGGCGTCTTTTCGTTATTTCGCTTGGCGTTTTTTCGTTATTTCGTCTTTTCGCGTGGTTTTTTTCGTTATTTCTTTTTTTCGCGTGGCGTCTTTTCGTTATTTCGCTTGTCGTTTTTTCGTTATTTCGTAGTTTCGTGTGGCGTTTTTTCGTTATTTCGTCTTTTAGCGTGGCGTCTTTTCGTTATTTCGTCTTTTCACGTGGCGTTTTTACGTTATTTCGCTTGGCGTTTTTTCGCTCGGCGTTATTTCGTTATTTCGCTTGGCGTTTTCTCGTCTTTTCGCCTTCCGGTTGACATTCGCAAAGTGTAGCAACAGTGAAGCTGGACATATGGGTTAAAACAACTTTTCACGGACGGAAGGAGGGACGGACAGACAGACGGACGGACGAAGACCATTCCTATACCCCACTCCCGCTACGCGGCGGGAGATAAAAATGGAAGGGCAGAGGCGGTACCAATGATTTTTCCCAACCACCACCACCAAAAAGTTTTGATTGGTGCGAGTTTTGAGAAATAAAAGTCAAAAAAAAAGAATATAGGTGGGGTGTGATGGATAGGTGCCTGAATTCCCACCCAATCCCAACAACAAAAACATTTGATGGTTTGAGTTGATAAACAAATAATTAAAAATAAACTAGAGCTCCGCGAGTCGGATGTGTCGCCTAACGAAATTTTTGTAAGTCGACATAAAAAATGTTAATTAGTTTTTTGTTGTACAGTTATTAGCAATGTATTTACACAAAATTCACATACAAAATAACATTTTAATTGTATGATTGCAAGAAACATGCACAACAAGTTATGCCCTTGGCAAGAAAGGCACTAAAATCAATCAAATGAAATAATTTAAAAGAATGACAAGAAATGCTCTATAAAGTCAATCAAAGGGGAATAATTTAACGACATTAATGGGACAAAATATGAGCAAGATTGTCGCAAAGCATACTTAACACTGCTTTTATGAAACATGCATACCAAGTTTGGAGTCATTTGAACATATTGTAACATTGCTTCGCTCCTAACAAGAAATGCTCCATAAAAATCAAAGAAAATTAATTTAAAACAAAAAAGCAAACTAAAGGGCAATAACTAAAAAAAAACGAAAGAAGGTAGAGTTACGGTTCTTGTGCATTGCCAGAAACATGCATGCCGAGCGAAAAGACGCCAAGCAAAATAATGAAAAGACGCCACGTGAAAGACGAAATAACGAAAAAACGCCACGCGAAAATACGAAATAACGACGAAAAAACGCCAAGCGAAATAACGAAAAGACGCCACGCGAAAAGACGAAATAACGAAAAAACGCCAAGCGAAAAGACGAAATAACGAAAAAAAACGCCAAGCGAAATAACGAAAAGACGCCAAGCGAAATAACGACAAGACGCCACGCGAAATAACGACAAAACGCCACGCGAAACAACGAAAAAACGCCAGGCGAAATAACGAAATAACGCCGAGCGAAAAGACGCCAAGCGAAATAACGAAAAGACGCCAAGCGAAAGAACGAAAAAACGCCAGGCGAAGCTAGAAAGAACGTTGTTTTGTACAGTTAAATTGGCGTTTTTTTGCACGGCGACTTTTCGTAATTTCGCGCAAAAATAGCGTTTTTTCGTTATTTCGCGTGGCGTTCTTTTGTTATTTCGTGTTTTCGCGTGGCGTTTTTTCGTTATTTCGTCTTTTCGCATGGCGTTTTTCTCGTTATTTCGTCTTTTCGCTTGGCATTATTTCGCGGCGAAATAACGAAATAACGAAATGGCATAAATCAGCCACCATAACCGACAGTTTAATTTTATGAAATATTTTGCTGGCGGATCATTAACGTGTCATCACGGACACCTCGGTTGGTAGATGTTGAAGTTATTAGTTAGCACGTATATTACATGTTCACAGCCTCAAGTATTGTAACCCACAAGAGAGTTTTTCTTCAGTTTTCATCTGAATTTCCGACAATATTCGGGGGGATTATCAGATTGTATCTAGTGGTGTAGAAAATGAAGAGGCGTCATTTCTTAAATTATGTTATGTCGGCTAAGAAATTGTCTGCTAGCCTTCTTAGAATAATACGATATAACAACATGTGACACCATGAAAACAATGATGAGATAAACCAGTAAGATTGCTTTGATTTCCTGGTACAAGTTATCAACCTGCTTTTACAGTTCCTAACTCAGCGTGATACTTCATTCTTAAAGTCTTCCAGGACTGGTTTCATTTCCTTTTCTCAACCTGCTTTTAAAGTTCCTAACTCGGCGTGATACTTCATTCTTAAAGTCTTCCAGGACTGGTTTCATGTCCTTGTCTCAACCTGCTTTTAAAGTTCCTAACTCGGCGTGATACTTCATTCTTAAAGTCTTCCAGGACTGGTTTCATTTCCTGGTATCAACCTGCTTTTACAGTTCCTAACTCGGCGTGATACTTCATTCTTAAAGTCTTCCAAGGGTTCTTTAAATTTCCTTGTATCAACCTGCTTTTAAAGTTTCTAACTCAGCGTGATACTACATTCTAAGAGTCTTCCAAGGGTGCTATATTTCCTTTTATTATATACCCATGAATGATTTTAGCATAGTGCATCGTTGATCCGCAAAATTGTTACAACTCGTCAGATTAGAAATTCAGTATATAACAATGTTCAGCTTTCCGTGTTCTATGTGACGTCATATACTACGTCACACTAGGTTTTCGTAATTTTCCGGCACATAACGAACTCCAAAATAGGAAATTTCCGTCTCAGTTTTACAAACGTTACGGTATTTTTACGCCATTCATAAATTTTCTTCGCCATTCATAAATTAACTACCGCGTTACTATTTTTATTTCTGCTAATATGTAAACCACGTTTTTGACTAAAATTTTGTTGTTTAGTTTATTTAAATTTGTTTTGAGCGAGAAGGGTATATAATAAAAGGAACAGTATGACAGTATGAATTCTGTAGGTTCGTATTTTTTCTCGTTGCGTATGTAACCACATCACGCTCGACCTTCGGTCGAGATCGCGCGATCTTGTTACATACCCAACTCGAAAAATACGAACCTACAGAATGCATACTGTTATAATATTCCATATGTATCAACCTGTCCTTAAAGTTCTTAAGGGTGATACTACATTCTAAGAGTCTTCCAATTATATCCTCTTGACAACTGACAGGTGAAACCAGTGCCCAAGGTTATAAAACTGAGCAAGGAAACCAGTCTCAAATCTCAAGCATCTGATTGGCTGAAACGGCGACCAGTCGCCATTTCAGCCAATCAGATGCTTGAGATTTGAGACTGGTTTCCAATCTAAGCTTTATAACCTTCAGCCCAGAATATGACAAGTTTGATTTTTGCTTTCTTCCCGACTCGATAGAAAATTCTTTGTATTATGCAATATTCTTATAGTTACACTAAATAAAAGCGAATTATTTATTATCAAAGTAATTTTTTTTTTAATTTCAATCATTTCAATCATATCCGATCGCTTCGTTTTGAAAAAAAAATCGTTTCATTTATTTGCAGCTTATATTATGTATTTAATCTTTTCCATATTTCACTTTTTGCTAAATGCACAACTCTACAAGAAACTAAAATAGCTTAGTTCATCATGTTTTTGGATTTGATTATTATTAATTGGTTTAATATATATTGCATATACAGGAGCGAATTTCGCCTAAATTTTAGACTAATCGGTGCATTTTCTGATCTTTTGTTAGGGAATGTTACTGCCTTAGTGACACTTTTTACTGACATTTTCATTAAATACTGTCACGTGTACATTCACAGTGTAATATTGCAGCACATTTACTTTGTTTACACGTCTTCTACAGTTTAATATCGTAAAGTGAACTTTGATATTTAAAACACTTTTTTTTCGGCGTTAGCTGTCTAAGCTCACTTTTGACCTAATTTATTAACCAATAAAGTGTTGTAAATAATACTCGTATTATATTATTATGCAGCGGGAAAATTAAATAAACTATTTCGATTGGTAGCTATTTCCACCGGAGAGGCATCTAGCAGGGTGAAGAGGTATCAAGTGGGATTTTTAAACAATTAGTTAATACACTGTTTGAAACGATTATTGCTGTGACGTTTAGATCTTTTCTATTCTCTTGTGTTGAAAGATGTTGAAATGAGGCACACTACAGTACTCGTCATTGGCTAGGATTTTTTGTCAACAACAAAACAGTCACTCTTTTATATCAACCTATACAAAATGAAAGTGAAAGTAAGTGGAAATGGCTTAATAAAAAAAACGATGTTACACTTTCACGTTAAAGCTGAACATTTAAGTAATAAAATCTGCGAGCTTGAATTATTGTAATATTTGTGTGTATTTAGTTAATGGAAATTAATCCCAGCTCTTTCAGTAATTGAAATGTTTACCCGTCTCTTAAATCGGGCAGCTGTATATAATATGCTACGCGATATAAACAATGAGTTCGCTATGTAAGTCTTGAAGTCTGCACTAAATATATTTTATTCTTTCAGCAATTGATATATCATCTGATACATTATGTTTTAAGAATAAACACAACCAATGCCTTTTACAATACGTTTCTTATATAAAACTCATTCTTTATCGCGACTGAGGATTTTACAATGTGCTTACTTGTCTTAAATCTGGCAACTACGTGTAATATGTTACACGAAAAAACTGCGAGTCCGCTATTAAGTCATTGTGAAGGATTTACAATGAAATTATTTAATTTACAAGCAAATGAAGATGAAGTGAATAATACCAGCTACAAACTGCATCATTTCATATACAATCTACGCCGTTTATCTTTTTTAAAGATATTTCTTGTTTCATTCTGATAAGCGACTTTGCAACTTTATATGTCCCGTATACATGTAAGCATTCCAAATATTTGTTTTGTGCATGCCTAGTGAATTATTCAGTAAAAGTAGGTCAAGAAGCTGCCTTTACTCACGCTACGTCACTTGTTACATGTACTGCCGTTTTATCTAATATACATCGGGAAAAGTTTCACTTTACGTGACACTGGGCCATATTCTGTCAACGAATGAGGAGAATATAATTATTTTTTAATCTTTAATTTGCATAGCACACACTAGAGATTGACTGTTCCACTGTGCGCTGACACGCTACAATTGTGGAAAGAACATTCATGATTTCAAACCAATTTTTGTAGTTTGAAGCGGCCCTAAGGTCTGAGCTAGTCGACAGATACTGTACTAAGATTTAGAAACATTTTGTTTGCGTGGCTTTGCATATGCTTTGCATATGCCGGTGTTGAGTATTTTGGTAGTCTTGGAGTATTTCACAATCATTGTTGTTTTGATTGTCTAACCGGTGTCAAATACTCGAATACCATGACACATATTTGCGGCTAAACGTAACATGGCAGTGACCTTGCTTATTTGTTAGTGAATTCTTGAGGATGATGCTTTACAACTGTGGCGATGCATTAGTATTTTACATATTATATTATTATCGTTTTAACTCCATATATACGCCTATTATCACATGTACGACCAGTGTAAGTCCAGATGAGTTGGTACATTCGAGTCATCTGATCTGGATCTATAAATAACATAATGAATAAAAGCGACCAGTACAGATCCTGATCAGATAGCACGGATGTGCCGGTTGATCTGGATCTACACTGTTCGCCATGGGATAACAGTCGTATCCCACGGTGTAAAGGTTAACCATGTTATTCCTTACTACTGGACTTCTCTGGAGCAAACTTTTTACATTTTTTGTGCTATTGAAACACTATTTCCTAGTGACGCTTAGGGCAGCAATATATGCGCATAACTTAAAACCATTGCTATTTATTTCTTCGGTATTAATAGTTGGAGTCTGAAATAAATAATCAAAGCGCTGAAAGCGTTGAAAAACTGCCGCGCCGGAGAATTACATTGCCTACGCAGAATGTCAACTCTGGCTAACATCGTTTAATATGTGCACACGCTAGAAGCTGCACTGTCAACTTAAATACTTGCCCACTACCACAGGCTATTTCCAGGATAACGCAATTTTCTCAGCTTCTAGCTCGATTCAAGCACTTACACTTTTGGCATTCGGAACTCGTTTAATGTGAACTTAACATCCCTGAAATCTTAAGTTTTGTGGATATTGTAAAGCAGTGAAAATGTGATTTCAGAAGAACTGAAGCAAGAGCTACGGCCCGTAGCATTCAAGTTGCTAATAATAACCGTGTGATAAGTCTAATGTAACAATGACAACTGTAGTTTGTATGTGGGTATATTCATTAAGAAGACTGAATACAAATGCTATGTAGTGTATAAGCTGTATAAACAATAATAAATCCAGTAGACTTCTACTATCATTGAGAAATAAGCGATAAATACTAATTAGGCGGTGCTACTTGAATTTTGTATGAAATTTCCATCATTTAACAAGCACTGGCCAATGTTAAGATAAACACGACCGTTATTTCTTGGTTAGAGGTAAAAAGAATTCAATTAACAGAGTAATAAGAGATTGCTAAACTGTTTCCGGCTCGCCCACGGGCGGCGCATATACGGTAGAAATTTACTATGAAACAGCGAAGAGAACCAAGTTAAGCCGTTTGAACGGAAGTTCGTGGTTCTCGCTTTCTCTATTGATTCTTTCATGGATGAAGGAAATCAGTGTGGGAATACCCCTTTTCAATCCTTTAATATCACTGGATTATAAAATAGCAGCCAATCAAAATCGTTGTTTCCAAAGCAACTAGGTAAAAATCGGAGTTTCCTTGGCCTTGGTCATCTTGACGCTTAGACTTGTAGACTCTCTCTGTACCGCGCTAAAGTACGGAGTACGAACGTTTCCTGAGGTATTCGTCTCTAGAATATTTCGACCCATGTTTTATATAGACTCACGCACAGTTGGTAAATATAAAAGAAGACGACATTCAATTAAATGATAAACGTGCCGTCAACAAGTTTTAAGAAAATTAAGATCTAGTAAGATATCTTAAAGAATGAAGTGGTATCTGAGTTTAAAACATCTATTATGTCTGTAACTGTTCATTCAATTTTTGCACTGTTGTAAGGGTTTCCTCGGTTTGTGTACGGAAGTAAATTCTATTAAAGGTCCATGGGTGTAAGTAATACATCATATGTGGCTCTCAAGTTGTATGCCACTGTTTAGCCACATCAGCCCAGTCACATTTTGTGCGATGTGATAATTATAAATCGATATTGTCTAAATGTAACCCTAAACGAAGAAATTCCACTGAAATGTGATTCCGGGTCTCGTGATGTCCCGGATCATATAATACTAGAAAAACCAACATAGTATAAGAGCTTTTAGTTATTATTATTATTATTATTATTATTATTATTATTATTATTACTTTGTATGTGTATTTGTATTTTTTCAGTCTTCAGTTTAAACTGCCAAAGTATTGTAAAAATTGACAGGTTTATTTAAACTCTTTTTTCAATTTTTTTTCGGCCATTGGCTTTATTTAGTTTATAATGTCATTACAAGTCAGCGTTCTGTGTCTTTCACAACACATATCATATTAGATTTTAATATAAAGCATCCGATTTTAATTATATTTTAACTTAATACTCTAATTTAACTTTCTGCCTGACCTGTCGTAGCCCAATTTTGTAAAGTAAAATATTTTGGCCACCAAAATTCTTTATTTTTGTGATTTTGCATGCAAAAATTTCAAAGCTTTAACATAAAGCCTCATTCACTTCGATGTAATATGCTATACGAGCCGTCTACTAGCTTTTTTAAAAGCTATCCTTGTAATTGTCTAAAACAAAACAACATCCTGATAAACAGAGATAGTTATATGTGTTTCTCGTTGACCTGAATACAGTTTCCGCGATAGTGTCACGTCACTGATCACTTGACTGATTTGTTTATAATCGGAATTTTAGTATCATTTCATTTTTCATGAAATTGTTTTCTTTTTTCTTTGTCGAACTGTCTTACAAAGGTTCGATATTGTTATTAATAAAAATTACTTTCTAAATATGCACTACTTTCTGACGCCGCAAAACTATGGAAATTGTTAGGCGTAACTAATCTACTCATGTCTATCCAGTTGTTTGTTCACTGTCGTAGCTGGACGTGATTTCACTCTAAATTTGTTCGATGGAGTTTTTGGCATGGATACTCCAGAATTACACGGACACGTAACTATAGATCACTCAGCATTGGTGGAATGGTGTGCTTTAATGTGCTTGAAAACGTCCGCAAAACACTTTGGCCTGCAAAACATTTCGGACTGCTCTCGCGGTGACCACAAAACCCCGCTTACTTGAATACGCTCTTGATCGCAATGATACACCGGAAGTTAAACTTTCGCGCGAAGGCGTGTTCTCGACTTCTAGCTAAGACTGAAGCGCATGCGCGCCAGTCTGAAAACTTTTGAGGACATGCAGTTATGCGTTCTTAGACTAAAACAATTTCACTTAAAACCATAACTATCTCCAGATTATAAAGAGAATATTTTAACAGAACTGTCGTCCAGATCAGCCTAAATATAGCTGTACTAAAACCTCCGCTTTTGCTAATTGAGTGTATTTAAGTTAATGGGATTCTAGTCATTCTTCCTGCTGATGGATTTGTTCTGTCGTTTATTTGAAGTCGGAAAGACCCTAACGTTAAGCCAGTGATGTATACTGGCCTACAAAAGAAAGTTACCACCTTTACCGTAGCTTTAACATTGATAAAATTGAAACCATTCGTGATGGCAAAGTAGCATTGTCATATACTTTCAATTTAGGGTAACTGACAGTAATAATCTGCTGCCAAAATTTTAAGTTTCAATATTTGATAGAAGCAATAAAATAAAAATATGTAAAAATTGCATTACAGCCAATGGGAAAACAAGTTTTAGGATGACTTACTTCTTCGTAGCGTCACGGAAAATTTAATTTACAAAGAAATCGAAAGTTGAAGTGAAGTTGATTAACACATGAAAATGGTTAAGTAGACTACTGCGAGAAATTTGCAGAATACCGGAAAAGGCTTAATGGTGGCAACACCGGAAGTGGTTTCCTGAACTTGATCATAGTGATTGTTTACATACCGTCACAAGACAATTTTAAATTGAAATGAAGCCGTTCATATTTTATGAATTACTTACAGCTGGTAGAAATAGCCAAAGTGGTAACTTTCTATTGGCCGGTAGTATATTTTGCGGAAAATTCGCTTGTCATTCTCGACAGTATTTTTTCTCTATTTATCCATTACGAGACTTGAACCGTAGAAATTTAGAAATGACAGGGACTCCAGTATAAATATGAGATATTTTATGGAGATTGATGTTTGATAATCGCAGAATGCAAATACTTGTCTTCCAAAATAGCACACACATGTAACTCATGAATATTTTAAGAAAACAAATAACTCTGTTTTATCTCTGCTTCTATTCCGTTGTGTGTATCGTATTTGATGATGCTGGTTGCCTTGCAAAAACATAGTGTTTAGTATTCACATTAAACTTATATATAAATTGATAATTAAATTGAATGTATGGATAACCATAAAGCCATACAAATGAGGCGAGGACACCGAAAGCAAGAGACAGACACAGTACTTACAATCCGTAATCCCACCAAAAAAGGACAGTTCAAGTATGCCTACTACAAATGTTATACATACTGTCCACAATGATTGACATTCTGCATGGTTTGAAATTAACATATTACCAATCAAAGAGGTCATTTGAACTTAATTTTTGTTACATATACGTTTTGCGTTAATTGTAATATTTCTTTTATTTGATCTGCGTTTAAGTTCAATAAAACGCAGAACAGCTGTATTTATAGAGTACATTATTTTTTGGACGGTATATCTAAAACAGTAAAAAGAGGTAGTTTTTATCATCTTACATATAATTGTTCAGCTTTCCCTGGAAACCTCATATTTTCACAATCATTTGAAAGTAAACACGATATCCACATACAAAATTTAGTTGTCGGCGTTTAATAAACGCTTGAAAGACACAATAAAGTCCAGACGAACAGTTGTTTAAAGAATTTGATCCAATCAATTTACTACATAAATTATGTCCTTCTAAAGACATCTGTGCCATAATAGAAAAGGAGGCACAAGAAGAGTTAACTAAACCTTGTTATTTTGATCACTTATCCTATCGTTAATCAAATTTTTAATTAAACAATATTTTAAACGTTTCACCAAGTCTCAAGTTCAATGACTGAAAATACAAAAAGTGTTTTTACTGACAATTTGGCAACGTTTATTCAAGAAATTCCAAGAACAAATGTATAGATTATTATACTGATACTTAATTTAGAGCCAACTTTTCTAGGTATTTCATGTCGTGCTTTTAAAGTTAAACTAGCGTAATATAATCTTGATCTTGAAGAGCAAACAGCACTTATATACTGAGCATTGTACAATAGATCAATACGGAACTAAAGCTTTGGACACAGCAACTTTTGGGCATATGACATTGTGCATTGAGCACTGCAGCACACAGACATAGAGCATTTAAACACCGAACAGTCCACCATTAAGGCATATGCAAGAACAAACACAATGCAACAAAGATTCATACAACATTTAAACACATTGCAGTGCAACACTGACGCATAAGGCTCCTTCAAATTAAGCACTTCAACAGAGAGCTACGACATTAAACACTGAGTGTCTCAAACATTGAATAAGGCACATTAACACTGCAATATTTTATGTAACGTCACTTGTGTACTATATTATACTGGCATACAGCAATAATACATGCACATTGAGCACTATCTCATAGAGGCATATTACACCACTACACTGAGCACTGTATTTTACTGGTAAACTTGTAGTGGAATACGACAATAATGCACTGAGCACTCAAACACAGAAATATTTGTCACTATTTAACTGAACACTACATAAAAAGTGCGAAAAGACATTTCTAACCATAAATAAGGAGTAGCGTGTATCAAAAGTCGTACATAAGAATTGTATTCTCTGGACTTGTCTCAAAGCAATATTTGCAGGGAACAAAAGTTCACGTTTTTGGAATTAATCAACTTTTATTGCGTTATAGAAAACTTGATATTTTGTCCCAGCGGGCAAGATTTGACCAGCTAATGTGCCGTCTTCTTCAACCTGAACTCGGCACGGTCTACGGGGAGTTTGTGAGAGAGATTAATTAAACTGTCTAAACAAGATTCGTTTGTGAAATCAATAATCTCTATGATGGAAACTTGGGTTCACATTGTTTTAATTCTCCTGGCGTCTTCTTCTTGATTGAACTTTGGAGGAAACAAATGTGAATGTGATGTAACAATTGATAATCACGGAGTAAATGCTAAATGTTTAGTTATACAAAAGTGAAAAATGCATATCAGGAATTTCCACACCCGAAAGTATACGAGGGCTGAAGGTTATAAAACTGAGCATGGAAACCAGTCTCAAATCTCAAGCATCTGATTGGCTGAAATGGCGACTGGTCGCCATTTCAGCCAATCAGATGCTTGAGATTTGAGACTGGTTTCCATGCTCAGTTTTATAACCTTGGGCAGAGAACTTTGATTTATATCATGATCAATTTCAAATGACACAACAAGCAGCGAAAAAAAATCAACAACGAACATTTTGAAAATTCCACCTTTTTGTTTTACTTTTTTGCATCTGACCTTTAAATGTTATCTCAAGACCTGATTTTGCGCGCCACTCATTGATTCATTTCGGTTAAGAGTAAAATACAAGTAATTATAAACAAGAAATATCTTTAAAAAAGATAAACGGCGTTGATGGAAAAGATTTTATATATAAGAAAGAAAGAAATAAAGAGCGTGCAAAAATTTCGTCTGGTGATAATACGTCGATTAAAGAAGAATGTCTAACATTAACTGTACATTTATTCAGTTTCAATAAAATACCTCTTGTAGAGTTAGTACTAATGACGAATAAATGTTATTAAAATACAATAAATGAAAATAATAACAACTTGTTACAAGAGCGAAATCTACCAACTTTTACGTAAACTAACTTAAAAAAGTGTCCCTCCCGAGTATTGAACCCGGGGCATCCGCTTGAGAGGCGAGTGTGATAATCACTACACCAAGGCGATTTGAATGTCTGGAATTGAAATTAACAATCAGTATCAAAGGAACTAGAAAGGAACCAGTAAGAACCAGAAATATCTGCACTTCTCTGTCGTTTTACACTGTGTATGGTACTCGAGTGTTTACCTGACACCCATGAATATTCCATATAAAATCGTATTTAAGCCATCAATTGACTTAACTGGTTATTTATACCGTAAATATCTTTTTCTCCAATACAATTATCGCTTTTAAAAACGAAAATGCCCGAACATATAAGTGCCATGTAAATACTAACACACAATATAAAAATCGTTACGGTAAGCATTAACGAGACCCACTAATAACCAATCAAAATAATCTATTTGATTTTCCCGCTGCATAATAAGTTTTATTAACAATATTTCATTGGTCGAAAAACTAGGTCAAAAGTGAACTTAGACAGCTAACGCCGAAAAAATACAGTGATTTATTTCGCTTCACTGGGTGCATATATACGAGTATTACATGTTTTCTGGACCATACGGTAATATTTGTATTTAGATATGATTAATATTGGTTTTAGGATATGAGTATTAGTTTGTCGGCTATCAGACAATAAAAGTGACTATATTTAATCGGTTCCCGCATTCTTAAGTTTTAAGCATTTATCATACATTTTAGTAAAAGTTTAAATTTTAAATTGTATTTTTAAGTGTTTCTTTTGGGTGTCTTTCTGAGACCGTTTCTCGAAAACAGCTTTAATGCAGAACAACAAGTGCCTGTTTAACAGACAACTTATTTGTTTAATTTTAAGAATGATGTTGTTCACTTGCTAATATTTGTTGTGTGACTAAAAATACAATGTTCAATACAAATACAACTCTGATGGTGAAATTGCGAAATACTGTAATTTTCCGAGAACTGAGACCCTATATACAGCAACCATCTTTTAACAAGCCGGTACATCTGTTTTGGCTTATCGAACTTTTCTTAAACGTCATTTGAACATGACTTTGTTACATTTCGTGAACATATAACGTTATATTTCCTCATTGTTTGTAATCGGTTACTATAAAATGTTTTTTGTCAAATCACGCTTCATTTTCTTCATATTCTCACTTACAGTTCCATGGAACCCTTGGAGTTTTTGAAGATTTTATGGGATATGAGGTAGATTGTATTTTACTATCTCAACTGTGTTCGTTCAAAAAATTCGGTGGGTCATACAGTAGCCGTTTCGTCCATCCATCTGTCCGTCCTGCTTCCAGGCTATTTCTCAGCAACCATAAGCTTTAGTTCAATGAACATTGATGGGAAACACTAGTGCCCAAGGTTATAAAACTGAGCATGGAAACCAGTCTCAAATCTCAAGCATCTGATTGGCTGAAATGGCGACTGGTCGCCATTTCAGCCAATCAGATGCTTGAGATTTGAGACTGGTTTCTAATCTCAGCTTTATAACCTTGGGCCTAAATGACTAAAACAATAAAATGCTCAATTTTTTTTTATCACATTCTGTTTCGATGACTTTTCACGAAGTTATTGCCTTTTAAATTCTCTATTCGTATAAAATAAATGATAAAATACAGGACCGAGCTTTTTTTTTTAGAAACAAACTCAATTTCATTTCAATGTCACTTTATGAAAATCTTTACTAACAAGTGCAGCACACCTTCGCGCATGAACCCGTTGCGTTGCTGGAATCTGTGAGGGCTAAATTGTGTTCTAATTAAATTAATTTTAGACGTTTTCTATCACCAACAATATTGATTTTAAGTGATGTGCCAAGACAAAACTAATACCATCTATTTAAACCTTGTTTGCCATGTTTCATCTATTTTGGTGGAGAAGAATAATCCAATAAAGTTTCTCATAAAACTGCCGGTCAAAGAAATATAAAATATCTTTTTTCCCGAAATAGCCTCATCTTCGATGCTTTGATTTTGCGTTATTGACAGCAGGCAAGTCGGAAACAGGCAATACATGCCATAGATCAAATCTACGTCGAAGGAAAGGATTTATAGAATATGTTTCTTTGCTATTGATTTATAAGGATATGACGAGATCGCTAGATACAAAGCAGAACATTACGTCCGAATGTCATCACGAGTTAATGGAAACAATGCTGGACAAATTTGTTCTCATATTGCTTTATGTCAAATCTCTTTATAAATGACTATTTAGGGGAACATTATGTATATTTTATTTCCTCATACCCTATCACGGTCACCACCTTATAACATTTGACGAAATCTGCAGCTAGTTTATGTTAATGCGAAATCACATTTCAACTTGAGAAAGGAGACCAAGATTATAAAACTTAGAATATATACCGTTTGAGACTGGTCTCATTTACAGCCACCAGATACTTTAGATTTGAAACTGGTCTACAATTTCAGTTTTAAAATCTTCAGCCATGTTTATTAATCAGGCAAATAAATTCAGAATCACTCAACCATTTAGTCTTTTTCGCCAGCAGCTATAACGCACAACGATTCCTGAGGGTAAATTGCCAAATAGTGTAAAAACAAATAAAGAAAATTAATTTTTATTTTGCTATGAACGACATCCGAGAAATGTTTTTTTATTGATTGAATATGTCGTTATTATAGTGCATCACGCCTGTTGAATGTGCACTAACACATAGCGCTTGTTGTAGGCAAATGAATCTGACAAGAGCGAAGTTGATGCATTCCTGCGCCATCAACTCTAGTTCTGAAACAGTGCGTCATTCTGCTAGGATTATTTTTATCAGAAATGACATGAAACTCTCTGATTAGTCCCAGTACAAACCGAGATTGAATAATTGATGGACGATTAGTAAAGTTGGTTTGAAGCAGCGTATAATGTTTGTAGAGTGATATTGTAACTGAAAACAATAAGACGCATCTGTGATATATTGCCAGCGGGAATTCCTTGAACAAATAACAAGTCGTTATATCAGAGCGTTATAATAGACTAAACGGAGTGTTTTCAACGGCAGCATTAGGATGGAAATGTGCTACTGTAGATTAAAGGACTGAACGTTGGATGTCATCCGAAACTCGGCATTATCCATATTGTAAGGTCATAAATTAAATGAAATAAATAATTGAACATTAAAGATACGAGTATCTGGTTACAAATATGGAATTAAGTCGGTCGGTCCTTTAAATAATATCTTCATAAAAACATGCTGTTTCCAATGGGGGAATACAGATCGCGCCAAAGAGTTATATATCAACCCCGAAAACAGTTGACATCCTTAATCATACTTAAATCAATAAAATATGAACAATGAAGCAGCGTGTAAAAGGAGGTCTCAAGAGAACCAAATGTAGACATTGTAAGCATAATACTGAAACTGAAGAAAGACCAGTCTCAAACTTCGAAGATCTGAGTGGTTGAAATGGGGACTAGTATTTTTTTTCAGCCAATCAGATGCTTACGATTTGAGACTGGTCTCCAATCTCAGTTTTTATGATCTTGGGCCATAGTCTTGAAACATCGCTAACATAGGAATGTTTTAATATCTAAAACTGAAAACTATATTATAATGTCATTGAAACATATGTGACAATTTTACTGATAAAATCACAGTCGTTTCGAGTTACCTATACAAGCATTCATTTGTTAACAGGTTGTATAACCCTGCTAATATTGCTTACAATTTGTATTAGATTTCCATCTGCTTCTGGGGCCCGTTTAATCATCGCATTTACTAGCAGTATTTTACAATCGTCATTTCGAGTACGTAGATTTGTTCAAATAATTAATATTTTAGTCTAATCTAGTTGTTTCGATAGAATAATGATACACATCGCAACTTCAAACTCATAGAAACCATATTAGTTATTGACTATCTGTTGTGAGGACCAAAACTGTTTTAAGGAACCTTCGATATTCGTGCACGTCATTCAAAATTGTAATAAAATAAATTACATAAAACACTCACTAAAACGAAAGCCTTTTCTTGCAATATGATACATGTTTAGTATTTAAAAAGTTAGGGACTTGAGTTTTATACATCATATTGGCGAAGGTTATAAAGCTGAGATTGGAAACCAGTCTCAAATCTCAAGCATCTGATCGACTGGTCGCCATTTCAGCCAATCAGATGCTTGAGATTTGAGACTGGTTTCCTTTGCTCAGTTGTATAACCTTGGGCAATTATATCGTTGCTGTACCAACAACAAAGTAAGGTTAAAATTAGCCTACCGAAAATTTAGGGTTACAAAAATGTTGATATTTAGTGGCCGGTTTTTTAGGGTCACTTAAATAATTCATTTATTTTTCGAAAGATGGTGACCGAAAACATACATCGGTTTTTTTGCGGTAATTTTGTTTTCTTATGAGTTACAGTTCTGAAGTTCTGTCATGAAAATGGAGTATTTTTATTGTGAAAGGTTCTTATTTTTTCTCTAAAAGAAATAAGATATCATCGTATGTCTTCTGTTCATTGGCTTGATGGAAAAAGCTGAATCAATCAGTTTCCCTCGCTATAAAAATGTGTCTTTCAATTAGTAAAGTGTTTCACTTAGTACAGAAAGTTGCCATCACCATAAGCTGTGTACCAATTAGTTTGAGCGGATAATGAAATCAGGGTGTGAAGTGTACATTGACAATGTGTGTGGAGTAAGTGGTCCAATTTTGAGGTTAAAAGGTTGAACTGTGAATAAATCCATTATACAAACAACAAGATAATAATGTGTTTTAATTTGGAAAGCAGAATACGAAATGTTAAGTTTATACGTTCGCTACAAATATGTTTAAGACATGTGCATTTACATTTATTTCAATTTCTGAATTTGTCTATTAGTGCAGTTGGTTTCAAGGCTTTGATATTGATCTCACATTTTTCTAGTTTTCTGGTGGTACAGGAAAAGAATATAACCTTTCATTTTCAGTCAATATTCTTAAATAGCCATAAAATATAATTTTTATATAATATAAAAAAATTCCAAGCAATATTAGTGTTTATATTATAAACATTAATATTGCTTGGAAATTTAGCACGATTCTTCTAATTCAAAAAAGGAACGTTCACTCTTTCCTATCAAATCAAAAAGATTTGCATGGTTAAAAGCCAGACCAGGTTAGTAATTCAAAAAGCGGATGAAGATCATTTTATGGTTAGATTCTTTAGGGTTCTTGCCTGGCAACACTCCAAAAAAATAGTTAAGGATCACACAATTTATTTTGTCTAGTTTAAGCTCTAGATAATTAATTATAAATCATGAAATCGTTACTTTAATTCAGACCAGAACTTTAACTACAAAACATTTTATTTAAATCCATATTACATTGAACACATGTACGCATGACGAATACAAAGTCCTTAAATTGACCCTTAATCAAGTTTGTTGAGAATACATTTTAGAAGATAAATAATACGTTACATACGACAATTATGGAACAAGGCGAACGCTACTAAATAGATTTTAGGTATGATAAATAAGTATAATTGTATAAGAAAATGGTGAATGCGGTCGCTGTCAAATATGATTTTACTCAGAAGCAAATAAATATGTTTCTGTCCAAATACCGTTTATACGTGTCATGTGAATTGACGTTTGCCGTCTCTGTTGGGAACGACCCCGCAGCAACCTCGTAAGATCATCGTGTAAATGCTTTTAGCTGATTTATAATAATATTTCTGACATGGAAGACATATTTGCTTCTGTACAATAACACTGATACATAAAACGAGTCGTTTTGTCGATTGTATCGGTTCAAATATATGTTGCTTTGTTTATTTGAAAACGTAAAATGAAGTTGTTTGTTGTTTCGAACACAATTGTAAAACTGAAAAAGCAAACAGTTATACATATACTGGTATGGCTTACCCTGCCGTCGTATTTGTGTGCGTTTGGGGTTATCTATATATTTAAAGTTGTAAAAGTTTAAAACATTCTCAAAATGTTATTTATTAAAGTTCTTTAATCATTGAAATCATATATCGCCATATCCCAACAACAATTTAGTCTTTAGATAATTAAATCATCAAAAACTGTAAGTTTTGAAGCAAACATCGTGAAATAAATTCTACGTTATATAAATTATACGTTTATTCAGGTCCAGTCGCATAACCCCCAGGCAGTAAGCGATCAATTCTGCCTTATGCTAATAACATCAGATCCACTAATTACCGAGGAAATTGACTAAATGGAAACAATTTGACTTTGTCCCCAATACTAATGTGGCGGCTTGTTTTTCTGACATATTCGAACTATTTACACAAGAAGAAGCGACTGGCAATTTCCATAAACAGTATGGTTACTGACGCCAACATTAAATGACAGTCTGATATCGCATTTAATCGTCATGGACTGTCCGCAATAAACACGTGCAATCTAAATGCATAATTATTTAGTTTGACCAGTCTTAACAAATATTTAGCGACAGGTTTAGAAATTAAAAAACACAAACGAGTTTAATCATACGGTACCTTAAATTGACGTCGTTCGTTACAACACGTCTCTTGTTTTAATAATTACACAATACATAACTAGTTTAACCAACTGTTGTAAATCATAGATCTGCCAAAACTCCCTAGTATTTTATTTCGCTGTTTTTATTTCAAAATAAATAATTTGAAAATTAGACGAGACACTAACTTATACCGTACGTATCGTTTGGCCATATTATTTCTGACACTGTCTCCTACGCATCCAAAATAAATTATTCTGTCTATTGTTTATCTCATGAAATTTGAGGCTGACACGCTATAACGTTTACATTATACACATGAGAAATCCATAGACCGACATCTGTTTTCTTTTTCCATATACAAACAATATTAGTGCTGACTTCATACATGTATCAAGGTCAGAACATTTAGATAAAACAATTGACCATGTTCTTATAGGTTTGATATTAGTGCAGACTTCATACATGTATCAAGGTCGGAACATTTAGATAAAACAATTGACCATGTTCTTAATTTATAATATTTAATACTACATTGATAACATGGTAACTTTCAAACAAAAGGCAATTAATCACTAAAATTAAAAAGTGAAACTTGTATACCCGGAATAGCCAGACTCTGAAAACACAGTTTCAATACACAACCTACAAAGCCGCGGTGAAAAGAGATCATGGGTTTACCAAATAATCATTTTCAAATAAGACATCTTAAACAACTGACGAAAAAGAGGCCAGAGTTAAAGAACCCGTGCCCAAGGTTATAAAACTGAACATGGAGACTGGTTTCAAAACTCAGTTTTATAACCTTCAGCCCCGATCAAATAAACATTTCAGGACTACCTTATGTGATTATGCAATTTAACAATGTCCTGAACAGAACAGCTTTTATTTATAACCGTTATACAAATTGGTAAAAAGCACTTGATGGGAAAAATCTTACAAGTAAACACTGCTAATATCTGATATCTTTTACTTGCTGACATAATACTTATTTATTTGGACAATAGCAGACCTAATCAAACGTAAATGTTTAAGTTTACTCGTCATCTTTTATGGTGATCAGAATTTATAATTATGAAATATATGGTCATGCGTTTGGTTACACAGTGTGAGACCGTCTGGAAATTATTGTTGAGAAAAGTCAAGAGTTAGAAAATTGACTCGTGATCTTGAGATCTCTATTTTGAATTCCACGTTTAATTGAAATTCTTTACCTATATTATTCTTTTACTTTCCACATGCCACAGCATCGTTACCAATGCAGGTTTTTCATTCCGCAAACAGTCATTCATCATGATTATTCATCATGACTATAACCATACTAATCGTACAGTGATGGACTGAAGTTGAAGTAACATAAATCCAACAATTAAATCAACAAAAAGAAGAATATTCCTTGTATTCTTAATACTTAACAGACAATATAATACCCTTATTCGTTTTGGACAGGCTTGATATTGCATATATATTTTTATTTGGATTTCTATAACATGGCCTTAATAATTAAGTTGGTACGGTGGCAGCATAGTAAGCCTAATATCTGAGTGATGTTTGATTATTCATCCTAAAGACCACATGTTTTTCTCCTAAAGTAGCAAATGAATGCAGGTGTTCGATTTGACCCTTGATCACCCTTTGACCCTTGAAATTTCCAATATGTCTTATTATGACACCCAGGATTTTAGCTGAAGGGTCATTTTTTTTCCTTTAATTAGGGGTATTTTAGGCTTATATTTGAGAGAATCGCTTAAAAATGATGGACAAAATGACCATTGAGATTCAGCAGCTAGTGGAAACCCTGATGTATATGTATAAAATGTCGACAAAATAATTACACTCATCTTACATATTACTACGACGAAACATTTATCTTCAATCTCGGGCTTCAGTACCAAATGATTTCCATATTCTGATGAACTAGATCAAATATCGATTTAAGGCTTAAAACTCAATATGACTGTCTTCAAATAAATCGTCTTTTTGAATTGGTTAAGCCTTTAGCAGTAGTTTTATTATATCTTACACACAGCTGAATTGCACCTTTTACCATAAAATGCTGAAGCAGTCTTAAAGCGGCATTACTTCAATTTAACCCGCTCTTGTATGAGATATTACATGTATTTGGAACTATAAGCACAAAATTGCAGCATCAGTTTGGTTCGCGCGACTAAAAGCGAAAGTAGGATTTCCGAAACGTCATAGAAATCGTGATCGCGCATGAAGTGGCCTCTTCGTCGGTGCTAAATATAGCTTCATAATATTTAGCTTCTAAAAATTTCGTTAACGATAATATAATAATATCATTGAAAATCCCGTCTATAAGAAAGAATTCGATCGGACCTTTTGTGTTCTGTTAGAGAATTTATATATTGAAGTCTATATGGACAAATATTTTTCAATAGTATATTTATTTAAGTTTAGGGCTGGGGCTTTAAGACTATCAAAATACAATTTTGTTTTAATTTTCAGTTTTTTGCAGTTTGAATGTGTGTTTAACAATACATAAAAGCTGGTTGATTATTGCTAACGCTTTGTTCTGATGTATCAATTATAGTACTGTAGTTAAGTCGACTAGACATCAGGAAACATCTCTGATGCAACACAGGGATTAGCATAGCAATATCAATTGGCAACATGTTTTATTTAGATATCTTTGGCCTGAATTAAATACACGACCAATATAAAATATTGCAGGATCAATTTGATTCAGTATCTTCAGGGACAATAACGAAAATGCATATTACTGCCCACGACTTGTAGCCTCGGGTATAGCGCAACTCAATATGTACTCGTACACAAGTAAACAATAAAGTAACGACGGTGTGTTAATGGAGGTGAACATGGAACCTTTAATTTGGTGTTTTCAGAATATTACAATTTCATGTTTAGCGGCGTATGGTCACTAGCTAAAACAATGGGTTTCCACTGTTAATAGAAAATCATAGGCGTAACTGCACATAATAGAACTTTGACTGGGGATAAGAGAATATAAATCTTCCATATCGCAGAGAACGCCAGTGGAAAATATTAGAAAGTAGGATGTATATCCTTAGGGTGTCTGTCTCTTTCTTTCTTTCTTTCTTTCTTTCTTTCTTTCTTTCTCTCTCTCTCTCTCTCTCTCTCTCTCTCTCTCTCTCTCTCTCTCTTTTTCTCTCTCCGTGTCAGAATAATGTAAAGTCACGTTCAATTCTAACGTATGTTTTTGTTAAATGGTGAACGCATAACAGTTCTTGTTACTTGTTCTTGGTATACTTCTTATTCTTGGTATATTCCGTTTAATCAAGCTATTTATATTTTATTGTTTTACCAGGAACCTTATATATAGAAATGTCATTCACAAAAGAGCACGATCTTGAAGACTGGAAAATCAATGAATCACTCCAATAAACGCATGGGTTATGCACTTAGAAGTTAATTTACAGAAACGGTTTGGCAAAATAAATACGCCACGTGCAAATGTCGTAGTAGAATATGTCCTAAAACCTTAGAAATGTTGTCTATAACTAGAAAATCAATAACAATACAGACAAACGTCTGCAGGAATAGTTCTCGGGAATCACGTGCTGTAAATCATCTTGTCATAACGAAAATAATAACCCAGTTAAGGCGGCACGTAATATTTCATCTCCAGTAAATAACTGCTATTTTGATTAATACTGTGGCTTAGACAACAGTTTTCAAGTTCATAGGGTACTGTCATAAAGTTTTGATGTGCACGTCCGTCAAGTTGTTAAAACTCGTTATGTCAATCTGGTCCCAAACGTTGTAAACCTGAGACTAGTTTGGACTGAAACGGAAAACGGAAACCTGCCTCTGATATCAATCTGACATAAGTCAGATCTGGGACTGCTAATTTCAACACGTTAGACATGCCCATTTCTGACATTGGTCTCCATCCATAACATTACTCCTCTAATAATGTCCCGGTTTAGAATTCTGAGAGAGATAATTGAGAAACGCGTGTCACACTGTCGCTTTGAAACTGAAAAACGATAAAATAAACCATGCCACAGGAAATTTCAAGTCAAAGGCTATCAAATAAAACCTATTTTCTGGTTAAAATTTTTACTTTTTTAACAAAGCAACAACACTTCCTTATATAGTAACTTGAACAAATTTAAGTTAACTATGAAATATTATGGTACGATAAAGTTCATTTCATGTAAAGTAAATTGATTTATTACCTACAGGGTCTACATTTTTACATAAACAACACCGCCTTATCCTGTTTAGTGGCTTCCATGTCATTTGTAAGCTTATACTATTGTCTGCTCTCAGCTTTGCTTCATGTTTTCCTTTTAAGGACAGGATGTTGACTGTTACGAGTCATGTGACATTTATCAACAACTCCATCATAAGTCATTAACAAATTATCATATTTTTGCATACAATTATTTTCATAGAACAAACTTATTTCAATGATGCATAGTGGAACGAAACCTGGTGTTTCCGTTTAAGGTGTAGACAAAATATTACCGGATGCTTTTAGTCTATTAAGTGTGTCATCGTTTCAAACAGCCAAATTTCTATTTGACTTCCCTGTTGTAAGCTTTTATTTGCTGCCAAGCAAGCCACTGCATAAAATTTATCTAATAGTAGTTTTGTCCATTTTAAACTTTTTACAATCTGGATTTGACAGTTTCAAACTGAACACAAATTTTACTTCCTCAGTATCTCTAACATATTTCTCAAATGTCAGTGGAAATTACCTCAACCGTTTGCCGTGTAGCTGGTTGGTTAGTGTTATGATTTAAACATGACTCAGCTGTCACCGCTAATAAAAAATAGTTAAAACAAATTAAGAATGATCATTACAAAATGCGTAAACTAACTGCATAACTGCTTAAGATTAATCCATTTTAAAAGATGGACATAAATGATCACTTGCAATGATAGAATATGTTCACATTTGTCGTGTTCGTTGGCTTTCAAAGTCCCTTTTTCTTTTGTTTGAATAAATCGTAAAACAATAAATGTCTAATTTAACTTCCGGGTGCTGATGTGTAAAGTAACGTCATCAGTTCGCATGGCACATTCTTTGAGTCATGTGATCCGTAAATCACATTTAACATCTAGCAGCTGCATATTCAAGCAATCTTTACCAATCTTAGAAACAAATAAATGCATATAATATGGCGCTAAGATTCGAAGGGGAGCACGATCGTTCACAGTGATTATAGTTGATTCAGCAAAAAAAGTCATATTTTCCCTGTTACCCACTGCAACAGAGTCAACTAGTATGAATCAAAATGTTACAGAATATTAATATTTAGTTTTAAAATTCAGATTAGGATCGATTTTCGGCCATATCGCTTAACTGATAAAATACTTATTTAACATAGTATACAAAACACTGGAGTTGTTAACACTCTTGTGGCTTTATTTCAAGACCAATCTTAATAATATTTTCGATAGAATGTGAATAACTAGAAGATCTCAGTCAAGATCGATCGATATCAATAGGAATTGTTATTGCCTCCGATTTAGCAAAGTTTTAGTCAAGTTCGCAATTTCTTCCTCATTTTCCTATGAGAGAAAACAAAACCGCAAAAAGATCTTAGTTAATACATTTATTGTTACCGTTAAATCTGTTTACCATTATTGGGAATTAACTTTTTTCTATTATATTTTATTCCTTTCTTTTTTGATGAGTTCTGTCCGTTTTCAAAAACATATTAGGAAGAATCAATAATTAGATAAAAAAAAACATGTATTTTATTGCATTTCAGATAAAATATTTGTTGCTTCCTAAATAAGTAAACAATTAACAAAATTGATTTCTGTTTTAAAGACCTGTAATCCTTTTTTAGTTTATGATATCCATTTAAATTTTGTCTATGCAATAATAATTCAATTGCTATCATAAAAATATTAAGCACATAAAATATGAGTTTATGAACCTGGTTAACCTAAATAAAACTGGATGGGTGTTCAGTTAAACACTTGTGTCGCCTTTGGGTATTATGTCAGAATAAAATACTGATAGTTTGATAAACGTATAATAGTTATAAAAACATTGTTTCGTGACGGACGGACCGACGGACGGATGACAAATATATACAATATGAACAGGTATTGCCTTTTCTTCGAAAGGGCGACACAAACATGATTTAATATGTGACAGATGAAGAATACATAACAAAAGGTCGTATGATATGTATTTCCATTTACTGTGTATGAAGGCCCTACAGATTTTCATAATTGTCGTGATATGTGCGTTTCAATCTATAACATGTCTGTTTCCAGGCGTCATGGGTGACATGTGCTGTAATTGATTTAATAATTACAGTTTCCCAAAACAAATCAAACTGCATCTTTTATAAACGTATTCCGTGAGCATGTCCTTAACCAGTACTAGTGAATCTAATTTTCACGAACATTTTCTCCGTACAAATTGCTTATTTCCTTAATTAATCAGGGCGCTGAACCATTCTTCTATGTAACCCCATGCCGTCTCCAAGCAGTATTCCTCTGACATTTTATCAATACCAAATAATGTTTATTAATCTTCCATCTTCGGCGGGTCTCTTGGATTCCTGCTATGGTAGTTTTAGGGATTAATTTAATCAGTCGGCAACACGACGACAGATGCACACCACGTGTGACATTGATAATAGTGTGTTGACCCAAGTCTAGCTGAGTTTATTAAGAAGACTGGATTATTATATTGCAAGACATCAAGGCTAATTCCAATCTATCTTGTTAGATATTCAAGTGTTCTCATCAATACTAGTAATTAAGCTAAAGGCTCCATGTGAATCCTGTAGACAGAAGTTATCTAAATTTTATGTACGATTATATGCTGCAAACCATTTTGCAAATCTTTGTTTACGCGAACTATAAGTTGGTCTTATGTCTTTTCTTTATTGTATAATAATACTTAAATCTTTAACTTATATCGCACTGAAATTATAAATTTTCTTATAAGTGGCATTTTACTCTTATTTCACTAGAATTATTAAAAACACTGGAATATTAAAAAAACTGCAAGAAGAACATGAAGCTGATTTGATGACGATTTTTACGTAACCTAATTTATCGCGAGAATAGTTTTCTAACATATCGCACCCTCAGTAACCTGAATTCATATCTTTATGACGAAGAAGACGCCATCATTTTAAAATATATTTGGAATCCGAACAGCTGTGTAATAACAACACAATTAATGCCGGAATATTTGTCAACATCGCGAAAAAAAGTTAGTATAAGGAATTTAAGATTTAATTATCTTGGAATTAGAAATTAATTTTATGTCCTAGTTTTGCTTTAATTCATATATAACTGTATTTAGTTATAGCACGTTTGTGTTGTGTTGTATCTTTATATGTGAATAATTAATCAATGTGTAGGGTATGATGATTGGTCCAGTGAATATTTGTTTATGTGTTGTCTTACTTCAACCCTTATATATTTTTTAAACATTAATGAGAACTTCCTTACAATGCGAAATCCGTAGTCAACTACAAGATTTCAAATTTTTAACCAAATTAGACACACTTTTCTTAATTTCCAAAGTTTCATTTAAACGCTTAAATATGGTTTACAAATATAGTTCGTGATACTGACGAAACTGGTAACTCAAAACCAATAACTTCTTGATAAATCTTTAGTCGATTTGTGGCAATACTTCTCGACCAGTTGAAAGCAGCATCTAACCAAACCGGAACCTGTCGTGAGTAATTCAGAAAAACCAAAGTTTAACGTCCAACATATCGTTTACATCAGATAAGCCTTTATATTGCGATGAACTTATAACATATATGAGTTATGTATACCAGTTTATACCGTATAATACTTATAATTTCTTTGATTGCATTCAACTGACTGCCATTAGCGACATACGCTTATATGGCTCAGTATCATAAATTAGCGCGACATCTGCGAAACTTCATTAAGTGCATTGTATAGCATTCGGTTAAATAATTACACAGAATTGCAAATCATTAGTAGGATAAACCAAAACAGCTTTTTTTCCTGTTGAAGTGAAACATAATATTCACACCTTTTAGGTGCATGGTGTCGTATAAGGGCGAACATATTAAGTACTTTCACATGTAAACAATATTTATAATTTAAACTGTAGAAGACCGCTTAACAAAGAAAATATGTGACGTAAGTTTCTTGTGCAGTCATCTTAAGGTGAATATACTTAAAGCCGAAGTTGTAATAGCATTAATAACCCAGTAAATGTTACTTACAACAGGTTATAAAATGTACTGATTAGTCGAACATTTTGGCGAAATTCGTTTCTATTCAGTAACTTAGAGAAATTACATAATATTACCACATTTGATACCCCTGTTAAGTCATTTATAGGCATTAAATAGAATTACAATTAATATTAGTCATATTTAAGGCATTGCAGTATTTCACCCTGAACACTGGAAAGGCAGCTTTTAAAAAACGCTCAATTTTAAACAGGATTTAGGAAAAGTCACGGCGACGTTCTTTATTAACCTACACTCTCCTAAATTCTCTTCTGTACAAACTAGTGGTGGGGTGATTAATCATAAAATCGACGAATCATGACGAAACCCCAAATGACGTGATCGTCAACGATACAATCAGTTCGTCGATTATAGATGATGACGAAAATTTTTGATATGCACAAATCTTTTTACCAGGACAGCATGTTACTAAAAACCGCAATTTCATTGGTTAGTTGACATTAAAATTAGCCAATCATTTGCATTAACACAAATCGCCATGTCGATAGTTGCAAGATGGCTGTCCGTTGACAGGGAAGTGTTTTAAAACAAGAAGAAGTATTTTATTGTGTAAATGACAGGCTTTAAATCCAGCATTTAATCAATAGAAAAAAAATCTGAATTGAACCAAAGCGGCAGAGTCTATGTTGCCACTTTTTGGTAATATCTTTCTGTGCAATAAAAGTCATCGAGTTTAACTCGTTACTGCAGTACAACAACAACACGGATGTAGCAAGAAGGAAACTAAATAAACAGCGAATTTTTACGGATTACTCTTGATTTGAGCAAGTGTATTAAGCATTATGATGTAAAAAGGATCAAAGCTTAGTTTGGATAACTTACAGACATGTTAAATAGTGTAGTTCATGCGAAAGTCATGGATGGAATGTGTCAGGAAGTAAACTCGTTCTGGATAATAAACAATTAAACATTCAGACTGGATGAACAAGAGAGTTGGCTGCCACAGTATGTCAGAATAGCAATGTTGTTTTTGTATTTCTTCAAAATGAAACAACTTGCATATCTGCATCTCCTTGGTAGCTTTTACCAGCCAGGTCACATCTGTAGACTGATAGAAGATTGCCAGACATTTGATATTTTGAATAAGAATCAACACTTCATCTCTTCAGGCTGGTAAATTAGTAATTTTAAAATCAATAACTATAGATTTTTTGTTAATTACACAATATTTATTATTCAAGTGAATCCATTAGCCAGTATGACTACATGAGGCCCAATAACAAGGCCAATATGAATTCACATTATAATATATTTATGTAACTAATAAAATTTAAAAATAGTTCAGAAAGGCATAAGTAAATTAATCGACTTTAATCGATGATCGGTCATGAAGGAAGCCGATTAATCGATTTATTTTTTCTCGTCCGATTCCAACCACTAGTACAAACTGATATTTCTCCAGAAGAGTGTAAATTTACACGATGAAATTGATGGGAATTCCCAATTAAGAAACGGATTAGATTTTTATCAGATAGTGGCACAATGAAACTGTAATCCTGGCGAATATTGTAAGTTATTATTATTAAGACACCTCCAACCTTAAATACTCTCAACAAACACGTCAGAGCTTCATGACGTAGAGAATGCCATTAACACTCAGACATCAATTACATCGGTATATCATGTCACGGAAACAAGCCGACAAACATGGTAGAAACAATGTCGATGAGATGTTAATGACCAGGCTTGATGCTGGAAGATATTATTATAGAATTAGTGTGCCATAAGTTTGTTGTTAACGTTCTTGTATACATAATTTTCGTTGATATATGTCGTGTTCTGTTATTAAATATTGATCTATGGATTTACACAGTCCATGTATAGTAAGATAAATTATTAGGATTTCTTTCCGCTAAAACGTTCGCGAAAGGAGCGATTTCAGAGTAAGCGTTATGTTACATTCGCTGAATTGAAATACTTTAACGCGCTATGAGGACTCGATAGGTAGATGTCTGGAAAACAAACACATACATCCGTTAGAAAAAGCCAAGTTCAACGAATGCAGTCCATAACGCAGCAAATAAAGAGACACGTAAATAAAGTAGATGTTTTTTTTGTTAATCAATCACGAGAAAATGTAGCGGGATCACCGAATTGGAAAGTTAGTGGACAGCTAATTTTCAGCTTAAGAATTGAAACAAAGTCATTCTCACAGTCGCCATGCCAGTTTCTTTAAAGAAATAGCATAAACAAGTTATCTTCATGATCTAATGCACTCGTTAAGGTTACAGTAAAAAGGTTGGAAACATAAAAATGGAGAAAACTATTTGCAGCTAAATGGATACACAAGTGATGACACAAACCCGCTTTCTAAGTACAGAACAGTATTCTATGAATGTTTTTCATATGGAAAAGCCACATTCCGAAAAAAACCCGCCCCTGAAACAGTCATAAAGTAGAGAGCATAAGTTTATAAGTAAACACTGTGCATGATATATTAAAACACATCAATAACAATAAAAAAGAGGACCCGAATGGAACCGCCTAGAAACGGCCAATGCCAAAGCGTATTTGTCAAGACTGGTTCAAATCCCACTTAAGATTTAAACTCGGTTTAAGGGTAAACCAACCTTATAAATTAGCTTTTCATATAAACATCAAGAATATTTCGCCCTGGTAAATTAACTTTATATCAATACCCGACAATCGTTTGTATAATAACTTGAACGCAAACCATATCAGGCTAGGGCACTGTCTGGTAAAATTGGTACATAGGTACGTACTTTCAAAAAATGTTAAATGAATTGAAATGATCAAGTTTTAGAGTTTGCATATAATGTCGTACTTAAATTGATATAACGAAAACAAGGCAAACTATGCGCAAATAATGAGGTCAAACGAACGAGTGCAACAAACCCCGTGGCATGTTGACGTTGCAGATATTTCTTAAAGATCCAAAAATGTGGACGTTATACACTGTGCATCATTGAAGAAACATATTATCGATATAGTGAGAAATAAGCCAGTGTAAGACAGGTAATTGCTTTCCTTTCACGGCAAATGTTTTAGTTTGCTCTGAAAGAAATAAATGGTTTCAGTGAATTCGTGGTGAATTCGTGGTCAACATATAAAAAAAAAACTTTTAAATTAATTTATTTGCGGAGTTGTGGCAGAAATTGAGTTTTATGTTACAGTGTATATATCAAATTGGTATTAGATCCGGTAGGGAATGGTATAGGGCATGTATCACATTAGTCCGGAATAGGGTAGAGAACGTAGTGATCGTATGTTACTTTGTATATATCTCATTAGCGTTAGATGGTATTAAGTTGTGTTTTACATCGTGCATTATCACTTTTATATGGGATAAGGTACGGGATCAAGTCTCATAAATGTACACTGTTGTATTTTGCTTTATTCTATCTTCGAAATGGTAAAATAAAAACATACATACTCCAATATTTCCTCTTATAATTACAAGTAGATGTGTATTTCCGGTATTTCTTTTCTAATTACATGTAGATGCATATAGAGTCAGTGAATTATGGACATGCACTCGTTCAAATTGTGAAATATCACCAACGATCATGTGCTGGTGATGCATATACAGTCCAAACTGTGGGTGTTGGGATGCTTATACAGTCCAAACTGTGGGTGTTGGGATGCATATACAGTCATAACTATGGGTGTTGGGATGCATATACAGTCCAAACTGTGGGTGTTGGGATGCATATACAGTCCAAACTGTGGGTGTTGGGATGCATATACAGTCATAACTGTGCTAAAGATCACTTGTGGATAGAGGGCGACATTGTATTTGTCCAACTTACAATAAAATAACAGTTTATCAAGTTATAAAAACAACAGTGTATCATCAAAATTTGTTAAACAATCACATATTAATGAGTATTATTAGAGTATTGTATTAGAAAATAAAAGCTAAAAAGTTCCCTTTTCATCTATTTAACTGAATACAAACTGACAAAATAAAATCACCTTTGAATTGATACCATCTGCCTTTAAATACAACTTTTAGCTTTTTCCCCCTGAGTGGTCTTTATTGACAGGTTTCACTGTATATAATTTAAATTACTAGTTATATAACATTAAATATATAAATAATGTTCAACAGCTGCTAGATGTTCTTAGAGTCCCGTGAACGGTTCCCTATTGTTTACATATTGATTCAGACATCTTACTAAGGCTGAGATATATGTAATTAATAAACGCGTTTATCATTAATCCCCTTGTTGCTCGTGATTTACATTCACAAGAGCAGTCATAGAAAGCTGTAGGTCGAACGTAAGAAATCTCCTATACTTTTGATTTAATGAGGACCATTGTAGCGTTGGAGCCTACTCAAGTCGGTTGGAAGAAATCTGGCAATCTTTAGCTTGTAATGAGAGATAATATGGCGGCAATATATGGGGCGCATCGCGAAACGATGTCTTAGGACAGCTGACTTCATCACGAAATGACTTCATAAAATTTAGCAGACGATATTGCTTATTATACATTTCGCGGTTAAAATAACAGAAAATCGTCAAAAATATTAAACATTCATAATTTATTAATTATGAGAAAATAAAAGCTTATTGTAAATTCTTTATAAATAAGGAACAACTTAAATGTGGAAAAATATCATCGGTGACACATTCCCCATGACGTGCCCCATATTGTACTTTTCTGATAAGTCGAGTCCACTTTTGTTATATAATAAGGTTGTTTTATGTGTACTGGAATATGATTTCAATATATGGAAATATTTAGCGAAATATGTAGTGTTGGTCAGGTTTCTCAGAGCTCTTAAGCCACTAAAACCTGTCATCTCAGTATTCACCGTCAAGGAGAAAATATACAAAAACATGTGGTGGTTCTACAAAAGTTTGATCATTTGTAATGCTTTCAATATGATTTCGGTCTCTTCTTCAGACTGAATCAGTGGTGAAGCTTTGGAAAACAATTCCGTCTTTTTAAAGCGAAGTGAGCATATTTAATTTATTTGATCACTACATTTAACGTGTTGTTAAGTATCCGTTTCTTTAAAACAAACACATAACAACATGATTTCGTGACATTTTGTGGAATCTTACAACTTTTGATGTCTCATTACCACGTTCTCAGAAAATACAATATAAACGTAACACCGATATGAAGAGAGCTTTAAATCAACATGTTAATAATCCACTATTTGTCTTCAGCAGCAATTCGTGGTTAAATTATTGCACATTATTCATTTTAAGTGCTTTCTCACAGTTGTTGAGCAGAACTATATAATTAATTTTGCATTGTAATTTAAACTTGCTGATAAAAGCAATTGTAAATGTTTGAAATACAACAGTCGATAGCTAGTGAAAGCAAATACCTTTAACGCCACAATGCACAATGCACTTTTTTATGAACAACAAATGGCATAAGTAACATTTTGTAGTATGAAATATTAAGCAACGCATACGTATTAGACTCAATTCTTCCTGCATAATATATTAGAAGATGCAGCTATCGGTTTAACAATTCTTCAAATAATTTTAAAATAAACTCACCTGGACGATTGATACTTTTGTCCGCTGAGGAACTGTTGATTTCATTATTATTAAAATTTGGCAGAATTATTTTACTGAATAAAGATAGCCACAAAGAAAATTGCTGTTACAATTATTAATTCTAGAGACTCGCTTTTTAATCTAATTGCAAATAACTTGTTGAGACTGTTCATATGGATAATGTGGCTTTGTTGTTTTAAACCTGTATGACTATTCCACTTAAGCTGAAAATAAAACTACACAGCGGACGCAGAGAAATTTCATTTATATAATATTGTCATGTGTTAATACTAAACTGGAGAACTTGATGTTTTTTCTCTCTCTAGAATTACCTTTGTTTTATCTTTTGGCCAGTTTTGAGATGGGTGGTTTCAGTTTCCCAGCCAATATAGATTTGGGTACTGTTCAATCATAACCAAGGATATACTTCAAGCTTTTTAAATTTTGCCTTTGGCGTTGTCTGTGATATGAAGGATTTATATTCTAAGAACCCCTGTCAAAAGTCTATTCTGTTTAGTTCCGCCCATTGTTTTCTCGTTTAGGGCAAACCCATTCTTTTATATGGTGACCATACGCCGCTGAACATAGAACGGTATTAATTTGAAAATGCCGCATTGAAGGTTCCATGTCCACCGCCATATGCACACCATCGTTTGGGATGGTCAAATATGGTGTAAATATTGAGTTGGGCTTAACCCGGGGCTAGGCGGCATGGGCACTAATATGCATTTTCTGTCTATGAACAGACTCAATCAAACCGAGCCTGCAGTATTTTCATATTTGTCGTGTTTGATGGCTTTCAAAGTTCCCTTTTCATCTATCTGGTAAGTTCCAATATGCGTTAGAGGCATAATATGAAGGCCGCAATTTTATTTAATTATAAAAAAGGGCGTTTCGAAGGCATGTACCTGAACCACGACTGTATACCTTGTGATTGTGAATTTTAGGATTCTCTTGACATTTTGTCCTAAAGTGTTAATGTCTTGTTCTCCCAGTTGTTTTCTCTAATTAATAAGACAAACCCTTTCTATTAATTGGGGACCTTGTGCCATGTTCATCAAATGGTATTTAAATGTTCCATGATTATAGACGTATGCACGCGATAGTCTTTGACGGATCAAAATTATACTTGTTACTTATATTAACTTATGTAGACAGTAAGCTGCGATAAACTAGCGGTGGGAGCATTTAAAAGCATTCTTCAGTCGCCAATAAACAGACTCGAATGAACCTGTTTGTCGTTTTAAGCTGCTTCAAAAGTTCTCTCTTTATCTATTACCACATATGACATTTACTTCGTTTTTCCCCAAGTTATTTGAATAACATCGCTAGAGATTGATTACAGTGTGGTGAATATACAAAACGAATCACCGTCTTACAGGAAACAATCAAATTTATCAAACAGATGAAATGTAACGGAAAAAATATGCAAAGTAAGACTGAATATGAAAACGACTCTTTTCTATATTTACATTTAAATAAATATAATGCGAAACGTATGATGACCAGGAAGGCACTTCTGAATACAGACAATAAAAAAACCCAAATAGTTTCAATGTTTTTCATTTTTAAATTATTTATATTCAAATAAACAATGAAATATTGTTCGTTGTAAATAAAGAACATTTAACCGAAACTCTGCTACAAATATTATTGTGTCTAGTAGAATTCTTTGCTTTTTAATGAAGAAAAATGGCTTGAATTCATTCGACAACATTAGTAGTGAGAATAAGAGTATTTAAAATGATACAGTCTCTCTTTTGGAGCGAACCCTAGCCTTGCAATTTCAATTACGCTATCGATTTTGCTAGACGTTATCATCCTTAAACGATATTGGATAACCCTGATAAACGTAATTATCGCTGCGTAACCGATAACTTACGGATAAAATTACTGACCATATAAAACATCATTAACAAGACAGGTTTATACCTTACATCAACACTAACCCCGTGATACAAAATATTACATTGCGAACATTGTTATCTCTTCTCTCCGTTTGAGAGAATGACCAGAGACTTCTAATTCTTGCACATTTTACAAATGGCAGAATGCTCCTGTCCTATTGATATATCGAATGTCAAAGCATTTAGCAGTGACGCCATTACGGTCATATTGACATAGACATAAGGCGATAAGCGGGGTCCTTAGAGAATATTCGGCAATTATTCTTGAGTTTTTTATATAGATTAGCCCGTAGTCGTGTTCATGCTGAATGTATGCAATAAATGAGTCTGACAGTCAATACCGTAATCGATGTTAGAATTAAATTTATGAAATGATAAAGCCTCTAGCTGGGAGCGAACCCGCACCGTCATGGCTACAGCGCCTTGCCCTGCAATTCCTGCGACGCAAACAACTGAGCTAGCCGGGACAACCCCAAAAAAGGTTGATCGGATAGCCCTGATATACGTAACAATCACAGCACGACATCGGTAACGGGTTATTTTACTGATAACAGTACTGACCAATGAATTTAGCTCTAATAGCCGGTTTTATTAAATATAAAATACATATTATATATCTTAGTTCATAAAACAATATCAATCTTCCCGGGGCTAGGCGACGTGGGCAGTAATATCGTTTCCATAACATCACATGAGGAGGCTCACTCAAAATCCTGTTATGTCAATACCCTTTATGCGTTTGTTGCTTTAAATGGTTTATTTTCTTCTCTTTTCAAACCGCGCTTCACAGCTTATTTATGTCGTGCGATAGGTACATTGTAACTGCTTATCGTCTGGAGGATATTTAACACATTTCGAGAGATTTTTTTCTAAAAGTTATACTAACAATGGAAATATGCATATCAGGAATTGCCACAGCCAGAGAGAAAAAAACAGCCTCTCAATGCAATCAAAATGTAGAGAGGAAAAACAGAACATGGGTTTATAAGAAGATCATTTTTATAAGACAGCACAAACAATTAACGAAATAGAGAACCTTCGGGGTTACCGCTTTGGAACTGTCAGTGGCAAAACAATTTGGTATGGGTTCGTTTCCCAGTATGGTAATATAATTTTAAATCTGTAAATGCATTAAATTGTTTTCACTTGTTTAAATTAACAACATCGAACATTTGCTTTCAAAGGCATCATGATCACAATCATGATAATTAAATAATTAAAATAATTCATGAAACTTCTTTTGGACATTAAGATTGAGATTTGAGATAAGAAATCATTAAATATGAAATTCGTCCGTTAGATTTCTACTGTATTATATATTATTTCGCAGTTTCATTAAGTTCTTCTAATAATTTTAAGAAAGTATTAGTTGTAAAAAAGCTACAAATGTGTTCTTACTTTCCATCTATACTGATACAGAAGCACGCGATTGTTCAGTTCATTTAAAGGTGCATGTGCACGTATAAGGACAAACTATTAAAGTGTTTTCAAACATCACAATTTATAATTTAAACTTTATGAGACTTTTAAATAAAGTGAATATGGTGTTTTATTCTTATACAGTTACATACGAATGAATATTTACTCAGCAAAAATAAAAAGTGCCCACTTTCCGACCAGTTATTTTGTAAAATTATTTAAAAAAATTAAAATTCAGTCTTTGAATAAATCTGCTTTTCTGAAATCATCACAAAGAAATAAATTGTTCTTAACAATCTGCAGACACAACTTAATTATCTTTCCCCTTATATAAATTAGGGTTTCGTGAAGAAGTGAGTGATTCTAAACAATTTTAACTTGTAGTAGAATAGAATCAATTACTCCAGGCCATGGTGTCAATAAAATCACAAAACAGTCATTGATAAAACAACTAGTCCTCGATAAGCAACGCTAGAAATACCATCAATTTCCATTTACCTCCCTTTAAATTGAATATGTTGTGTTTTGTGATCCATCTTTAATTGTATTTCGGTAGGCAGTTGCCCAGGCATTTGTGTGGAAGATTATATTCATGAGTATTTTAACTTAAAACAGCTGATATTTACTAATAAAACACCATTTCTGATTAAATGTTCCTGATTAAATGAAAATATGCTAATGAGAATGAAAGCATTAAACGTGGGTATTTCTTATTTTGGCTCAGAATATATAAAGCTTAAGTTGTAACGCAGTAAAATATACTCACAACAGTTACTAATTAGTTTTAAAATTTCGGCAAAAATTCGCTCCTTTTCGGTATTTAGGCATTATATAGTGGTTCAATTAATATCAACCACATCTGAGACATTGAGGTTACCAACCCTAAACTATGAAAAGACAGCGTTAAGATAACAGTTAAACAACTCGTTATAATCAGTCTACAAATGCAAATGATGATATCTGACATCAAAATAATAGATATAATAAAGAAGAGGTCTTCCTTCTCTGAATATGACAGATGTTTGTGTACTTTACCAATAACGAAACGGAAGAAGGAATGCGTGTTTTTGAATTACAGGATATTGGAAAATTGCAATAGAACAATTACTTCACCATGCTAGTGATCGACCGTATTTATGATCTCTGTATGCACCAACTGAACAAATTATAGTTGATTTGTCTGGTTGTTTAATTATCTAACTTCTCAGTCGGCCGTTTTTCTCTGATGTAAATTGACAAACAAATCTTTGCTAGGCATTCATATCTGTATGGATTTTGGGTTATCTATACATCTTAAATATATTTTGCTCATTTAAATTCAACTTGTTTTAAACGAAACATATGTAAATCATGTCCTCAACATTGTAACATACTAGTATGACGTCCCGTTAATTCCAAGTACACCTAACCCATGTTTTCACTACACTGATAATAAAATTTTAATATCTCCGCATGGAAGCGTACACTTTAAATTTCAAACATAATAAGGTTATGAGTTCTTCTTCCTTTTACGTTCATAAACCAAGGATGATGACACGAGGTTGTAGTAAAACCAAACGTCTCAAAACTGACCATAGCTTCCCTTAAGAGGGTAATACAAACACTTCTGAAACATCTTCCTTCATACAGCTAAGCAATCGCATAATTGTATAATTGCATAAAATTGTTGAAAATCGCCTTGGAATCCATATTTAAATAAGAAGACGTGAATCTTCATTAACGGAGAATATACCTGCTACTGTCGATTTTGTGACTTTTACCCTTTTCTTGATTGATTTTGTTTTTTGTTGTTGTTTTTTTTTCACGAAAAGAAGTGCAAAATATGTATCATTATTATGTTTCAAGTTTGAATAGTATACCCCGAATCCACGCTAAGAAATTAAACAAATATGATTAATGTTGTTAGAACTTTGGTTAACTGTATAATACATTGGGTAAGCATTTCACTAAATAGTTAACATTTATGGAAAAAAAACCTTTCAATCACAAAAAGATATTAAAATACGTCTTTTTCTACAAATTGTATTTCTTAATTCAGAAATGTATTTCTTTTTCAGCTAAACTGGACAACGTAAAAACTTACATGTCATTAAGGCGTGTACCTTTAAGACTTCAAGATCGTGTGATAAAGTGGTTTGATTATTTATGGATGTGTAATAAATCAACAGACGAAGAGAAAACGCTTAGTCTTCTCCCTGACAAACTGAAAGCGGAAATTGCCATACATGTTCATTTGGATACTTTAAAACGAGTGGAAATATTTCAACAGACGGAAGCAGGTTTTCTCTGTGAGCTGGTGCTTAGGCTGAACCCTGTCCTCTTCTCGCCTGGAGACTATATCTGTAGAAAAGGTAAGTCACGATTACGTTTTGCTTAACTTTACTTAGAGAAATACACCGGCAAAACCATTATGATCGATAGAATACGCCCAACTCTTGCTGAAAATCTTATTTTGTACCAAAATTCATTCTTCACTTACCTTTTTTTTCAAAATTAAATATATCAAAAAGTAAAGTATGCATATCAGGAATATGTGGCTCTCAGACACAAAAAGGGTAGAGAGGAAAAAAGAGCATAGTTCTATAAAATGATCATTTATGTTACTTTGTCCATTGTATGAAAAAGCGACATTGATTTTAAGTAAGCAGTTTGTGGTCAACGTTAAAAAATGGACTGTCATGAGCTGATCTTAAACTGGAACTCATTGTGAAAGTAGGCATATTTCTTGCTGACAATCAAACAATTTTGACAAATAGCCAAACATAATGTCGGTATGAAGAACCCATTACAAAGTTTATGTTATAAAAGCAAACAATAACAGCATTCGAAAGTTTAGGAATCTTGAGAGCCTCCAAACATGTTTGAATTTAGCAGACTAGTTTTTATTGAGTCTCTTCATGGGGATGTGCAAATTACTGCCCACACCACCTAGCACCCGGTTGAGCGCATCTCAATATTTACACCAGTAAACAGTACAATTTTGATCCATCCTAGCGATCATGTGCATATGGCAGTAAAGATTGAACCTCTATGCGGTATTGTTTCAATTTATACCATTCCATTTTCAGTGGCCTATGATCCGTAGATTAAAAAGAATAGGGTTGGCCTTAACCATTGAGACAAATCACCAGATCAGAATTGAAAAAGCAAATTAATGATAGCAAACTATGGCTACAATGTACATTACGGGAACAAATACTGATAAAACAAATTAAAATAGTGTAGGTAACTAATTGAACGTTTATCCCATGGTACCAACAAAAAGTAAAAGATACGTTTAGTTAATTAAACTTTTCAAGATATAAAACACTATCCTTCCAAACTTCTGTCTGTTTGTTGGCAAGGCATTGGCAAAACTACATTTGAGTTGATATGTTTTACCAAGTTCGAGACTGTCCGCGTATACATCTAGATTGGAGGACAATCAAGAGGGAATGTGGCGTAAGCCAATGATTATAATCGAATGAACTCATTTAAAAAGAACACATATTTATTAAGTGATTTCAGTCTGTACCGACTCCTAGTTTGAAATAATCACTTTTGCTTAAACTACTTTCTGTACTTTTTAAGGTAACAACTTAGTTATAAGTTATAATTATATCACAAACTATTTATTTAAACTAACTCATTCGATCTTTTTAACCGACGTATTGCATATTAGCCATGACTTATAAAATATAAAATTTAATTTAACAAAAGAATATTGATTATACAGCATATCGAATTCAACAAATGACCATGAAATAAACTCAAAAGCATTAAGAATTTCAAATAAATGTTGCACAGTTGATCGGAACATCAGATATCTCTAGGAAATTCTAATATTGCACTATCTGTTATCAATATGAGACGACTTGCAAACGAGCTGTTCGCATGCTATCAGTTGTTTTTCATTGGTTTGACGCTGATTTACTCTTGGCAGTTAGTTAGAACTTGGTTGAGTGATCTGAAAGAACATGTAAAAAAGATATGATACAACATGTCAAAGATTTATCTTGTTATTGCAGACATAATACGGTTAAAAGACGCATAACCCGAAACCGCCGTTAAAACTGCCTGGCATTTAAGTAGCTTTCACTGATGTTCTTTACAACATTATTTTGTCAACAAACCAAAACGATTGCGGTGAGCTCGACATAGTTGTCACAATGGCGGTTATGTGTTTGTGAATGCGTTAATGCGTCTGTCCGTTGTCCGTCCTTGCGTCCGGATTATTCCTGATTATAACTTTGACATGCACACAGCAATCTTGTTTTGTCTTACCTTAATCAAATTGCACACTTTGGAAAAAAGTAAGAGCTTAAATTTCCATAAAAAGAATATATAGAACATTATCTCTTTAACTTTAAAAACATTTCGAAACAGTTTATGTAGGTTGTGCATTTACAAGTTATTTCCAAATAGGAACTTTAGGATTTTAAGCTTCCAACATCAGGACACGATAAATAAGTAAAACATCATGTATATTAAGATTGTGTGGTCCTGTCTATTTAATGAAGCAAAGAAGTTCATTGGAAGAGTAGTCTTTTTCCAAAAAAGAAGAATATATTTTTGTAACTATTTGAGAACCTGGCAGTTCGATCACTTTTTCCTACATCGTGTTGTTTTTTTTTCAATCGAGTACAACGTACCTCTTTTCCTTGTCATTAGCTTCATATGTTCATGTTTTCAAGGTCCTTTTGCATTGGTGGGTTAAGATAATACTAGTGACAAATGTGAATGTGTGAGGGTATTGCACCCTATTTCTTGCTTTAAAGCGATATTGGCAAAATGCTCTGCCGCTGACCGTCCCAAGGCGGCATACATTGCTTCATCATTTTTGATAGTTGTTTGTGGTTTTTCTTAAAGAATACCTTTTCTGAAAAAGCTAGAGTACCACAAGTATCATCTGTTTCATGGAAAACAGTAATATAAACAATACGTACTTTAAAAGTGTTTAAAAAGTTAAATATGCCTATCACAAATTGCCACACTGAAAAGAAAACAGTATCCCCACGCAACCAAAATGTAGAGAGGAAAAGAGAAAAAGCTTTCGGGGTTAGCACCTTGAAAATATTGATTTTGATGAGTGACTAATGAAGCGATTGTAAATATTATGAAAAAAAGATTTTTGAAAAGAATTGCCAGTGGGGGGTTTAAACCTGGTTCTAGGTAAGAAGTTGATATAATATCGTAAAAGAATATCCCTAATTTACTGGAATTTATGGAAAATTCCTGGCACCTTATTAACTTTCGTAAAGGTCATTGGATAAACACGGGTATTTTACCAGCGAATACACGGATATATTTAGTCACTTTTCACGTCACAGAGGTGTGGTGTATTAGTATAGATGCCAGACTACCGATTTAAAGGTCCCCGGTTCAAATCTTAACAAACACTATGGAAATTCACTTTTATATATTTTAATTTTACTTTTAAGAATAAATTTGAAATCGTTTCAAACATTAGGTTTTAGCATGCCTTTTTAATAGTGTTTTTTCTATAATTATATTTGTGGCATTAAGCATTGCAATTTTAAAATTAAAGTAATACAAAACCAAAAAAGTTAAACCAGTTTCGAACCTACGAGGTCTTGTCTATAACATTGAATTGAAACATCTTTACCGACTGCGCTAAGCGGGCTTCTTGTCTATGAGTATTTAAACTCGTTACATACATTCATATCTATTTACAAGTAGATCGTAACATTTACGAAATTTAACGAATATAGGGTCAAAAGCAAGAGTGCCAGGTCAATATTGTTAGACAATATTCTTGTATTTCACAATAGATAACTAAAGCTAAATTGGCGATGTTTACAATTATTTATAGAATGTAAACACGGGTTAAGGCAAATTTACGCGTTAAAAGTACTATTTTGTCTTTTTATATCATATCGCCCTGATAGCTCACTGGTTAACGCGTCCGGCTGTCATAGGCTGAACTTTTTTCGACACGGGTTCGATTCACAATGACACACGGCTTTTAAGAACAAAAATTAAATTTATATTCTTTTTTAAGTTTTACTGAAGTCATTTCAAAGTATTATATGTATTTTGCTTCAGTTAATTTTATCGCGGAAATAATTATTTTTCCAAAAAATATTTTTAAAATGTAAACAAAAGCAGGTTTCGAACCTACAATTTGTAACAGCGTTGCTAGATTTTAAAGTGTTTAAATGACTGCGTCTTAGACCACTAGGCTAATGGGACAAGTATTTGGGCGTTCACGCTTTGTATTAAACAAGGATTAAGATATTATTTCATTGTTTACATGTAAGGTCAATGTAAACACGCCAATGTAAACATTGCCAAATTACCGTTGTCGAATAATAGTACAGGAAAGAAATACCGTTTAAGCTCGGGAAATCATGAAAGTATGTTCCAGTAAATGTTTGTCGTTATAGCGAAAATCTGGTGCGTACCGTAGATTTGATATCATCACATTAATTGTGTATGGTTCTTATATCTTGTAACTAAATTGTACTTTAGGAAATAATGTATCATTGGTTTTAAAGGTTCGATTCAAGTAAATATTGCTAGTTGACTAAGGAGTTAAATCGACATTAGTTTGTTGACGTTTTCATCATGATCAATATTTATGTTTTAATCAGATCTACTTTATCTCCGATCTTTTTCATCGGAAATGAACAGCAATCTCATCCTATGGTTGATTAATAACAATTGAGAAACGGCACACATTTGTATCAGTTCATATAAAATTTTGTGAAAATTTCACTCATTAGAATATTTTTAACTGTTTTATACAAAATACGGAAGTTATCGGATCATTATAACTATAAATTATAACATTTTATTTTATAGATTTTCACAACTGTCGAATATATACTAGATTATCGCTTTGTTACCATAGCAACACAAGGGAATAAAAATAAACGAACTGCATTAATGGACATAATCTTCTGACAAAGAGTTCTTTGAACGCAACTATGATAATAACGAAGCTTTGGAGAGTTATACTGATTTAACCGCCATAACAAATGAGGCTTTCTCCGTTACCTTTGAGATTTCATCTATTTGCAGGCGCTTCTAAAACGATAAAAGCCATACTTGTAGGATTAATGAGCTTTCAGATTGAACATTTCTGAGTGGGTCAAGTAGGGAACGTTTTTTAGATTAAAGGCACGTTATACGAAATTCAATCATGCACTATTTCAAAGAACTGCATTGAAGTTATATTTTAAAACCATCAGAGACTTTAATGCTCAAAATGAATTACTTTTCTTAAATTTGAACCGAAGGATTTCCTGTAGTTATTTTGTAATTTCTCATAAACTCGAAATGAGGTTCGTTCAAGAGCACTTTTATTGGATTTAGTTTTCTCATGTTTTGCCTGCTTGCAGTTTTATGAAAATAAAATATGTTTTAAGAAATTAATTAAATTTTATTTCTGTTAATTACTTTTAAGACAATTTGCAATGTTTGGTTAAAAGAGATAAATATTATTCCTACAAATATAAATAGGACATGCATATGTGAAAATATGACATTATAAATACTATAATGATAATATTTAATAATAATAATAATAATAATAATAATAATAATAAATAAAGTACATTAAAAATTAGTTAAAATCACTGTACAAAAAACAACATTGATATTGATGAAAGGAAAACAGGAATAGAGTCGAAAATTCCGACAGTATTCAATAAGTCCGTCCTGATCTTTAATGATGAATATTCTAGAACTTTCACATCACCATGGAATAATAACATTTATCAGAATCATAGACATACAATGCCCTGAAAGAGCAAGATTCGTAGACATGTTTACCGGAATTAACAACTAAATAAATCTTGGAATGATTGCAGCACACAAATGCTTTGTCACCAAAATAAGGACTTTACTGGAATTTGATTGATACTAGGGTATTCTTTAAATTATGTAAACATTACTCTACTCATTTGCGAGTTCGATTTAAGAAGTCTTCAGTTATAACTTGCTGTATTTTGCCGTTAACAATCTTGTTCTTGGTTTTATAAATGTTGACATTCTGTATAAATATGATTAGATCAGTCAATAATTGAATCTGTCTACTGCGATTATTAAGCTTGCTAGACCACGACATTTTTCTGAATCAAGGGCATTAATTCTAGTCATACTTGCAAAGTCTGGCGCAAAATCGAACATGGCCGAGATAGTTAAGTATTATGGTGGGTTTTAAAAGTAAGTCAATGTCGCTTTAGACTGGAAGCATTCGGCGCTAAAGCAGCTGTGATTGTCAGTCATCCTGATGACCGACATATTATAATCGACCAAACTTGAGATCTTTAGCCTGAACTCCGGTTAAAAGTGACTCGCGGTCCAGAACGGATAATTCAGACTATGCCACCTGTTCCGCACTTTAGACAAAGCCACCCGTCTAAAGCTTGAGAATGCTATTCCGTTCCCCCTGTTTGCAAGAAAAGTCTTCTAAATGTTGATGAAACAATATTTGAACATTGTTGATGCATCAAAGCAGAAATTGAGCTGATCAATAACGACATGTTAAATTTTGTAAACATAAGTGTGTTGTATTTTCTACGAGTATAGAAATAATGTTATGCGTCTTTTTTTAGAAAGTCACGTGATGCAAACCTTTAAAGCAAAATATTAAATGCATATAAGTTGAACTGATACTTTATTTGAATCAAACAACTGTTCAGGATGATGCCATATCTGAAATAGATTCGTTCCGTTATCTTGAATTCGTTCGTCAAAAGCAAGACATCGTTTATGTTTTTTTTAGAGACTAACGAATAATCGACTTTGGCGGGAAAGGCTGACTGTAAAAATAGTTTGCAAAAAGCTAGTCGGTCGTTAGCATAACTTTTTAACCAAAAAACACATGACACTGAAGTTAAAACTTTAAGCCACTTTGAAATGAAAGCTCTTAATTTTTATTGGATGTCATACAAACATTAGTTTATTTATATATCCTTTGTTTTGAAGGAATGCATTAATTAGCTGGTGATAAATCTTATCATTTTTGCAAACATTATTAATAATTTACTTGACAGTACCATAATTGTTAGGTTTGTCAAACTCTACTACTTCGTCTAACACATTTTTTTTTCAGAAAGTAAAGAGAAAGCAAGGACAATCAAGTTGTAATTGTATTCCAAAATCTAGAGTTTATGTTCAACAACAAAATTTTGTCACTGTCATAGGGCGGGGTGGGTTTGGGGGATGGGGTGAGAAGCATGACAGGGACTCAAAATTATTATATTTACTATTCTGATCTTCAACAATTTTTTAGAACTTCAACATGCAATATATCGCTGGTTCTTGCACATTTTCTTGTTTTTGTTTGTTTGTTTTAATGATGTCAATTTCAGTGTATTCCATGTTAGATGAAATAATGCGGGTTTCAAAAAAAACTCATGTCCATGCGTTCATTTTGAAAATTGATGAAAACTTCTATCCATGTGTTACCATTATTTTTTCTTTCTTGTGGTATAAATCACCAAACATACGGTCGTGAAAAAGTGGAGGCTTATAACATAAGAGAAGATGTTTTAAACAAGCATTTAGGACGAAACGAACACTCAGAACTGTGCCTAATTGTCAAAATACTGTCTTTTAAAGAAAGAGTTTTTTGCGATTTCCTGTGCAAATGTTGTGAATGTAACGGAAGTTTAGCGAATGTGAGATGACAATTGTTAAAAGTAATCACAGGAGGTCAGCGATTTTGCAATTTGTTTGCGATTTCCAGTGCAATTTTGGTGAATGTTCTCAAAGGTTACCGGATGTTTAGCGAATGTGACATGACCATTGTATAAAGTAAACATAGGAGATCAGCATGGGAAATATTTTTATCTTATATCATAAGCGTAGTCAATGGGGCGGCGGAACGCTAAAAGACAATCATCAATACGCTCAATTAGCTGCAAACGACAGAGATTAACGACTAGGATGGCCACAGGAGGTTAACTGCACTGTATGGTTACACGTTCAGAGTGCCAGGGTAGCATCAATAATGGTTTTGTTTATTGTATTTGTCTAATATCAATATATAGGATAAATGGTGACATGTTACCTCAGTTTTGATGTCCAATATTGACAAGTACTTCGTTAGTCAAGTATGTTGAAAAACCATTTCAATCCATAATTAGTTGTTATCAGCTAATCAACCTCATAACTTTGCTTTTCCCGATCGCACTTTGGTAATGTTAAAACCCGAGCTGCGAGCGTTTAAACCTAGTTGGTTTAATGACTACCTATCTCTTCATTAGTTATTAGTTATGAACATTACATTTGACCTTTTATTCGCAATTACTCATTCAGAGGGACATTTATATACAATTCTCTTTCTCAGAGATTTGCATAAGAGTGTTTAGTTTTGAGCTTGTTGCGCAAAAACTGCCTGTTTTTGAGATCTTTCTATTTCTCTGTTCTTTTGATGTCTAAGTTGGAGCACTAATTACGATGAGGTATTTTATGTTTTTGAAATGCTTAAAAGTCTTTAACAGACTCAACCAAACCGAGCCTGCAATATTTTAATATTTGTCGTGTTTAGTGGTTTTCAAAGTGACCTTTTCATCTATTTTAAGAAAAAAATTAAACAATTGTTTTAAAATTCAGACTTGGTAACCATTCTGTACGTGCATCTGTTTTTGTGCTTTTATCATTTAAACTTTAACTGTTTAATTTATGTTACAAATTTCCGTTCGCCCCAATATTCAAAACTTGCCCTTGAATATATGCATTTTCAAAGAAATACGAATTGATTTATTTTGATTCCCCGATTCCCTCTCAAAACCACATCTATCCATGCGTTCTCTTCTAGTGATCTATAGTGAACGGCTGGACTAGTCGCAGTTGCAATCCAAATTGAGTTTAACTTGTAAAAGCTTTCCGGGGACACCCCTGACTCCAATGTCTGCTTCCCCATACACATGCAATATAACGGATCTGGATTCGGTCTTTTGTCGATACTAAACAATAACATTATTTTGACAAGTACAGTAAGGTAGACAACACAAGCACTATCAGATCTCTTGTTTATGTATTGTACATACAGAGAAATGTAAATGGAAAAAAAACTTGAAACTTCAACTAAATTCACAATTGGCTTTTCACTTGTCAGATACAATCTACGTGGCATTGGTCGACTGAAAACTGGACAAATCCTTGACTTCCATTGGTCCAAAAATAAATGCAACCACGAATACATATTTATTCTATTAATTTATCTGCTAATGACCGACTAGCTTTTTGGAAAGCTAAAACTTTTAAATAATTATGTTCAACGAAAAAGTAAAATGTATGTCTCATTTTCGAAATAAAATTTGTAAAGCCGTAACACAATACGTGAGGAATACGGACAAATTCCTCACTTTAATGCAAAATTCGTCTAATGATCGTAGAACCAATGATGAAAGACAGTTTTAATGATTAAATTAACAACGTTGTCCTTGCCGTCGTGAACAATAGTCAAACACACCTAACATACCGCGTGTTTTTAGTGTGAAGAAACCCTAGTTGAAAATTATCCCATTTTAAGTTATAAGTAAACTTAACATGCACATATAAAATAGCACTCAGAAGAAAGCCTCCCACATAGAAAAAATTCAGGTAGAAAAAGATGCATGTGTTAATAAAACGACTTCAAATGAGACACCACACACAATTAACGAACAAGAGAACCTGGGGGGTTACCGCCTTGAAACGTATCTCTCTTGTTCTATGCAACCCGTAGAATGTTCTCAATAATCGACAATGCTTCGAACGTATGTAAAGATACTGTTATCTATGACATCTCTTTAGGTTTTTATGTCTCTAGCACGTAGCCTTACATTTTAAACATACAGGGCGTGCCAGAACAAAACGTATTTATTGCCCCGTTCAGAGAGACACGACATCTCCATGGTGACGAGGGAATACGTGATAGTTTAGTTTTTGTAATGAATGCCTTATGTCTAGCTTTAAGGTTTTATTTTAAATGATGTATACGAATACATTTCGTTAAAAGAAACCCTACACCCATGGCAGCATTTTTTTTACTTAAAAAGGGGTGAAATATGCATATATGGAATCGCCACATTCAGAAAGAAACCCAGCTAAACACAGTTTTCAACTGTCTAACAAATGCGGTTCTTTAAAAAAAAAATGAAATATGCATATCGGGAATGGTCACATCCTGCAGACACAGCTCCCAAAACAGCCAAAAAGTAGAGAGGAAATATGAGCATGGTATAAGTTGTCTTGGTGAAATGACTCAAACTCACCCATCAGCTTAACAATTTTGCATGCAAAAGCACATAAACATATAAAACATAAGAAGCTAATAGCATTGCAAAGCCAAATGGGCGAGTACTCGATGATCGTACCGAGACCAGAGCCCCTTGAGTCAAATTAGCAAGAACACGATGACAGGGATAAAAGAAACAAATCAATCTTCTATGTTCTTTAAAGAAAAGATTTCTACATAAGTCTTCATAAACTCTCAAACCCATGCCACCGTCGTGCAACCAAAAAGGTAAGCATAGAAATTAACTCTTGAAAAATTGTAAAAAAAATCTATTTCGTCAATAATGGCAGAAATTTCAATAATAACCATAAGTTAGGGAGAGAGCATGGTTAATAAAATGATCAGTTTCAAAAACGACACCACAGACAAAAATGAGAACCCGAGGTATTACCGCCTTGGAACGGTCAGTGGCAAATCAAATTGAAGTTTTGCCAATGTATCCTCTTTGATCGCCTGCAAATCCATGTGAAACTTCATTTAAGTTTATTTATGCTCAGAATGCATGATTACATTATTCTTGTTGAAAGAGTGAGCAGAGTTTTATTAAACTATTGCATATTGCAACTCTTTTAGAATTTGAAATTATTTTTTTTATTTTTTTTGCTAAATAAAGTTTGATAAGCAAATTTGTCATAAATAATTAACAAATAAAAAAGAAGAGAAATTGTATAATAGAAAAAACAGCTGAGTTGAGAATGCACAAAATATTTAATACACAACAAAAAATAGGTATTTGCAAAAGAAGGTTTAGAGCAACATGAGAATTATAAAAGAAGATTCAACTGGATTATGATTATGCCCTTACAATGTTTCAATGTTTTATATGATTTCAGTATAAAATACATTTAGCATAATAGTGTGATCGGAAATACAACTTGTAGTGTATTTTTTGAAATTGATTTCATGATTCTTATACATTTCTGAACGCCTGCTTTTCTCTCCTAGTATCTTTTCTGTATAAACATTTTTACAAAGCAGGCACGTTTTTCGTCTCTTCTCCTCTTTTAGCCTTATATAGTCATTTGTGTAATTTATACTTGATAGAAAAATATTATTTCATCCACGGTTTACATCTGAGTTTGTAGTAGTATATTGTTGCATTATTTTTATGTTTAACATAAACACATTAAAAAAATCATCCTACAAATGTCTGTTTTTTAAGTTGAAAACAGCAATCATCAATTAAATGTAAAATAACTTCGGAACGCGTGTGAGAAAAGATGAATTATTGACAAAGGCTTTTCCACTGACCTCGTTCTTGGTTAAACTGCCGGCTAGATGAAAACAAATGTTATTAATGCTTATCCAGATAAATGGAAATAAAATGCAATTACTTGGTGCAAGTAATGGATCTTGTCTTTTAACAACTTACCATATTGTCTGTAACGCATATCTTACGTCCTTCCCTCCCATCCTGTCCTTGTTAAATTAAAGCTAGATTCAGTTCCGTAACACACATTTACAATTATCTTTTGACGCTAAATCTAGCTTCCCAGCTGATCTGGCTTAAAAGCCGGATGTAACACTTTTCAAACAATTCTAGTATAAGGTGTGGTGCATGAAATGAAAGAAACTGTAAATAGATATGGCCAACTGATAGATTGCTTTTTTACACGCAAGGCATTACTACATTGTGTAATGTTTTGTTCTGGTCTGAACTCATATTGTCTAATTTAAAATATTGATATAGTTTTACCGTTAGATTTGCCAAGTTGTGTTAATTATGCATAATAATGTGTAAACACCTAGTCCATTAACTATTTATTTTATATCTGCATGTTTTCCGTATACTTCACGTTAGTGCAAGTTAGTATTTGGACATACGGATTTTATCGTATGTGCGACCAGTGTAAATCTAGATAAGCTAGCACCTGCATGCTGTCTGATCTGAATCTGAATGTAATATTATAGCATTTATTCTACACCAAAAGCCGATAATGCACAAGTTGTTCCGAATAACATATCAAAACATTAGTTTTATCTAAACATCAGAGTCGTTCTCATATGTTTATACTGATGCAATATCATCGTACATTCTTTTAGAAGCGATCGGATCTTTTGCACATTGCACTGCTATATAGCATTAGTTTGACATTATGGATAAATTTTTTCTTAAAAGAACCTAGAAGCTCGATTTGTTTCTTTTATCTCTGTCATCGTGTTCTTGCTGATTCTACTTCAGGAGCTCTGGTCTCGGTAAGATCATTGAGTACCCACCGCTTTGGCTTTACCATGCTATTAGCTTCTTATGTTTTATATGTTTGTGTGCTCTTGCATACAGCATCGTTGAGCTGATGGGTGGGTTGGAGTAATTTCACCAAGACAACTTGTAGTTGTTTGTTGATATGAGAATCTGCTGGGGTAAGTGTGAGCAAGTGTGAGGTGGGTGCACCCTAGAACCTGGTTTAAACTACCATTTGTTTTGCCACTGACCGTTCCAATGCGGTAACTCCAATAGCTCTCTTTTTCGTTATTTGTTTGTGGCGTATTATTTGAATTGACATACTTTTAACAAACATGCTCTCCCTTCCTCTTTTCTTTTTCTCTTCGTTGGGAGGCTGTGTTTTGTGATTGTGGCGATTCCTGGTATGCATATTTAACTTTTTGGTCTAGGAATTGCCTGTGTACTGTGTACTTTTGCTTGAAAATAAATTGTTCTTGTATATTGTTCATGTTTACGTTTTGTCTGGCATTTGGACAAGTAGATTGGCAGCAGAATCTACTGCTTCCCTACAGTTTTCTCGTTAAGATTGGCATTTTCATTTATTGCATCCATTTATTTTCAAACAATTAATAAGAACCTATCCATGTTGGAAGGCATTGAATAGTTAATACAGTAAATTTGGCAATCCAACAAGAATGATTGTTTTATTGGATTCTGTGTGTTTACGCTGTCAAGTATGATACTATCCGCAGAAACTTCTGATTAAGTAAAAGCCATCTTGTAATGTGGATTATGTTACTGAATTTTGAATTCATTCGCATACTTAAAGAAAGCTACTGATCGTTATGTATAAAATCCCTTCTGTTTAGGAATGAGTTTTTAAAAAATATAAACGACAGAAACTATCCCTATTTGTTAGAGTTTGCGACCTCACAGATCATGATAACTTTTTGAAACTAGCACTCTGGGTTTGGTAGTCCTTTTATTCTAAAGAAGCATCAGTATTGGACAATGAAGTTTATTATTCCCCAGTTACACATACCTCAATTAATGTATTTTTCAAATCCGTGAAAGGATCGGTAATGGTTACAACACTGAATTTAAGGATGGGCGACTTAACGACCTCCTCTCGCAATTAACGCAGCTGAAAGATCTTTAAATGTTAATTTTTAATATAGAACGATATTTCAAAAAACATTTTTATGATTGACATGAAAACCTCCTTGACCTCGTATGTTGCATCTTTCTCATCTGTTTCGATTACTTAAAATAATGACACAAATGTAATACAAATGGAATAAAAGTAATAAAATGAAAATGAATTAAATAGTAGTTCTCTCCACTTCAACTAGAGTACCAGAAAAGATCAGTGGTCTAGGGGTAGAGCGTCGGACTCCAGATCCGGAGTCTGCGGGTTCGAGTCCCACCAGGGATGAGGTTCGCCTGCAGATTCCTCAATCCACATTCGGCGCGAGTACTGGTTGGAACCCAAGGAAGCAGTCATCGAGCGTGATTAATATAAGTTGGAATAACTTGTTTCACAATCGATGTAAAATAAATAAGTTTAAACTAACTAGAGTACCAGAATCCTTTTCGGATGTGCATGAGACATGCTTAGAGACAAAAGAATAAGTTACGCTTAAACAAAGAAGGTTCAAAGGCCTTCAAAGGGTGTTATTGATAAAAGAACTGATTACATATACGGGGCGAAGTTTTACGGCTGCCAGACGGCATAAACTACGCAACTGTGATAAATTAACAGATGTTCTTAAGATGTATTTATTATTTAGATCTGTTGATTTCACTGCAGATAATGCGTCACATTTTAAAAAACCATTATAAACATTCTAAAACAAACAAGTTCCTGATATGTTACACGTACCGTGCTTAATAAACTGTCAACAACTTATGTTATGACGTATCAAGTCAATATTTAACACTCTCCTCTGTAAATATTTTTCAACTTAAATGAGTTCTCAAGGACTGTAAAATTTCCGGAGAGTAATCAAAACTACCTTATCAAGGCGGTGTGGGTGCGGTACAAAATGGTTATATGGCCATAAGGTCTTTTTTCTCTTGCATAAAAATCCTATAATAAAAATGCGAAGAATAGTTCTTATAAAACATATATTTTACCAGATTTCGATTGTTTCGTATATTTTAGAGAAACTTCACACTTAGGCCCAATGATAAGTTAGTCAGATTTTAAGCCGGCATATTGTGAATAATTCTCGGCGTATTTGTTGATTATTTCTCACAGGCAAGTAATTGACGTCTCCTGAGCCCTTGTGCTCATGTTTGACAATGTTATCGGTGAAAATTTCCCTAAAACATTTACATTTGTATTACCCAGGAGCACATCTTTTAAACTCTAGACCTGGATTTATAAAAGTGCATATAATGAAATATGTCAGAAACTTTGCTTTGAAAAAAAAGAGAGAAATATGCGTAGCAGGACTGGCCACACTCAGAAAACACAACACAACACACACATTGAAATATTTAATATTGTTATTGGTCTTTACAAATAAAGCGGTGAAATCAATATTGATTTTTACTTTCTTATTTCACCAAGACAACTTGTACTTGTGTGTTGATATGAGAACCTGTTGGTGCAAGTGTGAGGTTGGTGCACCCTAGAACCTGGTTTAAACCCACAGTGGCAATTTGATTTGCCACTGACCGTTCCAAGGCGGTAATAAAACTTGCAAAACGTTTTTAAGGCGGTAACCTGACATAAATCTCTGATATAAACAATAAATTCTAATTTGGATGACTAAAGTATTTATGTACAAGTGTACAAGTATACTGAACATCTTTTTTATATTAACAAAATATATAATGCAGTAAATAACAATACGTCAAAGAAACATGTGATGTTTTCTGAAAATAATGAAAACTATACGACGTATTCTTTAAAGTTCCAGTTAGTGAGTGAAATGAATATCCACTAGTTCTTGTTTGCTAATATTGTTCTATACTCAATATCCCATACTTTCTGTTCGTGTTCTAAATAAAACTCTTGCAGAACATCCAATATTTCATTCAAATATGCGATTATTTCTTAATACTCTTATATTTAACCTTTACATACTTATAATGTTTTTATACAATGGTTCCTACGCAAACGCAGTAATAATGACAACCCCAGTATTAACATTAGCTAACATTGAAGCATCATTATCTTGTAACGTAGTTCCCAGACAACTGTCTCTAGCTTTTTTCAAAGTTGCTTCCTCAAAATGTCGTATAAATTGTAGTTATCATAACAACTATGAATATTATGAGATAAATAGTGTTTGTATAATTGACATAATTGGTGTCTTGTCTCTCTATGAGGAAAAATTATTTATTGTATGTATCAGAGTATCCTTGAGTTTGTAATCCGAAACTGATGCGTAATGGTTGTGGGATACAGACCTTACCAAGTACAATTATTTACTGGTTTGTTTTCCAAACACAATGGATGTTATCTTAAGGAAGAATTGCGAACTTAACACACAGATGCTCGCCCATGTTCATGTGGTTATTTTGGGTAATTCGTCGGTTATTGAAAACACAAAAACACCATTGTAAATGCCGACGGAAAAGTTTAGTTATTAGTTCAGCTTGAGTTATTGCATAGCCTCTCACAAAAAGCATTGTTAAAAGACGAAGTAAAGATTTGAGTGCACTTTAAAGAACTAGATAATTCAATAAAACTTTTGATTTCAAACCCAGGAATATATGAAGAAAGTTGTCATTGTTAAGTCTTGGTCTCGTTTGAGATGCTACCCGTTGTTGTTTCTTCCAACGGAGTGTTGTCTGTCAGCTTGATACAAATGAGGGGGTGATCAACATTTCTTGCGTAAAAAAAGTTGAAATACTGAAAATTGATTTTTTTTCAGGGGAGGTCGGCAAGGAAATGTACATCGTGAACAGAGGTCGCTTACATGTCGTTGGAGACAATGGCAAAACAGTTTTGGCCACATTAAAACCAGGTAGCTACTTCGGAGAAATCAGCATTCTTAACATGGGTACATCCGGAAATAGACGAACAGCTTCGGTCCGTTCCGTAGGTTATTCCGATTTATTTCGTCTCTCCAAGCAAGACCTTTGGGATGTACTGAAAGAGTACCCAGCAGCGAGAGTGAAACTGGAAGCTATAGCTGTTATGAGACTGAAAAAGACAGAGAAGAAACCAATTGACACTGGTATGTTTTTCTTAGGTTCCTTATAATTGTTACAATCACTGTTGTTAACGTTTATTAAATTTTTAGAATCACCATTCATTTCTTTAGAGTTTGCCTAACTAGAGAAAATGTACAGATAACCCAAAGGTCATTAAAATACGACGGCAGAACCTAGCAAACAATCCAAGAGACAGACACAGTACATATCATCCGAAACCCCAATTAAAGAAAGTTCAAGCTACTTTTGAATGAAGTGACACACATTATTTGAGATACAGCATTGTTTGAAATTAGCATATTACCGGTAAGGGAGGTTATTGAAACTGATAACTACACGGAAATTTATTCCAATCTTCAGATAGGTTGGCTAAAACAACACTGAACCTTATTTGTTTCATTCTTCTGTACCGCTGGTAGTGAACTGTCAAGTAAGGTAGATCAGTAACGTCGACATGTTTACGGCAGTAATTAGACGGTCCTTAGATATCACAAACAAGTGAAATAACATATCAGGAATTGCCGACCCAGAAAACACAGCCTCTCCACGCAGTAGGGAGGATATGAGAGCATGGGTTTATCAAATGATCAATTTCAAATGAGACAACACTAACAATTAACGAAAAAGAGAACCTTGTTGACTGACTCCCACTGTATAGTGTGTGCGATACCTATTACGTTACGTATTGTAATCTTTATTATTCATAAAACAGGCACTGCTCAACTCATAAAACAGTTGAAAAGTGATCTTTGGAAGGATTTAACAGGTTCCGTTTAATTAGGCCTGGTCATGTGCAGTATTTGAAAAGCATACTACTGTGCACGTCGCTCAACAAAATAAATACATGTTATTGCCCCTACTGGGGAGCGAAAAGGTTCGGCATCAGCGCCTAGCCATGCAATTAGAAATACGCTACCAATTGAGCTAGCCGGGAAACCCTTCAGTACCAATGTTCATCCATCGCATATGGTGGTTATCATAAAACATAATGCGGTCTTTTCAGATGAAAACGATTTCATGAACACGGTGAATGAATCATAGATTTTCCCAAAACGATAATAAAATAGGCCAAACAATACACTTATAGAATTCCGTCGAGGAATCTAGAAATTTAATCCTGCGTATCTCAATAGACGCCAAGGCAAAAATTTAAAATCAGGAAAGATATTCACAAACTCGGAGAATCGTCGCAAATATCGGTCGCGACGTAAATTTAAATTCGTCGACGAAAAAATGTATATCTTGAATATACGAGAAAATAGCGTAAAATGTCGTAAAAACAGTTGACTTGTAATGACTAATTGCTTAACCAGTTTCAACCTATTATTACTTTGTCGTATAAAATTATATTTTCATACGATGTAATATTTATAAAAATTAAATTCTGGTAAATTCCCTCTCCCTAGGATTTAAAATTCGCGATAAAAGTCATGATGTTAATTACAAAAATATCCGATCAACAGTTAAATTTGTTGTACCGGCTATCCAACATGAGCCGGGGTATTGAAATGACCAAAATTTAAACAGGACTGTTTTGAACTGTTATTTAATTGCAGGTGTAGTACTTGTACAGTTTTGACCTCCAATGTGGATTTTTGTGGAATGTTGGTAATCATTATGCGATATTACTGTATGTGTATCAATCCAGCAGAAAACCACGGTTTTTAGATAGAGGTAGTTTATAACTGGACTCGATGGCCATCAACACTAGTTTAACATTTCTTGTTCTTGGATTGTTTCAATAATTATATTTAAGGGACGACTGTGGTTTGTTACGCCAGGGAATTGCACTTTTGTACAACAGCCCATTAATGTATTTTTTTGAATCACGCGTAGCAGTGTTTGATTTAAGGATTTTATGGTTCTAGACAAATCGTTTAAGACTAAGCAATGCACATATTTGTATGCATAACTTAGCTAGTAATCCTCTTGATTTCTAATTCTTCATTTTAAGTTAGAAATCCTATGTGACTGCTTGCCTGAAGTCATTGCCTTCGCTTGATCGATACATTGTATAAATAAATATATTTTTTAAGTTTGTCTCGGGTTTTCTATGTGAATACGGTGATGTTGTTAAAGTTCCGTTTTCTGATAGCCGTACCAATCTAATTTTGTATTCTCTAAGTTATGATACATAAAATATGATAAATAGCGTCGCAGAAGTTGTAGTGGCACCTCTTAACAGACGTTATCATGCAAATAATTTTCTAACGAAGCTTTGAATCTTAGTTTCATACTCAAATGCTATGTGTATGAATAAATTGTTAGTTAACTAATTTGCTATGAAGCAGTTGCTATAGTTTGTTTAAGGAGCGTAAGGTATGTTGCAAGAAATGAACACTCTTCGGCGGACATCTACATTTTTTGTGACAGTTACAGACCTATTTAAGTTGTTTTGGTTCTTACTTCAAGAGATTCATAATTTGTAAGTGTTTGCATATTCTGTTTTAGTTGACCTCAAACGAAGCAAAAGCACACCAGGATTGGTTGAATCATCGGGTAAAGTGCCAATGCTAGCTGCTTCAATAACTCGCCATCACACGCTTCCAGCCGGGCTTCCTACACACAGGTCTTCCATGGACGAACAGGCTCTACCCTCACATGATTCTCACGCAGAGGAAAGCCCTCATGCTCAAACTCTTCCACAAACTGATCATCCTGCTACTTCTGACCAGCAAACACAGGAGACCACGCGAATACGAACAGTATCAAGTGTGACATCATTCCTAACAGGATCGCCACTTGTAACGTCGCCAATACAACTTGAAAATCAGGCGCCAATATTCCATTTCAGTCCGCCAATTACCCCAGGTGTTGCAATGCATTATGCACCAGCATATCAAACTCAGCATAATCCAAATGTATGCGCATCTGGACCGGTTCAGTTCCCTGACTATATGTCACATGACTACGGTCTCCGGGCATCTGCTCAATTTCAACAAGCATATTACCCTTATACTCATTTTACTCAACCTATTTCTTCAACGGGGATAGGATCTGCACATAATCCACATCCAATGTCATTTTTGTCTCCATTTTGTGCCTCAGCTGGTTTTCTTCCTAGTGTATCACCGACTTTTCAACCAGTTAGAAATAGTGTCCCGACCTCGAGTCATTCACAGCAAAACACTTCACCACAGCGAGTATCTCCAGAAAGCCAAATGCCAAGTAACGCTGCTGCACCAACCCTAAGTGAGGTTTCTCGCGATGTTCTTGTGCATGAGGTAACTCGGCTCAGGGAGCGACTGAGATCAGTGGAGTCAGAAAATGCTGTGATGGCTGCTAAGCTGAATCAGCAACAATGGGAACTTGAGCACAGATTGTCAGAACTTGAAATGCAACTTACCTGTACCAGTGATTTGGCGAGTACGGGTAGCACTGATGAGCAAATGAACAATCCTTTTGAAAATATAAGTAGAGAATCAATCATTTGAAAAAGAAAATGCTGTCAAATCATACATATTCTGAAGTTGTTTTGTGGTATTACTAGATACTTTACAAGTTATACTTGTAGATGAAAAACTTAAACTGGCCGTAACCGATTTCAAAACCAAACTGTTCACCGACACAAAGATGCAAAAATGAAAAACGTTTAGCAAAATTTCTGTATATCTGTTATGAATTTAAAAAATATAACATGTACTTTAATCAAATGTTTAAATCATCTTTAAAATTAGTCCATGTTTTTACTATCTGTAATAGTAAAATTGTGCGCATGTAGGACGAACATCTTTCTATGTTTGTTTTTTCCATAATTTAACTGGAATTTTACTTTTCTTATAATGTTACTAAGATCAATGTGGTTGCATCGTAGTTTTAAAGTTTTGTTTTTTTAAGTATCTGCACCTCAGAAAGTGGTTGCTTAACATTCTTGAATCAAGGATTTTTTCGGCTAGTCATTCAGGCGTCGTTTAGAAATCCCTTGACATGTTCATGCATTTTTGGTTGCTTGTTTGATTCAGCTGGAAAATGGAATACTGCTGAGAAATATAATTTTCAATCGCATCGTAAATTGCTGCTTAAGTGTCTAGATGCTTAGTTTTCAGACTTTTTTACAAAGAATTTCCTTTGTACATTTAACAATTAAGACGAATAGAATGTGCTATCTTTAGTAGTTAGTTAGCACGTTACTGGTCTAATTTTGCTGTTTTTAAGGAAAAAATGAGTTATTGAAGCATGTAAGCAAAATTTATGTAACACATGTCAGAGCAATGGACATATCATGCATGATACCAAAGTTAGAATATTGTATTCCTCATTTATACATTTTTTTTACATTTATTTTTAATTAAACACTTTATTGTCATAATGTTTTCAACTCAACTCATTTCAGACTCATTTTTACGAGTTCCTTTATGTTAAAGAGACCTAAATTTTTATGAGATCCTATATGTTTTAGCGGCCTAAACCAAATGTATAACATGTGTTAGTGACAGGCTTGATGTGATATCGGCCACTTCAAAACCAATCTTATAATACGGGTATACTAGCTGCTTCGATACCAAATATTGGCCAAACAATACATGTTACTTGTTAATATCTCGTATAACCATTTTTCGCAACATGATTTTATGGGGCGCGTCATTGGAAATGGTACCTTCGGACAGTTGACGCCAATCCTTAAAATGACGTCATAAAGGTGAACAGATTACATTAATCATTTCGCTTTTCCAGGTAAAATTACCATTATATTGTCAAAATATGTAAAACTACATATAAGATACAAGAAAATAAACTATTTTTATAAATTCCTTCCAAATATCGTAACAACTAAAATGTCAAAAATATGACTGAAGGTAACTTTTCCCGTGGCGTACCCCAATTATAAATATGATCAAATAGGATCGCTATAAATTGTGTATGTTTGATGATATTTTATTCTTAATCGTCATTATAAATGACAAACAAATTCAAGTGGCAAACACAAGTTCCTCAAAGAGCAATAAGTATTTAATATTCTTATAGCTTTGCCAGGACACAAACAGACACAGCTGGGGTGCGTCACGGGAAAAGGTACATTTGGACAATTGGCGTCAATAATTGAAATGACATGATTAAGTCGAAACGACGACATTGCTTATTATGTATTTCTCGGTAAAAAAAAACATTAACAACATTTTATTGTCAAAATCTGTAACAAAATATAAAATATTTTATGTGTAAAAATAGAGAAGTGTACGTTCTTTCCAAATATAATAATATAAATGTCAACAAATATGGCCGAAGACACCTTTTCCCGTGGCGCGCCTCAAATAAGATTTACCTTCTGTTATTCTTAAGTATGAATGTAAACGGTTATTATTTAAGTCCTTACATATGCGTGAGAGAATGTAGGAAGCGGACAGGCTGAGAAAATCAAATATAATCTATATATTATATACCACACTTGGTTGTGTTCTTTGTTTTCAAAAAATGTTATTTGCATTCATACTGTAAATAATTATAGCAGAGTTTTCCTTCTAGTAATTTTAAAGTTGGTTTTTGGGGTCATTAATTGATATTAAAATATATTTATTTATGGTGAGTTGTCATTTTGTATGGAGAAACTTACCATCAAGTCAAACATTTCCTAGGTATTAAGGGGTTTGCTACTTGTCATTCACTTTCTTGTGTTTGTTACTTTTACTATACCATTGTTTTGTCTCAATGTAAACCACTTTGGACGGAAGAAATAAATTTTCTTGTTAGTGGTTTTTCTTTTAAATTGTGAGTGCTTAGATGTTGTGTTCCAGCGTTGCTCACAAGACAGACGTAAAGTCTGAATTAAAGTAAAGAAATTGTTAAGACATTTACATTTGTTCATCTAAATAACACAAGACTAGGTGTGCCCGTAGACATTCTTTACAAAATTGAAACCACAAAATAATTGTGTCTGAGTGATCCGCAACCATCTGTTAAAAACATGGCCGCAAGTGCCGAAGATTACTTCCAATATATATTTCTACAGGTGATATCTTTTCGGCAGTACAAATGTTCGAATTTTTAAATAAACTTTATCCCCCTAAAATTTCGGTTTTGGGCTTATTTATTTTATTTTGGTTAGGAAAAAAAATCATTTTGGCAAATGTCGGAATTCAATTTTGTTTTGCAGAAATCTTGTTAGATCTACCCATTTTAAAACTTTAAACAAAAGTCCTTGAAACAAAATTATGAAATATTATCTTCAGATTAGTTTTTTTTATACTTTTTGTTTTTATATTTTCTGAATATGATGAGAATATAATAAACAAGTTGTCAATGACCGACCTAAGTATTTAGAATGGCCACTCAATTTTATTGTACGGTTTTAAATTAAATCACATTGATTTAGATCATTATTAGGCACATCAACAATCAACCTCACTTAAGTCATATCTAACAAAATGTAAGCGTAGCGGTTTTCAGGAGATGATTTTAATCTGATTGATCAACAATCACACATTACTTCAAAACTTATTTCTTGTTTTGAGAAATTATTTATTTTGTTTATTATATTATTTGCTTCGGTTTATGAATATAAATAGATTCACTATTTTATGTATCTATTCTCACTGGTGTACAAGTTAATACTAAACCTTTGTGAACCTGCTTTTAATTCGACATTAATGAATAAACATGTGAAATTGGCAAATATTTATCATATATGTTTTCGTGATCAAATCATTTTATTGAATCTTCTTTTTGTATTGTTTTACTGAGATGCTAGTGGATAATGCTGAACTCATTTCATGCAATAGTGTGTTTTACTTTTCATGTTTAACAGACAGCATTCATTCGTTTTGATATCAATACATGGTGATATCAATGTATCATTCGTTTTGATATCAATACATGGTGATATCAATGTATCATTCGTTTTGATATCAATACATGGTGATATCAATGTAAATACCGGTATTTTATTATTTATGAAACGAGATGTTATTTAATGAATCTATTATCTAGTTAATAAAGAGAAAAAAACTTACTACTTGGCTGTTGATTTGTGTTACTTTGTTTCAATAAAAAGAGTTCAACAAGAAAGTCAAGCAGGGTTTAAGCTAATTTAATAAAAATAAAAATAAAACCATGATATTCATAAACAGTGCTAAGTGATTTATTTTGTTTGAATAAAAAAAAGTGAAATATGCATATCAGGAATGGCCACATCCAGCAGACACAGCCTCCCCACATAGCCAAAATGTAGAGGAAAACGTGGTATATGAGAGAATTTGATTGGTCGGGGAGGGGTGTGAAAAGTGAATGTAAACAGCAATCCCTGAGGGATGAAAAGATAACAGTATTGATTGAATGTACGGGGAGACGTTTTACGACCGCCACACAGCACAAACAAAACTACTGTGATTGTAAAAAAATGAAATATGCATATAAGGAAGTCATTTTCAACTGGTTTTGAAAACAATCACAAGCATCGCCATCAAACATAGGGCCTTCTTTTATAAGAAACATCTAAATTAACAATAGTTAATATGGGGAAAATTTCTCTTCGGTCATATTTGACATCTTAGTTGTCACTATATTTGGAAAGAACTTGCTTTCTTTAGTAGGACAACGAGAAGCTAACCAAACCTTTAGAGAAGGGATTTATAGGAATCTTATACACGACCAATGTCAGTATGCAAATGTTTCTTCACTAAAAATTGACCTGTTTCCAACCTTAGACCATTTAGAGATCGTTGTCGTTCTATATTGGGTAAATCCAGCATACTAACAACTTGTTTAATATATTAACAAATACACAATAAGATAAAAATGTTCCCTTTAGGAAGAAAGTCTCGAGTATTAAGGTTAAAAAATATACAAATTATGTTTAAGTTTCTGGAAAGCAGGCAGCAGATTAACATATGAATGACCATCGTAGCCGAGACATTTAACGATCTGAATACAACACAGAAAAGACATTAGGAGGACAGTGCAGAGTTGTCGTTACTGAATTGCTCACATTTGGATAAACATTCCTACAAATGACGACTGATGGTATGAATCGACTCTTTTTCTATGTTTATCGGTAAAAGATTTGTTAATTATTGGATCTGTTTTGCTGTCACAGAAAACCGACGCGTGTCAACGCTGTCCAAGAGAGACAACTACCTATAGTTTAGAAGATTTGAACACGGAAGACTTATTGCATGGTGGTCAGTCATCAAAAGTTAACGTTTTAAAATATATTTTAATTCCCGAATTGACCTTGGATCGTATTTACTATTGTACTTTAAATTATTTATATCTCATATTTTTGTTTACGCAGTACAACAAATTATGAAAAAAGCTCAGCAATTCTTTTAGATGAACGAGGATACATTTCATTATTTTGTGAAAGATTTCATTTCCCCGATATATTAAAGCATATCATGATAACTCAAGTAAATATATTTCTTAAGTCTGTGTCTTACATTTAACTGTAAGAATTTAATTATTTTCTCGTGAAAATAATATCTGCATTTAAACCACTATTCAGGAAAACGCGATCATAATTATGCCCTAAGCGTACTAAAGGTTTAAAGTATTGTCTTTAAAATCGTACACACGCGCATATATCTGTCTACACGCAACCTGTATTTTTCAACACAACCCATATTTTTCAACACTTAACCTATATCTATCTAGCGCGGCATGTGAATCTTATGCAAGTTGAATTTAATAGCCTGCTTGCCGAATCGAATTTCTATATCAATAACACCTTTATTATAAACCGGGTATTTTGTTTCACAATGGTTAATTTCTCGTTTAACCAACATCGCTAAAGTAGTTCAAATCTACAAATCTATATGATCAACTGATCAATTTACAATAAAAATCAAGAAGTTTATTTGATAGATCGGTAAATAGATCGGTTGTTTTCGATAATGGGCAAAAAAAAGGTTTCCGTTTGTAAATGTATAAGATATATGATAAGCACCATGTCCCTTTCAAGATGCTGCGCACCCAAGTTATATTAGCTTAGCGAAGTCCGCCATATGACAATTTGCGAGACTTAAAAATAGTTTTTTTTATTTTTTGATCTTTTTTCCTCTTTATTGTTCGTTCAAAAAATGTTATATCTCTGATTTAAAATCTGGTTTACCCTTAATCTTACTTAAAAGTTTTAACAAAACGTACAATTAATTTGAAATACGCTTCTATGCTTAAATGTTCATTCAGGCCACAGCACATTACATTTTTGTATATATTTTTGGCGAAGAGTCATGCACTGGAATGAAAATTTATACTAAGTATTCTTATATAAACGCAAGGAAATGTTAGTGTTTTTGTTGCTGTTTTTTTTTTCGAAGAAGATTACCATTTTCCTATAGAATGTTCGATGAATATCGAATGTAGAAAAACATTTTAATAAACATATTGATATGCTCTACTTAGGCATTGTTTCTTTTGTAGAAAAATAACGAATTCTATTCCAAATTTCAAACGTTTGATCAGTTCGGTAAGCAATGGAAAACCAATTGCAATAACAAATATCAATATTCACATTTGGAAAATCCAAATAATATATATTTCAACATTTAACAACAACATTTCTTATGGAATACCATATAATGTTACCAGTTGGAAATCTCAACTTAAACTGTCCATCCAAATCAGTCAAAGATAGTTGTCAAGATCACCATAGTTACCTAATATTTAGCGACTTGACAATTTTACAACCTCTTAATTGAGATTAAGATACTGCGTCTTTGTTACTTTGTCTGTCTGGATGTCATATCTATATATATGTTTTAAATGATAATGACTGATAATTATTTCTAAATGTTTAACAACATAAAGGAAAATTTGTAAAACTTTAAAAACGATTTTTACTGCATAACAATATTATTGGTATGAAATTATTTATACGTGATCATTTTAGAAATATAATGTGGAAGACTTCATGGTTTCAAAACTTTCAACTGCGTTCATAAATTTAATTAATCTGCCGAGCGATTCGATAGTTAGTTGATATTGTGAAATCTTATGAAAACACGCGGGTTTAACGCCTGTACGGAAGAGTATACTGACCTCCCTTATATCTTTTGTATAGATATGAGAAGATTATGTAGTTAAATACTACAATAATGATTAAAATCAAGAAAGTTATATTATACGCAAAACGTATCTGTGATTTTATTATAATTTAAATATTTTGAAAATTTAAGGGTTTTTGTTTTATGTCAAGATATGTTTGTATTAAATAACTGCAAAATCAATAAAAGTATTCTGTCTAATTTGCAGCAAATCAAAATTGTTAAACATTGTTAAATTATATATTAATAATATATAATTGTATGCTATCATCTGCCATAAAATTGTTAGGGTGTTCGGTTGGGGACATAATTGTTTCGCCCTGCCGACCTCATGGGCGGGACCATAAAAACGCGACAACACGATTCGAGACCGCGAAACCACGATGCGAGATCGCAAAAACACGATAAGAGGTAACGAAAGTACGATGCTGGTAGGTACTCGCATGCTTCTTTAGCGACCTCGCAAAGTCGTTTTTGTGTTCTCGCCATCGTGTTTTCTGAGGACAGCGAGACCATTAAAACGTGAAAGCACGACGAGAGATCGCCTAAATAAGACGCGAGGGCGCGATATCAAAATCGCGTCCTTGCATCATACTTTCGCGATATCGCTCCGTTGTTTCGTGATCTTGCATCGTACTTTCGTGGTCTCGCTCTCCTGAGGGTCAGCGAACCGCAAACTTATTGCTTTTCCATGTTTGATCTATAGGAATTCTTGGGATTCTCTTTGATTATTACTCTTAAGACACTATAAGGCATGGTCTTCTGGTCGAGTTTATTTAGACACACAAGCCATGCAAACATGACAGATTGCTTCTGCCTAAAATTTCAAATTGATGGTTTTTACCCTTGCCTGTTGACTAATTGATTTGTGTCTAACCTGTTAATTTGCATTCTTTCAAAAGAACAATATATTTTTCTTATATTTGATGGTTTGGATAATGGTGATAGAGAAATTTTCAATATGTTTTGTTTTAAGAAAGATTTTTACATTTCTTAGCTATTTTGACCACACAGCTTTGTTTATATCTAGTGTAGATCCCTAACTTTATTCTATTGGTCATGTTTGTGTTAGCTGATTAGAGGGCGAGATCACAAAACCGCGAAAACACGATGAGAGATCGCAAAACAACGATACGAGATTGCGAATGCACAATGCGAGGGCGCAAAATAACGTAACACCTCGTATCGTACTTTCGCGATTTCGCATCGTGTTTTCGCGTTAACGTGGTCTCGATATCCCGAGGCTGAGACCACGAAAACTCGAAAACAAGATTTGAGAACGCGAAACAACGATGCGAGGTCGTGAAAGTACGACGCTAAAGCGCGATATTAATTTTTGCGTCCTCGCTTCGTATCTTTGCGACTTCGTTTTGTTGTTGTATTTTTTTGCGCGATATTTTTTTGCTTCATCGTTTGGCAATCTCGCATCGTTGTTTCGCGATTTCGCATCGTGTTTTCGCGTCTTCGTGGTGTCGCTCAAGAGGTCGAAATGGCGAGACAACGAAGGCCCCGTAGGAACACCGTAGTAAGTTGATACATGAGGAGGAATATGTAATTTTCTATTTCTCTCAAATTATATATTTTAGTTATCATATAAGTCGTGTTCCAATTTTAGTTATATTATATTTATGATATAGCAAGCTGTTTGTTACAATGACATAATATATTTCGCAGAATATTATTTCAATTTTTAAGAAGTAAATTGTATTTCAGTTAAAATAAACACAGGACTTCTGGTCAGATAACTTTTATAACAGCAATAAAAACTAGGGGATAAATATAAAATATATGTATAAGTTTAATAAAAATATACAAATATATAGTGATATTATGTATATTCCTTACAATTTTACCCTTATAAAAGATTTAACGGGGGTCAGTATACTCTTCCTACTGGAGCATTAAGGTTAGCTTAACTTTGTTTAGAATAAGTTACAATCTATTAAACTTGATGAGGTTATTACAATGTACAGTTAGAAAAAATTACTGACCACGGTGTTTTAAAATTAAATTTAAAGTTAATCATATCGTTGATACTCTTACACAACATAACAGATATCCTTACGGTATTGCGCCTTTCGCCATTGATTTGCCATAGACAAAAAAGAAAAATATAAAAAAATCTCTCAATCTGTACTTCCATCAAACTTTGCACAAATAAATGCTATAAGTGTATGATTATTTTGCATACGTTAAGAAAAGTTACAACAGTAGATAAAAACCCCTAACATTCTATTTGCAATTATCACAAAAAGGAAGTAACAAAATACAACAATTCTGTGGCAAAGCAATGGCGAAAGGCGCAATACTTTAATGTTTTTTTGTTGAATGTCTATGGCAACTTGTTAAGCACTGATAGATAAGACAGCTGTGAGTACTAGATAAAACTGTGTGCTCTTTCTATTTCCATTTACAGTAGATAAACATATCTACGCCAACTTTTTAAAATGTGCTTTTGTATATCTGTCCTACTTATTTTTGTTCATTGTGGTTTCGGTAAGTGTTTTGTCTATTTAATTGTTTCCCTTATTAAACGGTAATGATCGTAGTTTCGTTTATTAGTAATATTGCTATTCCTAATCCCCCTTGCGAATTCTGAAATTACCCGCATTTTTAAGTAATTTTTGATCCCTATAATATTTTTATTATATTCACTGGTATAGCTGGTATAGCTGGATGTATCTTCACCTCATATTTATCATGTTTATCGGTTTTGTGAAGAATAATAAAATCTTATATAATTGTCGTATTGAACGAATATATTAACATAAGGGTCGCAAATCTCACAACTTCTTTGACTCACATAGTGTAAAATGTTCATGTTGTAAAGTACGTCCTATAATGATCTTTACCATTAGTTTGTGCTCAAGTTAAGACGCTGTCTAAATCACACGCAATGCATCTGTTTATACACGTAAGGTTTCTTGTTAACTTCTGCCTTTTTCATGAAGTGACCAGTGAATGTCCAAGCGGATTTGTAAGGCATGCAAACTCCTGCTACCACTTAAGTCACGACACAGAGACCTGGTTTGATGCTTTGGTAGGTTACTTTGTTTTATCATGCCTAATGATATATCGACACAGAGACATGGTTTGATGCTTTGGTAGGTTACTTTGTTTTTTTCATGCCTAATGATATAATGTTTTCAAGTAAATGTAAAGGCGAAACTCTCATATTATAAATGCTGATTAACAGCATAGGGAAGAACGATGAGTTTTCTATAATCAATTATGATAGTTGTGTAGTTCTCGAGGTTCACAAATTTCGTTTTTTGATGGAGATATATATCAGTGAATATATAAGTTCATTTATTTTATAGTTTATATTATATAGTATTAACATGTATCTCCACATAGTTGTTTAATATGGGGCACGCCACGGGAAATGTGTCTTCGGCCATATGTTTGACATTTTAGTTGTTAGATCTACTTTATTAAGAAATATTCTAGATCTACCATTACTTATTATTTTCTTATAGATTGGAGATTGTATTACACATCTTGACAACATAATGTGTTTTTATGCGAACTACTTCATATTAAATGTCGTCTGCTTAACTTGACTACGTCATTTTAAGAAATGACGTCAAATGTCCGAATGTACCTTTTCCCGTGACGCGCCCCATATATGGTACTTCTGAACAAATGGACGATGTCTGGACTGAGAATATCTAGACTTCCTTTTGATCGCGATCATTAGTCGTTATTGTATGCATTATATGATTAAGTTCGCCTATGTTGACAAACCATAAAACAAATATTTAAACACATAGCAAGAGATGAACAATACATAAGCATGATTGGTTAAACGTTTAAAGCGTCATTACTTCAATTTAACCCGCTCCTGTATGAAATATTACATGTATTTGGAACTATAGGCACAAATTTGCAGCATAAGTTTGGGCTAATAAAATTTTAATTAACTAAAATAAATTTGGTCCGCGCGACTAAAAGCGAAAGTAGGATTTCCGAAACGTCACAGAAATCGAGATCGCGCATGAAGTGGTCTCGTCGTCGGTGCTTAATATAGCTCCATTATATTTAGCTTCTTAAAAGTTCGTTAACGATAATTTAACAATATCATTGAAAATCGCTTTTAATATTAAGAAAGAATTCGATCGGACCTTTTGTGTTCTGTTAGAGAGTTATATATTGGTGTCTATATGGACAAATATGATTTTTCAATAGTGTATTCTTACTTAAGTTTAGGGCTGGGGCTTTAATTATTTATCAGTACGTTGTAAAAAGAGTTGGCAAAATAATAACTGAAAACGAAATTGTCATCAGTGCAACATGAAGATCTTCTCTTACCATTTTATCATGAAACGTTCTTTATATTGACAGAGCTGTGATCGTTAGATTCAATAGAAATCTTTTTTGTAGTTACTATACGTAACCAACCTATTTTTAAAATTTCAGGAAACTGTAGGCTATCTTATTTCATGCCTACATGCTATGTGATAAATGCATCACACGTTGCAGAGCACTAGACTTACAAAAGTTATTTGTTCACGTCTGACAATTCCACAAACTATAATTTTCATCACCAATATTTCCATGGATAAATGAACTCTTTATTCATGACAAAACATGATTTGTTTCTTGCAACCGATTTTTCAGTAAAGCTTATGTCTTAGTGAAGGATTAATTAATCGATGTTAACAATAAAGAAAAATCGTAAGAGGACCAAGAGATTCCCCGAACACGTCTGGATTTGAGTCCATTTAAAACTATAACCGAGTTTCCCAGGGGCGTCTTAAACTATGAATACACTAAAAGCAGGTTGATGACACATCTACAACAACACGTGGATGATAAAATGGAACAACCCAAGTTTGTTTTTATTCTTTTGTTTTTTGGCTTCAAGAGTACATACATACATACATTCGTTTATATCAGGTGGCGTGCAGAGAGATGTATGGAGCGTACATTGCAGAAATCGACGATGCATCAGAGGGTAACTTCATAAACAACGAAGTAGAACTTCGAACTCCAACTAGCAGTGTAGGTAAGATGCTTTCATGTCTGCACGAAGTTCCTTTCACTGTACCGTTGAAATAGTTAACGAGCAGTCCAATGTGTTATTCGTTGAAAAGGTGGCAGAAGAATATAATCGTCCGAATAAGGTTGAATATTAACGCGGAAAACCACTTGCAACAATGTCTACAAGGTTCGTTTGTCTTCTTCCAAGCAATTTGCTTGACAACGTGAAATCAGCCAGTAATGTTATTAGTATATAATCGGTGTTACATGATGACGAACGCTATATTATGATTATTCGCGTGACCTTAGTGTTTTCCCAGCTAGCTCAATTAGTATGAGTGTTCGGCGTTATGTGGCTAGGTTACGGGGTCGATTGCTAGCTAAGGCTTTTAAGTTATTATTAAAGTTTACGAATGACAATAATGGTAAGCTCCGTTTTCATTTTAAACATATTTTACAGTGTCGATTGTCGAATTTAAATTTACTTCTATCTATATAAGGTCGTTATTGGATTGGCGGTAATGACCTCCAGATAGAAGGCGAATGGAAATGGAAAACTTCTGGCCGCATTATCACACGTGCAGAATGGGGAAACGGATTTCCAAGTAATGACGCTGGCGATGAAAACTGTCTTGAAATAGCGGACTACGATGGTAGAAGTGGACCCGCAGGAGTAATCTGGAACGACCTTCCTTGTCACACAACCATCCCATACATATGTGAAAAAGATTTGTGAGTTGTTACTGTTCTGACAAAGTATAATACTCGAATAAAAAACTCTCCGCTCTAATTGTGTTCGATGGACATATAAGTATCATAGAAAAAAGCAAGTTTTCAAATAAAGTCATTTTCGACTGATTCGCGTTTGCATTGGATATCGATACTACCTAAATCTTTCCGATATTGACAATATGGCGGTCTGCAGCCTTACAACGGAATTTTCAAAAAATTCTCTCAAAACACTTAAACAGCTGATGATAATTCTGGAGAAATTTTGAAAAAAAAACCCAGCAGAATCTTCATCAGTTTCTTTCATTCCTGCTAGTATTCTTTCTGATTTTACTCTGGGTACTCTGGTCTCGGTAATGCCTTCGAGCACCTACTCATTTAAATTGGAAATCTCAGTTTATTTTGTTTTGTTTGTGTGCTTTTTCGTGCATTATTGTCGAGTTGATGGATGGAGTTAATTCACCAACTTGAAGGCAACATGTCAATACTGTTATCAGTAAATAAACAAAGGTGAAAGGATCATACAATGGTAGTCACAGGTGTTGGTCATTCATTGCATTGCTCGTATTGGCCGAGTATTTAGTGAAAATCTCTGTTATGAAAGGTGTGTGGTTGTTCTGGTTACGTCAAAAAGCGCTATACCATATACATGTAGAACTGTTTAAGACTGTAGAATGAACACTTGTGAGAGCTTTGTTTTGAAGTAAACTTTTTCTTAAAGCAGGATAATTTTCTGACAAAAGGTTTTGTGGGGAAATATTGATTTGAGAAAAAGCAAGCAATTTAAAAGGCAATATTTTTTTCAAACGACACTTCTTGGCGACCGTGTCTATGAATAGAAAATAGTTGGTGCATTTTGTCATGATTTTGTAAAATAAAAAGGAACTGCATCATAACAATTTTTTATATGGAATAATTTTGCCCTGGGACAAGGGGCGGGGTGTACCGGCGATGAGGGGTATGATCCTTCCACCTGTGTAAATAATCGGTTACCGATGTCATGCAGTGATGTTGATGATTATGAGGGTTATCCGACCAACGGTTTTGGGGCTTTGTCCCGGCTAGCTAAGTAGGTAGCGTAATCGTTATTGCATGGCTAGGCGATGTCGCCGTACGGTACGGGTTTGGCCAACGCCCCCCGCCCCTCCCCAGAAACGGCAATATTATTACTTTGTGCCTCAGAGAACCTATAGAAGCCAATGTGATGTTGGTGCATCCTAAAACTTGTTTGAACCAATTCCCAGAGAGTAAAAAGAGAGTAAACTTTTAGTGTAGTGCTTTTGATTTTATGAAGAAACAGACGTTATTATAAAACCATGCTCAGTTTTCCCCTGAACTTCCTCGCTATATTAGGAGACTTTTTTTAATGTGGCTATTCCTGATATGCATACTTTTCTTTTAATACTTTTAAATTTGCGACTCCAGCGATGAGTTTGTGTCGTTTCAATTTGTAAAAAATCGTGATATAACAGTAGATGAAAAGGGAAAATTGAAAACCACCCAACACGACAAATTTGAAAATATTGCAGGCTTGCTTTGATTGAGCCTGTTCATGGGCAGTAATGACCATTGTATATGAAAAGATACTTTCTTTTTTTTTTCTTTTGTCTCTTTTTTCATATTCTAAGGCATAAAATGTATTACAAACTTTATTGTAAGTGTTATGCTTTAATATGCCAATAAGACGTACAAAGGCAAATATGATCAAATATTTAACCATACAGCTAGAACAATTAAAGCACACATTACATTTACTTCTTTTTTGTACATGAGCCTGACATATTATATTAAATTTCGTTGTCTTATTCTTTTTCAGAGGCGAGACTGAGATTGTTGGTTGAAAATTCAGTCTGTTTTGATGTTTCCTAACCGATTTCACACGACATAAATAAAAGACAATAAAGACATATTTATTTATTGTATTATGCCGATGTTCTTATTTTAGACGACCTCTTGTTTTCCGACTATTTTGGCCATAATCACCTCTACCGGTATTCTATGGTATACACTGAAAATTCCCATAGTTCTTTCTTTACTTCTTTCCATAAAATGGAATTATATTCAGTTCCATGCCGAGTTAACACTGGAGTGCATGTCATGCGTTTAGCACAATAATTACTTAAACCATAGGTTTAACTTTTAAACCCATAGTTTAACAGACTTAAACTTAGGGAAAAGTACGTTTAAGACTCATAAACGCTAGATCTGTCTCCAAAACTATAGGTTTAACAGTTAAAGCTATGGTTTAAGTAATTATTGTGCTAACTACATGTACATCCTATACAATTACCTTTAATTGGCTGGCATTACCTTGCGTTACACGACCAATACCTGTTTCTTTCCAAGCATGCCTCACTTTCAATTTGAGCAAGATTTAAGTAAATAACATTTTTCCGCGTTTGTCTTCGTTTTACCAATAGCTTGTTTTGTGTTCGAAACTCATTCCTTTTCTCAACATGTAGTATGTGTGAACTTGTTTATTTTTTCATAATTGGCATTTTTTTAAGCTAAACATGTATAAAATCTGATGCATTTTACACAATGACGGATACCAAAGAGATAAATATCGATTATTTATTCACCTGTTTATCTCTTTATCACTTGTTCATCATCTCAAAAAAATATATAGCTAAAAATATTTTATTAATTCTTAATTAAAGAAGAGTGTTTATGATTTTATTATTGCAAACAATAAAAAAATAACCGGTTTACTGTGGTAACAATACTACGTGACTTATTATTCTGCTTGGTTTTATCTCCAAAACAACCGACGGTAGTAAACTGTTTTGTCTCAGATTTGTAGATCTGATAACAATTTAATTACTAACAAACAACTTAACTTCGTTGAGCAAATATTAGGTCACTAATAAGCAAGTTATTGTAGTGATTTGTAGATTTGCGCACGTGAATAATTCGACAAATTGTTTACTACATTACATTACATGGATATATCACGCTGAATGAACTAGAATGTCGTTTCTTATAATTTTTATCGTGCATGTGATTTTATTTCAGTTTTATTCAGCTCAGGTAAGAGATTTTGTGTTTTTTCCTAAAAGCACATTACAATTAACTAACCGATTTGACAATTTGGTTCTTAAAGGGAAATTTTTTAAAGTAACTAGACAAAAATGTTATCAAATTTGGATAAGCGTTTCCGATAAAACAGGTCATTTGCATAATAAATTAAGTATTCGTCGATAAGTATACTATCCAAAACCTACCGTCTACAATTTGTCAAAGGTCCAGTGAAAGCGAGGCAAACAGAATGTTTGCTACAAAGAAAATGACATCGTAAGGTCGTCAGAAAGCAGAGAATTAATTTTCTATAACACTTCCAATAATAATAATAATAATAATAATAATAATAATAATAATAATTTTAGATATCATATAATGACCTGATGGATCTTTTGCCTGAGAGATCACAACCAGGAGGGTACCTCAACTACCCAGGTTAGTTGTTTAGGGCCTTCGTTAGTGCTTTACACACTGTACAGGGCCCAAGATAATAACACTAAGATTTGAGATCAGTCTCAAATCTCAAGGATCTGATTGGTTGAAATGGCGACTGGGCGCTATTTCAGCCAATCAGATCCTTGAGATTTGAGACTGATCTCCAGATTAAGTTTTATGATCTTAGGCACAGATCATATTTGTGTGTGGTTAACGTCAGGACGTTATGGCAGGAACTGAAAACGGGGCTCTGACTCTTGGTGGTTTTTTTTAAATGTCTGAAAATCCTGTAACCGACCTGTAAATACATATGTTAAGAAGAGCAATACGAACAACAATACATGGATTATGGTAAATACATTATAAAAGATACCAGATTCGGTCGATAGTTATGAACATAAACCGGCGATCTTCTATTTTTATTTTTAAAACTCTATTTTTGAGTAAATAAATCGTGGTTATTTCATATTAGTTTGCATTCACACAGTGTTCTCGTCTAAACAGCATCACCAGAGTAGATAGAATAAATACCGAAATTACAATCATGTTCTATTGTCTGTCACCTGGCTATCTACGAAAAATCTGTGTAACAACAAAAATTACCCCCAATAACAATAGTTTTTAGCGGCGTTAACATCTTCAAGCCGTCAATATCAAGAAGGCCAGCATTGTTAACGTCTTAAAGCGAACAAAGTCAGAAAGAAGGCCAATGGTGATGTTGATGTCTTGAAACAGTAAGTGTGAAGAAAAAATCCAGCAGTTGTCAGTGATGAAAAATCTAAATGCGCAATACGATTCATAACTGTGATCATCTAAAAAAAGAAAACATATATTTTAAGTTATTTTTTCCAGGTGTTGAGTACGAACCAAACCCTCCATCGGAACAGGGGCTCATTTACTTACGTTCTAAAAGGAACTTTTCCGTTTATACCGATCGTCTTGAAAGCTTACTGGAGAGTAAGTTACTAGTTTTTAAAATCTTATTTTTTTAAACCTACTACTAGTATGTTTTTATCTTATTATGGGGACATTTCGTTGTTGTGTTTATAATATTAATGATTTCACAGTACTCTTCGTCCGGCACGTACCGCATACTGTTGACACTTCAGTTCTGTAGCAACTTAGTAAGTCGAAAGACGACGTCACCGATAACGTCAAGACAGTCTGATTATAATTAATGTTCACTAAACAACCGATCACCGTCATTAATTTAGTTTTTTTGTGAAAGTACCCTTATTATTAAAAAAGTAATGTCAACACCACTTCGTAACTATCTTTAGTCGCTAAATGAAATAAGTAAATTAATTGGTGTTATTTTCTATTGCAGAATACGACTTAGACAAAGTGGACCATAAAAATTTGATAAACTGCAGCTCGTACACCACATACAGACCTCGAGACACATGGAACAAGTCCTGCATGTAACATTCGTTAATATTCAAACTATCTCATACACACGCACGCACGCACACTTGGGCAATATTACATTTTATCTTCACAATTACACCGGAGAGTTATTATGATCAAGCTAAACGTCATACACCTAAAACACTTTCTTGAATAAAATTTCAATGATTTTATGAAACGTACCAAATATTTCATGTATTAACAAAGGCAACACGCGTTAAGAGAATCATGTGATGTAAGATGTGGTGTATCAGACTTATCAGTATTGAAACATAGCCTTGGCCCAAGATCATATAACTAAATCGTGAGACCAGTCTCAAATCTCAAGCATCTGATCGGCTGAAATGGCGACCAGTCGCCATTTCAGCCAATCAGATGTCGCCATTTCAGCCAATCAGATGCTTGAGATTTGAGACTGGTCTCCAATCTCAGTTTTACTATCTTGTGCTTTGGTAACCTTTTGTAATTTTTCAGATTTGACACAAATGTCTTTGGAGATAGTAACTGTGTGAAAGAAAGTTTCTACGGTTATGAGGATTTCATGCCATGCATAGCGCTCCGCTTGGACAGGGTGAGTTCGTACATATAAAGTCGCTAGTTAACAGGTAGCCGTGGTCATAACCTTTTTAACATTGCTGGATTATATATATTTATATATATTATTTGTAAGATGAGAAAAGGCATTCTACATTATAAGTACGAAGGAGAAAAGTACAATAAAATTCGTATATATACACAGACCAGAATCCGAGGCTGTTTTTTGAAACCGAGGTCATTCGCTAAGTCGTTAATGTGATGTTCCAACAGCATTAAAAAGTCCGTGATATCACAAATTCTCCTCAATATTTTGGGTAAGGTGTGTAAATCAGAATTGAATCGATATTTAATTGCGTTCATCGGTATATGAAAATCATTTGGCTTGTTGAAAGTAAGCCAGAAGCATAAATATCCTGATCCACGCGATAAAATATCGTTTCTGAAAGTTTATTTTCTAGTTTTTGAAGTTCATTGACATTGAAGTATACAGTGTGGTGCTTTACATGCCTAACTTCTTTTGTAAATATTCAATCTAGTGTTGGTCTTAATTTAAACTACATGCATATTTCGCGGTACTGACATTTTTTAAAAAGTTTTTTGGGTTTTGGTATTGTATCGGAAACAATTATTATTATTTTTATGTTTTAACATGCGCCGTTTTCTAGCCTATCCATTCAACTGTATGTGAATTGTTATGTTTATAGTAAAATGAACAACGTGACATATTTAAAATGTATGTTCATGTTTTTTTCAATCTATCATGATATTGAAAAGTTTGTATTCGTTACAAGTACATGCGGAAACGTAAGTGATTTATTGAAATACCGGAAAAATACACTTAAAAGAGTTTTGACCCAAAATTTGTCCATGTGTACATTAAAAGTAGCATTAAATGTAGAATACAAAAAGCCTAGAAACAATAATGCGTTAAATCCATTAGAATATATTTAATATATGTAATATACACAAAAATAGTCATAGGTGGGCATAAATAATTAATTCAAAGGATTATCAGTTCCAAGAGGGAGTTTGCTGAAGTTTCTAGAAAGTACATATTGGGTTGCAGCAATTGATGGAAGAGCATGTAGTTTGGCGTTCGGTATAATGGTATAAAGGCTGCCCTATATCAGTTAATAATATACAACTCAAAATTTGCCCTAGAGGCATGTTTGTTTCAGTCAATAATTTAATTAAAATGGCTAATTCATCGTTTTTTTATCAAAAACAATACTAATAAAACATAATTTATTATATTAGTATGAAGAAATGTTAAGAATATAAAGTTATAGACGTTAAGTTTTAATGACAAAATCTAAATTACAAGGAAGTGCGTAATTCCATCAAATGTAACATTGGCCTTAAGATTTTGACGTAATCATGAGACTGGTTTAAAACTAAATTTTAAAGTTAGGTGAAGAAATACTAAGAAATTGCACAGTTATACCCGACGCTAAGTTTTCGTGACGGACGGACGAAAGGACTGACTGGCGCACAGTGAATCGGCGCATAACTTTTTTCTAATCCTTTGAATTCATGCAATAAGATATAAACAAGGGATTTTCTCTATAATTTCCATATATAAATCCATTTGGACACGGGGTCGCAACACTGTTCGCCGCGAGTAATTCACTTTTTTGAAGTGTTTAGTGCGAAAATCCTTGGTTCATTTTGAAAGAGTGAAAGAAAAATTATTCCCTGTGGACTGATGCGGTCGCTATAAATTTCCGATCCTTTGAAAGGTCAAACAACACCTCCTAACAACCTCTAGATAAACGCTGTTGATAGTCGCATGTAGGAATTATCGCAGAGTAATGTGTTTGTCGTTTTCTATTTAGATACTGAATTGGTTTCCGGAGCCCTACACAAACTCAACAGTTCCGGACAGAATTCGAAATGCCTGGAACCAATATTCAGTCACAGTTCTTTGTGAAGGAGAGGTAAGTAATTTCTGATCGCCTTCGATGTATCATTGTTAACTAACGTCTCAAAATAACTTCGCAAGTAAATATTTAGGAACGAAAAAACGACAGAACTTTCTAGTTGGCTTCCAAAACCGTACCAGATTGAATAAGAAACATACACTGTCAGGAATGATTTTAATTGTCTGTTTTATTATATATACATATATGAACATATATATGAAATCATAAATCCATGTATTATACATGTAATTGTATCGATTAGATTGAAGTTGTTTTAGTCACACAGATTGATGCAATGACAATTTTGCTTGACATAGATAATGTCATTTTGTGAAAGTTATAACATTTAGTGAATTTTGTGAATTGAAGACGTTTTGGTTTTATAAAAAATTATGCGAACTTTTATTGTAGCTTGTACCCACTGTACTGTCAAATATAAGGTAATTATAAATGGGTCGTTTTCAACTTTTGGAACAAAACGGACCACACCATAATGTCCTCGGCCAGAGGCGGGAGGGTCCATAAACTGGGAATAAACAACAACAACAACAACTTTTGGAACAAGAAGTTGTTTAAATGCAACACAGAAGTTGTGTAAATACAACACTGGCTGGCTTAAGATAGTTAGCGAGGCCAACTGGTTGGCTTAAAGTAGTTAGCGAGGCCAATATTCGTGCTACCGAAAGGTTTCCGCGTTCTCTGCGTGAGCTTGCTCCTCGGAGAGGTTACTTAGTACGTAGTACAATTATAATGTTGTAATTCAAAGGCAGAATCTGATATACAGTGTACGGTTCTTTCGACTGCTGTCGTAGTCTCTTACGAAGCTGACCAAGATCATACAACTAGTCTCATATCCCAAGCATCTGATTGACAGAAATGGCACACCAAGATAGTAAAACTAAGATAGGAGACCAGTCTCAAAGTTCAAGCATCCGATTGGCTGAAATGGAAATCCGATACTTGAGATTTGAGACTGGTCTACAATCTAAGTTTGTATAATCTTGGTCCCAGCAGTAACACATAAAACGAACAGATGTGTGCATATTTTCAGGATCCAGTATCGAAAGACAATCTTGGAGAAATCAGCTACTATCCCCCAGATGGTTTTGCCTTCAAGTATTTTCCGGATATCGGTCAAGCTGGCTGGATGAGTCCTATAGTCATGGTGCACCTGGAAAACTTGGCACCCGCCGTGGCAGTAAGGGTTACATGTTCGGTATATGCCAAGAACATTGTGCACAATGATCAATATAACACTGGCAAAGTCTCATTTGATGTAATGATACAGTGAAATCAGTGTCTTGTTAAGGGGCCATGAACATCACAGTGGAACAGAATAAAACGCCCAAATTAAAAAGAAAAACAATTTCAGGAAACAAATCTTTGCTAGAGAAATTTTTGTGAAAAATAAATAATATAAATAAGCATTCTGGAATACTTACTAAGCAAAATAATGCTTTTCTTATTTCCTAAAACAATAAAAACGGAATTGTGGCAATGCTGTACTAAGGGTTCTTAAAAAAATACGGTAGACTAAAATAATGTTTCAAAAATAACTGCATGGACTTTGCAACATATAAGGCCGAGTGAAAGTTGGCAATAAGCTATCCACCCCGGAAATCTAGAGTGTGCACACCGCAAGTTTATGCAAGTTGCCAACAGACGTCATAAAGCTGTTGAACTACTCATCATCCAATAACAAACTGAAAGGGGCATAATAATTAAACAAAATATTTCTGAGTTGTGGGAGATATATGTTTGATTTCAATATAGTCCTAAGGAAAATTTCATTTTGTGGCCAAGGTTATTCAATTTCTTCTTTTAGTCATGTAGTGAAATCTAGCCCTAAGGTATATAACTCTGTCAAATGAGACATTGACCTAAAGATTTTGGTTTCACATTCAACAAACATCTATGGTGCCACACAGCCATGCTAGTAAAATAAGTATACTTTGGAATTCATCCAATTTTAGAAGTATGCTTTGCAACACAGAGTGGTACTAACAAACCAAGAACACAGCTTGTTTATAGCCTGCTTTCTTTATTTTTTGCAAACATTGTAAATATTTATTCAATGCATACACAATTAACATGTATTTATGTATATAGTACCCTTGTTTACCAAAATATTAAAACTCTTAAAAAATAAAACCCATTCATCTTCAGAGAAATCAAATAAGAAAACATATTGTAAGTACAACATATTATTCAACCCTTCACTCCATATGTTAGCATTCTATTGCAGGAGCCAACAGTTCAGATCCAGACCAGACAGCACATCAGGATCTATATAATATTTGCTTCTTTGTCAGAAAAAACCTAACAAATCAAATCGAAAACCATATAGATCCTGATCAGACAGCACATATGTGCCAGCTGATCTGGATCAACACTGTTAGCCCATGCATTAAAAGTCATATATTCAGAGTTAAGGGTTAATAACAATACTCAGTCAATCTGCATCAACATTAAACAGCATGCATTTATAGATGACAAATCAGCACATTTTCTAGGATTGCCTTTGTAAACTAAAGCTTTCACAAAAGTTGAGTCAGGCAGAATACTTCTCAGAAGTGTTGTAAAACTACTCTGAAGTTCAACCCTTTCCTCCATATAGACACCTCTATGGCATTGGTGCAGTGTAGATCCAGATCAGCCAGCATATCTGTGCCATCTGATCTTGATTTAATCTGTTTGTACATGACATAAAAGGCATATCTATGGAGTAAAGGGTAAAGACACCCTCCGGACAAGTTTTAAATTTCTTATTTCAGTTAAGAGGGGATGGTTCTAAAAAGTCATGAAATATTGGACAAAGAATTGTATGTAACGTAACCATTTACTACATGATAAATACATCACATGTGCAACCAGTGTAGTTCCAGATCATCTTGCGCATCAACACAGTATGACCTACATGTAGATCTATAGAATCTGCTTCTCTGTCTGATATAAACTAAAAGAGCCCAGTGTTGATCCTTATCATACTGCATGGATGTGCAGGTAGATCTGGATCTACAATGGTTACCCCTGGCTGCATGGATGTGAAGGTAGATCTGGATCTACAATAGTTATCCCTGGGATATTAGCCATATCCGACGGAGTAAATTTATAATTGTTTTTACATTACTTAAATAATGACTTAAACACAGCACATTTTGGATAAATAATTTGTCAGTAATCTCACTAATTTTGTTTCTATACCAAAAATTAAACATGACCATCATTCTATGATGCAGTTGTCTATATGAACATTTAAGTCGGCGTTAGAGATTCCTTTGTCAAAGTGTTTACAGCAAATAGGACAAGTCAAGGATTTCTTGTCCTCTTCTTCCTTTTTATTGGCCATCTTCTTGAATGTTGAAAACAAAGTAACCTGCTTTGCTTTCTTGTTTGGTTGTGAACTGGTCCCATCATCTAATGCTCTCTTCTTGGAGGTAGAAGCCGAGGCACGTGATGGTAACGTAGCAGGTGTTTTTGAAGTAGCACATTGTATATTAGCAGAATCTCTGGATGAATCCGACACCAATGTTTCAGATGTTGAAATAGCACATGAATTACTGTCTTCTATGTCAATAATATCACAGGATGAAGCCTTTTCATCACAGCTGTTTTCTTGGTTCCCGTCCTCAGTCTTACCTGTGTCCACACTTTTAGCACCAGCTGGTTCCTTGCTATCTTCCTTGAGAAAGTCTTCATAGCTCATTTCCCTGACGGTCTTTCCTTTCTTACCATTATGACTCTCTGCCTCACTACCTTTATCATGTTCTGTTTTGTCCATGTTTTCAGTTTCAGTTTCTAACATTACTGATCCTGCCTCAACATTATTGCAGTTAGGAACACCTACTATATCCGCTCCTTCAATTTTAAATGATGGCTTGAAAAAGTTCTTAATAGTGACAGGGGGCTTTAGAGCTTTTGACAAACACTTTGGATTCACTGCTGTAATATCTTCTATCACAGACTTTTGAATATCTGAGGGGCTGCCATTGGTTGAACTGGTTTGGTCCACAGATCCTGAGCTTTCTTGTTTTATCACAGGTGAACCCTTTGTTTCTGCAGTTTCTGATGTAACATCATTACTTTGGGAGAGTAATTTTTGTGACAGGGGTAAACCATTCATGGGCTGGCTGCTTAAATGAAGTCCAATCTCTTTCACAGGGGTGTTTACTCTCTGAGACAGTAAGTAAGCCTGGGAAAGTCCATTACTTTGGAAGAGGCCATTGTTAGCTCCCTGACTAGAGGAGAGATACTGTGTCATCTGAGGTTGCTGAAATATAAACCATACTGGTATAAGTCAGGCCAATCTCAATTATACCTTGTTCTAAAATGAACTTGCACCACTTTTAACTGTTTATGATACCTTATTCTCTAAGTTTTTATTAGATAATCTTAGGCTTTGCCTTTTCCCCTGTGAAACCTAAGTCCAGATTCTAAAATCCTTTTAAGTACAGAACTCTATCAATGAACAAAAGCACTGCCTCTGTTTAAGGTAAACTGAAATATGCACAGTTGCAAACAAAATACTTTCCAATATATGTTATAACTTATACATAAATCAATTGATTTCATGCAAAAACAACTGTCAGATGTTGTTCTGAATAGAAATTAAATTGTTTTTTGATCAAGTGATGCCATTTACACCAACAATATTCAAATTAATTCAACAGAATTTGGGTAGAATATTTCATGGTATACCAAAAATATTGGAAAAGCGGACCAGAACAAGAATTTTATACAGTTCAAAAAATGCAGTATAAGGGGCACAGTTATAACAAATTGCAGTCCAAGAGTTATACAACTTGCCCATGTTGTTGCTACTAGGCCAACGTTAAAATATCTTGGATGGAATAGGTAAGGAGAGACAGTTTATTTTAACCTTTTTTGATAATAGTTCAATGAAAATAGTTCAATATAAATTGATAAGCTAAACAAGTTTCAGGTTTAAGTCACTTGAAAGGGGAATAATTCAAATATTCCTCTATTAGGAATAATCATTCTTGTAAAGCTTGTAGATGCAAATAAAATATATCAAGTTTCGTGTCAAAGATACAAATATTTTCTGTTATAAGCAAAAATAAGTTTCAGTTTAATGTCTTTTCAAAGTGGCATTCCTCAAATAACAGTCAATCAGAAATTGTAATTCATGTTGTCAGAGAAAGATCCAAGTTTTGTTTCAACGGTTTTAGTACATGTACTTTCAATGTTAAAAGGAACATTCTGATGAGTCATGAGTCATTATAACTAAAATATCTACCAATTAGTGTAAATCACCAGATAATAGATATTGTATATTTTAAATTATGTGTGAATAGTACAAACACTTTCAAAGGTACAAGAAACATCATGTTTCATGTAAATAACTACATAATAATGTACTGTATAAACTTCTCCAATCAGTTTCTGAAGGTCTTGTAAGAACAGATATTTGTTAAATCTGTGTAATGGAAAAATGACTACCAGACATTGCAGCTATAGCCACCATCTTATCTTTTGTAAGAAACCCCCAAAATACTTACAGACTGCTGCACAGTTTCCAGAAACCTCTGTTCCTTTAAAGCAGTTTCTACCTCGGAGATGAGGATCTGTGGATATCGTATACCCACTACTCTCTCACCATCATTAAGCTGAACTCGTACAACACGTATAGAAGACTCTGTCTTGCTACAAGTAACAAAATAGTACTATGATATCATGCAATGTTTTACTCTATATATACACGTTTATATCTGATCTGGATCTGCACTGGTTGCATTTTGGTCAAAAATAACCTAATGAATCAGAAAGCAAAGAGAAGGAATTGTTAATATCTGAATTCTGAGTCTGTTCAGATTATTGAGAAATATATAAACATAAATGTTGTGACAAAAAGTATTTTAATACAACTAAACAATGTTTAAACTCATAGTGCAGTGATATCAGTGTTCTCTTGAACCCCTACGCATTTTATCGCATTTGCAACTAGTGTAGATCTAGATCAGCCAGCACATTTGTGACATCTGGTCAGGATTTGCACTGTTGCATTTTGGTCAGAAATAACCCAAAAATCAAAAAGCGTACAGTGCAGATTCTGATCAGATGACAGATGTGCCAGCAGATCTGGATCTACACTGTTGGCTCAAGCAATAAAACCCGTACATATGTAGTAAAACGTTAAGTGATTTACCTGAGATTAAGCTTTGTAGCATTCCTGTTGAGTGTGGTCTCCAAGACGTTCATGTATGTTACAATACTTCCACATAGCAAGTGCAGATTGTAGCATCTACTGCCAACTGAAAATATTATAGATAAAGGTAAGGGAAGCTTATTAAATCCCTAACACCATGGGATATGGCTTTCATCCCATGTCCAATCGTGTAGATCAAGATAAGTCTGCATGCTTAAACTTGTGTGTTGAAGGTTAATATAGCAGAGCAATCTGCCACTATGTTGGTGTTTGTTATATACAGTATTTTCAGAATAAGAAAGGAAGTTGATGATAAAGAGTGGAGAATCATGTGGTAAGCTGCGACGACGACAGCTGTCGACAGCTAGTACCATGGTTTTTTTGTGTCTATTTTTAGTACAACTTGTTTTTTTTTCAATATCTAAAACTTGCCATTCATCAAGACACTTTTAACAGTTTGGCAAAATGTTAAATTCTAAGTCCAAATTTAATGTTTATGTGAATTAAGAACCCAAAATCAATGGGGAAATTTTAATTGTTATTAATTGTTATTTTCTGCTTTCAAATAAAAGTGGCAAAAAAAACATTGTAATATGAAGGATCCCAGTAATGATACCAAAAATAACAAAAGCCCACAACAAAAGAAATTTTAGATAGTCAATGAAGGGATTGGTTGTATTTCTACCTGTGTGACAACAGTTTACCTTTACAGAAGTCTTTATTCTTGCAGTGAGATCCGTGCACACAGCTGTTCTTTGTTGTCTCAAACTGATCCTTCCAGCCCTTCTCTGAAAACAAGAGGCATTTAGTCATAACTGAGGTCGATGAAAAGTGCAAAGGCAAAATTTAACTAAAACTACCATTTTCATTAACCCTTTCCTCCATATATACCCCTTTTTACGCGTGTGCAACCAGTGTAGATCCAGATCAGCTGGCACATCCATGCAATCTGATCAGGATCTGCATTTGTCACATTTTGGTCAGAAATATACCTAACAAATAAACAAGAGGGCCATGATGGCCCTGTATCGCTCACCTGAGTACAAAAGTACTTTCAGCTTTACCCCAGGGCTAACATTTAAATAATGCTGGTAAAGGGTCTCTTTACAATACTCAACACGAAATATCTAAGGTCTAGTCGCATTAGTTTCAGAGAACAAGGGGTGTAGTTTGACACTAGCAAACATTCTACATGTCTTCAGTTCTTACTATTTAGCTCTATGTAAAAATTGATAAGCCCCTGGGTGGGGCCAATTCGAGCCTGGGGTCATGATATGTATAAACGTGGTAAAGGTCCACAAAGTGATGTTACATGTAAAAATTCTAAGCTCTATGTGTTATGGTTCTAGAGAAGAAGACTTTTACAAGATTTTTCCTATATAATTCTATGTAAAATGGGCAACCCCTGTGGCGGGGCCAATTTTGACCCAAGGGCCATAATTTGAACAACTTTGTTAGAGGTCCATTAGACAATGTTTTATGCCAAATATCTAACCTCTAGCCATTGCGGTTTTGGAGAAGAAGATTTTTTAAGTTTTTGCTATATATTGATATAAGGAAAAACCCATGACCTCTGGGCGGGGCAGATTTTGACCCCAGGGCCATAATTTGAACAACTTTGTTAGAGGTCTATTAGACAATGTTTCATGCCAAATATCTAACCTCTGGCCATTGCGGTTTCGGAGAAGATTTTTTAAGTTTTTGCTATATATTGATATAAGGAAAAACCCATGACCTCTGGGGCGGGGCAAATTTTGACCCCAGGGCCATAATTTGAACAACTTTGTTAGAGGTCCATTAGACAATGTTTCATGCCAAATATCTAACCTCTGGCCATTGCGGTTTCGGAGAAGAAGATTTTTTAAGTTTTTGCAATATATAAGGAAAACCCATGACCTCTGGGGCGGGGCAAATTTTGACCCCAGGGCCATAATTTGAACAACTTTGTTAGAGGTCCATTAGGCAATGTTTCATGCCAAATATCTCACCTCTGGCCATTGCGGTTTCGGAGAAGAAGATGTTTAAAGTTTTTGCAATATATTGATATAAGGAAAACCCATGACCTCTCGGGCAGGGCAAATTTTGAACCCAGGGCTATAATTTGAACAATCTTAGTAGAGGACCACTAGGTGATGCTACACACCAAATATCAAAGTTCTAGGCCTTACAGTTTCAGAGAAGAAGATTTTTTAAGTTTTTGCTATATATTGATATAAGGAAAACCCATGACCTCTGGGGCGGGGCAAATTTTGACCCCAGGGCCATAATTTCAACAACTTTGTTAGAGGTCCATTAGACAATTTTTCATGCCAAATATCTAACTTCTAGCCATTGCGGTTTTGGAGAAGAAGATTTTTTAAGTTTTTGCTATATATTTATAAGGAAAACCCATGACCTCTGGGGCGGGGCCAATTTTGACCCCAGGGCTATAATTTGAACAATCTTGGTAGAGGACCACTAGGTGATGCTACACATCAAATATCAAAGTTCTAGGCCTTACGGTTTCAGAGAAGAAGATTTTTAAAAATTTCATGTTCAAAATCTATTTTTATCCTCTGTGACCTAGATAGGCAATGGACTGGAACCATTTGAACAATTTTGGTAAAGCTTCATGCAAGTAACATTCCTGCCAAGTTTCAGCAAGATTGGCCCAGGAGTTCAGGAGAAGAAGTCGTTTGAAGAAAAAGTTGACGACGCACGGACGGACGACGGACATCAGGCGATCACAAAGCTCGCCATGAGCACTTCGTGCTCAGGTGAGCTAAAAATCCAACAGTTTAGATTCTGATCAGACAGCACGGATGTGCCGGCTGATCTGGATCTAAACTGTTTGTCCATGCAATAAAGGTGTGTCTATGAAGGAAAGGGTTAATCACATATAACAGGTGTGATCTAACCATATTTGAAGACTCTGATATAACCTGTATTTCCACAAACATTTATCCATTTATTTTGTTTTTGGGGCACGGAGCTATATGCCTGCTAGAGACTAAACCTTCATACCTTAATTTCATCTCCAGCAGTGCCTATTTGGCTAGCTGGGCAGCATTATTCCGTCATAAAGTGGATAACTCCACAATTTGAATTTTCAAGCTTCTTAGGTTTATCTAAAGGTTCAGCCTTTATCTATGTAAGTCTGATAATGAGCTATACATTGCCACTTTACAAATACCCGCAACTACAACTGCAATACATAGTAAACTAGATTAAAAGCCAGTTCTTTACATAAATGCAGGTGAAAAATGAGTATGACTGTGTTGTATGTAAGACAAGGTAACAAACCAGCATCTGCTCGGCTGATTGGAGAATATCTCTGCATCAAATCTGTCTTCTCTTCCTCAAAGTGGGACAATCCAGTGTTAGGTCTGAAACAATTTAATTAAGATTAGAATCGTTATTTGATTGTATTTATTTCGGTATGGAAAACATTTGGTTGTTTAAAGTGTATGATTTCCTAATTTAAGCAATCCAAATGTATTTCATACCCTGATGAACACAATCAAAAATCAAATCAATTCTTATATTTACATACATGAATAATCTCATTTTTACCAAACATGAGAAAAATTCATAATAATATGAATTCTTAAAATGGCTGTTGAAAAAGCCATGTTGATAACAAATCAAATAATGAGCACTTTATTGTAACAACTTGTGGCAAAACATGTGTGCTTGAGGAAGTGACAAGTAAAAACAATGTGCACAGTCCAATAAATTGTTGCCACACAAATGAAGGTGAATAAGGACAACTAGTGTAATGCCAGCATGGTCCAGCAGTAAAAAATACAACTGAAGAACAGAACAATAACAGCAGCCTATTGAAACACTAACTTTACCTGGCAATTCTGAATAGATGTGAGGAACTTTCCTTCTGTGTTGCTAGGATAAATAGTTTCTTCCCCCAGACATCTCTTTTAGAAATGTAGAAACCGTCCAGTTTCCCCTTGTGGTTATCTGCCCTTGTTACAGCCTGTTCCCAGCTCATTCCTCTATCCACACTTAACTCCACCAGTCTTCAATGGTAAGTAAATTTTCAAATTTCTAGTTCATTTTAACAAATAATTTTGATGTAAACATCAATCATGGAATACTCCACTTACTCTTTTGTAAATATATATGGGTTTTGCATGTGTAAACAGCGTAGATCCAGACAAGCTGGCACACTGGTGCTGTTTCATCAAGATCTACACTGCTTGTTTCTTGTGTCAGATTAAAACCTGAGGCACGCCACGGGAAAAGGTACCTTCGGGTAGTTGACGTCATTCCTTGAAACGACGTCATAAAGTTGAGCAGACGACATTAATTATTATGCAATTCGCGGTAAAAATACCATTTTATTGTTAAAATGTGTAACAAAATAACTGTTTTGTTATGAAATTTGAAAGTTCTTTCTAAATATAGTAACAACAAAAATGACACAAAAATGACCCGAAGGTACCTTTTCCCGTGGCGTGCCTCACCTATTGGATCAATGTTTGGAAAGTGTAGATTCTGATCAGACAGTATGTATGTGACAGGTGATCTGGATCTACACTTTTAGAGGTGTAGAGATGGAGGAAAGGTTAACTTAATCAGTGAATGAAATTTTCAACAAAATAACTTACTCTCTTCACTGAAAAAATGAAGTAAAGATAACAGAGACCAACTTAATTATTTGAGTGTCAACCCTGTAATCCATAAATATGTCTTTTCTCACATGTGCAACCAGTATAGATCCAGATCAGCCATGCCATCTGATCAGGATCTACACTGTTTGCAACTTGGTCAAAAATAACTTAATAAATCTAAAAGTAAACAGTGTAGATTGTAATCTGATGTGCACAGATGTGCAAGCAGATCTGGATCTCCACTGTATACACATGCACTAAAGGAGTACATGTATCTATGGAGTAAAATAACTTCAATATTAAATATGAAACTTTACATCATGTGCCCGCACTTGGCAGACAGTCAATCAGTCCAACCGACAAAAAAATATCTGTCAAAATGTGAGATCAAAATAGTCTTTAAAGCAAATAAACACAGTTGATTTCACGTAATCAAATAATCAAATAACTATTTGAATATTTTGTTAATTGTAGTAGAATATCAAAAACAAACTAGAAATGTGTCCATGGGACACGGATGCCCCCGCTATGCATCGTTTTCAGATACTAAAGTGCAATGATGGGAATAATAGCATTTCAAAGACAGTGATGTTCGAGTAATTATAAGAATATGCATAAACTTGATGATCAAGTAAATTATTTGTATTTGTGGCACTGTTGTCTTCTCATTACGGAAATGTCTGTGAAGAAGTTGGTGGTAATGCAATGCAATGTCATAGTGAAAATTTGTGCCAAGTTATTTTGAAATCCCTTCCTTCATAAAGAAGTTATAGCCCGAACAAGTAAATTCAAGTTTTAGTAACTGTGACCTTGACCTTGGACTTACCGGCATGGGTAATGTACGCAACACACCACCTTGTCATGGTGAACATTTGTGCCAAGTTATTTTGAAAACCCTGAATTCAAAACAGTTATAGCCCGGACAAGGAAATTCTATTTTTAGTAACAGTGACCTTGACCTTGGACCTACAGGCATGGACATGGTACACGACTCACCACCTTGTCATGGTGAACATTTCTGCCAAGATGTTTTGAAATTACTCTATTCCTAACGTAGTTACAACCGTGACAAGAAAATTCTATTTAAGTAACAGTGACCTTGACCTTGGACCTACAGGCATGGGCATGGTACGGGACACACCATCTTGTCATGATGAACATTTGTGTCAAGTTATTTTGAAATCAATCTATTCCTAACAAAGTTACAGCCCGAACAAGAAAATTCTATTTTTAGTAACAGTGACCTTGACGTACAGGCATGGGCATGGTACGCGATACACCGCCCTGTCATGGTGAACATTTGTGTCAAGTTATTTTTAAATCCCTCCATTTATAATGAAGTTACAGCCCAGACAAGAAAATTCTATTTTTAGTAACAGTGACCTTGACCTTGGACCTTCAGGCTTGGGTATTGTGCGGACACACTGCCTTGTCATAGTGAACATTAGTGCAAAGTTATTTTGAAATCTCTCCATTCATAACAAAGTAACAGCCCGGAAAAGAGAATTCTATTTTTAGTAACAGTGACCTTGACCTTCCACTTAAAGGCTTGGGCATGTACCTGGCATACCGTCTTGATATGGTGAACAATTATACCAAGTTATTCAAAAATCCAATAAGAAATAATAAAGTTACAGAGCGGACAAGATTTTGCAAGAAAATTCTATTTTTAGTAACAGTGACCTTGACCTTGGACCTACAGGCATGGGTATTGTCACGACACACCGCCTTGTTATGGTGAACATTTGTGCCAAGTTATTTTGAAATCCCTCCATTCCAAACAAAGTTAAGGGCAAAGTGTATATTTTTCTTAACACAAAATGTAAGTGAAAAGGGGGCATTATTTGAAAAATATTGGAAGCAGGGTAATGGGTCTTGTTGGTTATGATGTAGATTTTGATGGTGAAAATATATTTCAAGTTTCAAGGCAGTATCTCAAGTAGTTTTAAAGTTATGGGCAAAATGCATATTTTGCTTAACACAAAATATAAGAAACAAGATATATTCCTATTAAAACTAATGTAAATGGAAGTATCAAAGGGCCATAACTTCTGAACGGAACATGTAAGAGCAAAACCCCACCTTTATGCACAACAACGTATCAGGCCAAGCATTGCGGTAAAGTTTCATCAAATTCCCAGCAGAGGTGTAGGAGGAGTTGCGTTCACAAGATATACTCCTATTAAAACTAATGTAAATGGAAGTATCAAAGGGCCATAACTTCTGAACAGAACATGTAAGAGCGAAACCCCACCTTTATGCACAACAACATATAAGGCTAAGCATCGTGGTCAAGTTTCATTAAATTCCCACCAGTAGTGTAGGAGGAGTTGCGTTCACGAGATATACTCCTATTAAAACTAATGTAAATGGAAGTATCAAAGGGCCATAACTTCTGAACGGAACATGTAAGAGCGAAACCCCACCTTCATGCACAACAACATATCAGGCCAAGCATTGTGGTCAAGTTTCAGTAAATTCCCACCAGTAGTGTAGGAGGAGTTGCGTTCACGAGAATATCGGACGGACGGAGTGACGGACGGAGGGACGGACGGAGGGACGGACGGACGGACAGGAGCAACTCTTAATGCCCGTCGCCATTTCATGGCGGGGGCATAAAAAACGTTTCTATAAATTTTAATGTTAAAACATTACCTGGTAGATGTGTGCCCTTTGTTAAATTCTTTGAAGAGTTCCTTTGGTTTTCCCACCATTTGAACTGACGAGGCTGTTATATCCAGCATACCCTCGTTGTACCTAAAAATAATGTCAGAACTTTTTATAACCCTTAACTGCATAGATGTGCTTTTCATCAAATAGTACTGATCCAAATAAGCCGGCACACGTTCATGCCATCTGATTTCAATCTATACTGTTTGCTTCTTGGTCAGATATACCTGATGATTCTAAAAATGAACAGTGTAGATCCTGATCAGATGGCATGAAAATGCTGGCTGATCTTGATATACACTGTTTGCCCATGTGATAAAAGTTGTGTCTATAGACTTAAGAGTTTACTGAAATAAAATGTTGAAGTGGGCATTTTAGGAATGATTTAGTCAATGGGAAAGTTAGAAAAGTGAGTGAAAGTATAGAGCAAAACTTGAACAGAAAGAAATCTGAACTTTACAGATGTCAGTGGTGCATCATAAGATTGCTGGATAAAGAAACCAGTGTGTCTTTACATTTGTCCTTGTTAATTACCAGTTTTGACCTTCCAAGTTCCAAGGCAATATCATTGAAACTGACAGATTCACTTGTGTAGCCACCTATTTAAACCAGTTGAACTGAAATCATTACAAAACATAGCTGTCCAAACACTGATGACAGTACATGTACTTGTACATGTATGTATTTTATCTGCCTAACAAAATGGATTAAGTCCTGAATAGCCTCTTTTAAAATATGAACATCTAAAACGATATAAATTTCTGATTTAGAACAAGTTATTTCTACAAAAAAATGGAATAACTTACCTCCCTTCTTTCCTAGCATTCTGTATTCCTAGTTTCATACACTCTGTGAAATAGGTAAATATCTGAAACCAAAAGATTACCTTAGCATAAAGCTTATGCTTGTGTCTTTTTCAAATAAATGCAATAAGCAACAGAATTAATGACAAAGAAGGATATTACCTGAAGACACCTACAAAATTGATATATAATGTGTTTCTGTTTGTGTATATTTACAGTCATCTTGCACTTTGCTAGGATAAAGTTTATTATTGAGACTGTTTTCTTTTGCAATAAAACCATTTGCTCTGGGGTGCGGCAATAAAAATCACAAGCTGCTCACTAATTATTGGACTGTGGACAATGTTTAGACTTGTGACATTGGTGCACTTTTTCAGTCAGCTCTGCTATTTTTCAAAAATCAAAAAGAAGACCAGCCAAAACTCAATGCAATCTTACTTTCCATTACCTTCCTCACCAACCCTTCCACAAACTCAACTCAAATGTTTTTAAACAGAGGGTGTTTGATAAAGTTACAGACTGGGAATCATACGTTGTATATCAATATTATGATTTCATGCAAAATTTAAAACATTCTGTATCTACTGTAAATTTTTCAAACTACATGTAATCTCTTAATTTGCTTTTTTCCTGATTTTTTTAAATGAATCTTTCAGGAGTAAAATAAGCAAATTAAGTTTTGAAATTGGTCCAGATCACAAAGCAAAGATAGCTTTGTTTAGGGGTTAAAAGCTTGAGCCTTACCATGTTTTGTTTTTCAACAGTCAAGCCCAAAATCCTGTTCAGAAACTTGCTAACATCCCCGGTATCCTTTTCTTTCAAAACAGGCCCTGTTCTCAGCATATCTATATCCACCAAACCCATTAGCACTAGACTTTCCTAAAAAGAAACAAACTGAGAAGCTGTATTTAGAGCTTCGACATGTATGTCTACATGTTAAAGAGATGTAAGTAAAGCCCTTCTATACATTTCTTTTCTGAAAATGCCATTACCTCATATCCAACATAAAAATGGTATTTCTATTCTGAAATGCCATTACCTCATATCCAACATAAAAATGGTATTTCTATTCTGAAATGCTATTACCTCATATCCAACATAAAAATGGTATTTCTATTCTGAAAATGCCATTAATACCTATATTATATCCAACACAAAAATGGTATTTCTATTCTGAAAATGCCATTACCTTATATCCAACATAAAAATGGTATTTCTATTCTGAAAATGCCATTAATACCTAATATCCAACACAAAAATGGTATTTCTATTCTGAAAATACCATTGCCTCATATCCAACACAAAAATGGTATTTCTATTCTGAAAATGCCATTACCTCATATCCAACACAAAACTGAAATGAGTTGTTTGCACTAATTTAAGTTTGAAAAGGACATTTTTGTTTTTCCCATACAAATCATTTCTTGCTTTTGGCATTGCTATTTGCTTTGCTTTCATTCATTTCTGTTCTGTTTCATTTCAGTTCTTCTGCTCATAACTATGTGCTTCTAGAACATGCACAGAACTACATATCACTCCTGCATCGGCTCAATTTCAAAGCTATATACACATACTGTATGTCGGATCACATAGTTTTTCATGTGTTTCCTTTATTTATAAATGTAACTCATATTAAATATCAAATGAAGATTGCATGGTAATGCAACAAATCAAGAGGTTTCAAGGTTAATGGACACCTCACAGACTGGTATTGTTTCAGGTGGTAACAGATGTTGTATATCAGGCTGACTGCTTACCTGCATATGTCTGTTAAATGTCTCAAAATCATACTTGTCTCCAGCCAGGGTAGACAGAGACAAGCCAGGAACTAGAGTCTTCTGAAATATACAAACAGGTTCAATCAATTAAACTATGAATGTCCCAATAATATTATGTCAAGTCACCATAACTCAAATTTCCCCAAGGGACATTTACAAAAAATATTAGAGATATCATTGCATCCTGATGCATGGATATAAAAAAGAACATTAATTATATTTTGGATATGTGTATCGTGTGCAGATGTAGAACCAGGTCTTTCTGAATCAATGCTGTTGGAATAGTGATGGAGAACAATCCCATTCATCCAATAGTTGAATGTTAACTTAACAATTCTGGTAACTGGCATGTGTTGTGTACAGAGATGTTCAAATTGAATAATTCCTTAGTGTTATATTTTCAGTTGAAGAAGTGAACAGTGTAGATCCTAATCAGACAGCAGGGATGTGTTGACTGATATGGATCTATACAGGATGTACACAAGATAACAAGAGATGTCAGAGGAGACAGCGTGCTCGACTATTCAATCCTTTGAAATAAATGCAATTTATAGATTAAAAGAACAAAACATATATAGCCAAACATTTATGTGCAAACAGGAATAATGTTAAGAAGTAAGTGGTAAGGGAGGAAATTGAAATAATTCCTTAATGTACCTTAAATAGTGAATTGAAAAGGGAAATAACTATGAAATATTTTTTGAAGAGTTGGAAAACTTGTAAGTAATATATGCTTAATACAAAATTTAAGTGAAAAAAAGGGGCAAAAGTTGGAAGCAGGGTTATGGGTGTCATTGGGTATGTTGTAGATTTTGATGGTGAATATATATTTCAAGTTTCAAGGCAATATCTCAAGTAGTTGTAAAGTTATGGGCAAAATGCATATTTTGCCTAACACAAAATATAAGAAAAAAGGGAAAAATGGGCATAACTTGAAAAATATTGGAAGCAGGGTTATGGGTGTCATTGGGTATGATGTAGATTTTGATGGTGAATACATATTTCAAGTTTCAAGGCAATATCCCAAGTAGTTGTAAAGAAACAAGCAAATTCGTTGAATTTATATACCCCGCCGAATACTGGTTGTTACTAACATAACAGCTGAAGACATAGGGCTTTATTTCGATATTTATCATGGATGTCAAAAAAGGTGAAAAAAAACTTCAGATATAAAAAAAAACAGAATATAAAAATAAGACTCAAAGTCTTCAAAGTGTTGAAATGAAGAATGCAGTAGTAAAAATATAGCGCTTTATTTAATATAAATCCATGCAGAAGTTGCATAGAAGTGGCATGGAAACGAATACTAATCTATATGCATAGTGCATAACTTATCAAAGGGCCATAACTGTGTTAAACGGTCAGACCAGAACAAGACAAAATTATGGGCATCTTGTCTTGGTATTGATGGTTTCCATAGATTCCTGCCGAGAAATAGCAAGGAAATAAATACTGCTCTACATGCAAAATGCATAATTTATCAAAGGGCCATAACTCTGTGTTAAAGGATCTGACTGAAACAAGATGACAATATGCGCGTCTCCTTTTTGTATTGATGGTTCCCAGAAAGTTTCATTAAAATCCACCCAGTAGTTGCAGAGAAATAGTGCGGAAACAAATTCTGCTCTATATGCATAATACATTAGTTATCAAAGGGCAATAACTCTGTGTTAAATAGTCTGACCGGAACAAGATGACAAAATGTGCATCTCATCTCAGTATTGATGTTTCCCAGAAAGTTTCATTTCAATCCATCAAGAACTTGCAAAGAAATAGAGCGGAAACAAATACTTCTCTATATGCATCATACATAAGTTATCAAAGGGCAATAACTCTGTGTTACAGTCCAACTGGAACAAGATAACAATATACACATCTGTTATGTTTCTCAGAAAGATTAATTGAAATCCATCCAGTAGTTGCAGAGAAATAGGGGAAATTAATACTGCTCTATAATATGCATAATACATTAGTTATCAAAGGGCCATAACCCTGTGTTAAATAGTCTGACGGGAACAAGAGGGTGATATGCGCATTTCCTCTTGGTATAGATGGTTTCCAGAAAGTGTTTCATTGAAATCCATCCAAAAGTTGCACGGAAACAAATACTGCTCTATATGCATAATGCATAAGTTATCAAAGAGCCATAACTCTGTGATAAACAGTCTGACCGGAACAAGACAATGATATGTGCAGCTCTTCTTGGTATTGATGGTTTCAAGAAAGTTTCATTGAATTCCATTCAGTAGTTGCAGAGAAATAGCTGGGAAATGAATACTGCTCTATATGCATAATGCATAAGTTATCAAAGAGCCGTAACTCTGTGTTTAATGGTCTGACCAGAACAAGACGATGATATGCGCATCTCCTCTTGGTATTGATGGTTCTCAGAAAGATTTATTGAAATCCATCCAGTAGTTTCAGAGAAATAGCGCAGAAATGAATACTACTCTATATGCATAAAACATAAGTTATCAAAGGGCAATAACTCTGTGTTAAACAGTCTGACTGGAACAAGACGATGACATGCGCATCTCTTCTTGGTATTGATGGTTTTCAGAAAGTTTCATTGAAATACATTCAGTAGTTGCAGAGAAATAGCAAGGAAATGAATACTGCTCTATATGCATAATGCATAAGTTATCAAAGGGCTGTAACTCTGTGTTCAACAGTCTGACTGGAACAAGACGACAACATGCGCATCTCCTCTCGGTATTGATGGTTCTCAGAAAGATTCATTGAAATCCATCTGGTAGTTGCAGAGAAATGGCACGGAAATGAATACTGCACTATATGCATAATGCATAAGTTATCAAAGGGCAATAACCCTGTGTTAAATAGTCTGATGTCAACAAGACGACGATATGCGCATCTCCTCTTGGTAAAGATGGTTTTCAGCAAGTTTCATTGAAATCCATACGGTAGTTGCAGAGAAATAGCACGGAAACAAACACTGCTCTATATACATAATGCATAGTTTATCAAAGGGCCATAACTCTGTGTTAATTGGTCTGACCGGAACAAGACGACGATATGCGCATCTCCTCTTGGTACTGATGGTTCCCACCAAGTTTCATTGAAATCCATACAGTAGTTGCAGAGAAAGAGCGCGGAAACGAATACTGCTCTATATACATAATGCATAGGTTATCAAAGGGCCATAACTCTGTGTTAAATGGTCTGACCGGAAGAAGACGACGATATACGCATCTCCTCTTGGTACTGATGGTTGCCACCAAGTTTTGTTGAAATCCATCCAGTGGTTGTGGAGAAAAAGCGCGGAAACGAAATTCAGACGGACAGCGTGACGACGTGACACCGTGATGGACGGACAACGCCAAAACAATATCCCCCTCCCGATTTCATCGGCGGGGGATAAAAAGGGAAAAATGGGCATAACTTGAAAAATATTGGAAGCAGGGTTATGGGTGTCATTGGGTATGATGTAGATTTGATGGTGAATACATATTTCAAGTTTCAAGGCAATATCTCAAGTAGTTGTAAAGTTATGGGCAAAATGCATATTTTGCTTAACACAAAATATAAGAAAAAAGGGAAAAAGGGGCATAACTTGAAAAATATTGGTAGCAGAGTTAAGGGTGTTGTTGATAATGACCTAGATTTTGATGGTGAATATACTTTCCAGGTTTCAAGGTGATAGCTCAAGTAGTTTTAAAGTTAGGGGCCAAGTGTATATTTTGCTTAACTCAAAATTTAAGTGAAAAAGGGGCATACCCTGAAAAATATTGGAAGCAGGGTTATGGGTGTCATTGTTGGTTATGATGTTAATTTTGATGGTGAAAATATATTTCTCAAGTTTCAAGGCAATATCTCAAGTAGTTTTAAAGTTATGGGCAAAAAGCATTTTTTGCTTAACACAAAATATAAGAAAAAAGGGGCATAACTTGAAATATATTGACAGCAGAGTTATGGGTCTTGTTGGTAATGATGTAGAACTTGATGGTGAATAAATATTCCAAGTTTCAAGTTGATATCTCAAGTAGTTTATAAGTTATGGACCAAAGTGCATATTTTCCTTTACACAAAATTTAAGTGAAAAAGGGGCATTACTTGAAAAATATTTGTAGCAGAGTTATGGGTGTTGTTGGTAATGATGTAGAATTTGGTGGTGAATATATATTCCAAGTTTCAAGTTGATATCATAAGAAGTTTTCAAGTTATGGACCAAAGTGCATTTTTTGTTTAACAGACGCCGACGCCGACACCGGGGCGAGTAAGATAGCTATTCTTCGAATAGTCGAGCTAAAAACCTTTATTCATGAAGTAGTGTAACATTCTAACAATGATTAAAAAAAGCAATCATGATATTTATGCTACTTAAGACGTTATCTGAGATGTCCAAATCACCATTCTGTTGACAACATTTTCCTGCCTTCCCAAATCTGAACAGAACAGAACAGGTATCATCTGGTTACTTACATGGCATACATGTTGGTACATAGTTCTCAGGGCATTTCTGCCATATGGTGTGTCAAAGTTAAATTCTGTCAGGTCAGCCCCTGTGGCAGCCCGGCGATCCCCCTTGGTTAAGGCACCTACAATACACAGGAAGTAAAAACAAGGGGTTACCAAAGCAATAATTGCAACTGAATACAGGACCCAAGATTACAAAAATAAAAATGGAGACCAGTCTCAAACCTCAAGCATCTTATTGGCTGAAATGGAGATGTCTAGATAGCTGTCCAGTCAAACAATTGTCATCACCTTAGTGGAAAATCAGCAACATTCCTTGTAACTCCTTATTTTAGTGGTATGTATACGGTGATGTTGTGCTGTCAAAATAAAAACTGACAGTTCAATGAACAAATATTTAGAAATTTAAGTTAAGGTTTTAGAACTGTAATATTTCCGCCAAACATCGACTTATGCCGTCACTAATTCGTGTTTTCCGAACGCTGATTCGTACGTTTCCGGTTGATACTATTTTTCATAAAAGGAGTCTACTCTTTAGGTGTTTCCCGCGATTTTGACGTTATTAATAACTAAATCAAATAATAACAAGAGTGCCAAACTGACACATAATACGCCCGTCAAAATGCTGATCATCAAAGTTGCGTAACGATCCAATGAAAATTATTCGACTTGGAGAGCAGACACCGCTAATTCTGTTTTTGGACAATTCTAGGGCCATAATTCAGGAGTGCCTGGGGGGATTTGGCAGGTTATAGAACTTGGTCGAGATATTATGCCCACCAACATATTCACCAAGTTTGATAAAGACCGGATGAAAACTCTTTTGACTTTGAGAGCGGAAACAGTAATTTTGGACAATTCAAGGGCCATAATTCAGGAGTGCCTGGGGGGATTTGGCTGGTTATAGAACTTGGTCCAGATATTATGCCCACCAACATATTCACCAAGTTTGATAAAGACCGGATGAAAACTCTTTGACTTAGAGAGCGTAAACCCTTATTTTGGACAATTCAAGGGCCATAATTCAGGAGTGCATGGGGGGATTTGGCTAGTTATAGAACTTGGTCCAGATATTATGCCCACCAACATATTCACCAAGTTTGATAAAGACCGGATGAAAACTCTTTGACTTAGAGAGCGTAAACCCTTCTTTTGGACAATTCAAGGGCCATAATTCAGGAGTGCATGGGGGGATTTGGCTAGTTATAGAACTTGGTCCAGATATTATGCCCACCAACATATTCACCAAGTTTGATAAAGACCAGATGAAAACTCTTTGACTTAGAGAGCGTAAACCCTTATTTTGGACAATTCAAGGGCCATAATTCAGGAGTGCATGGGGGGATTTGGCTGGTTATAGAACTTGGTCCAGATATTATGCCCACCAACATATTCACCAAGTTTGATAAAGACTGGACGAAAACTCTTTGATTTAGAGAGCGTAAACCCTTATTTTGGACAATTCAAGGGCCATAATTCACGAGTGCATGGGGGGATTTGGCTGGTTATAGAACTTGGTCCAGATATTATGCCCACCAACATATTCACCAAGTTTGATAAAGACAGGACAAAAACTCTTTGATTTAGAGAGCGGAAACCCAAATTTTGGACAATTGAAGGGCCATAACTCAGGAGTGCCTGGGGGGATTTGGCTGGTTATAGAACTTGGTCCAGATATTATGCCCACCAACATATTCACCAAGTGTGATAAAGACCTGATGAAAACTCTTTGACTTAGAGAGCGTAAACCCTTATTTTGGACAATTCAAGGGCCATAATTCAGGAGTGCATGGGGGAATTTGGCTGGTTATAGAACTTCGTCCAGATATTATGCCCACCAACATATTCACCAAGTTTGATAAAGACCGGACGAAAACTCTTTGACTTAGAGAGCGGAAACCCTGTGGACGCCGCCTGCCCGCCCGCCGCAGGTGTTCCCATAATATGTCCCGTTTTTAAACGGGTGTATAAAAAATGCAGATATAAAATTGATGTAAAGTAAATAAATATTTTCATAACAAATACTCAAAATAAGACTTTAGATGAACAACACTCAGCAATGAATAGAGGTTATATGAAATTGATGAGCGTTTGATCAAACCTCTGTGGCGCAATGGTAACAATCAAGACTTTCATTTTGACGGACCTGGTTCAATCCTCGGGAGAGGAACTTTTTTTTCCTTTTTCTTCTTTTTTTTTCAAATTATTGTGAGGTAATTTTTGGAGAAAATAGTATAATCAATAGGTTTAAAATTCGGAAATAATTGTTATTATTCTCCATCTTCATTTAGTAGCCATGAAAACTGAAATATTGTACATGCAATGATATTATTACAAAATACTGACTCTTATAATACAGCAACAGAATCACGATATGAAACTAAAATGATTGTGGAATCTGTACTTTCATTTGGGAAATTTCTGCTATTTTATTGTTTCTATATTTGAACAGTAATTTTGTGATACTTGTCTTATAAAAGTAATTTTATGTGTTTGCACGATGATTTTTTGCTTTAAAAGAATGCTTTGGTTGCTATGGTTACGGTTGCCAAAATTACTTTTTTGAGGTTAAATTTTAACCAGCATAGCTGATTGCTTGCGTATTTCTTGTTTTTCAAAAAATCTGAGGGGTATAAAAAATGACCATTCATAAACCAAGCCCTTTGTTTATTGTGGTTTATAACCATTTGGTCTGGGCCTTAGGTACCTATTTTGTAGGCCAATAAAATGAAAACCAGACAGTGAAGTGCTTTGATTTTTTTATTACTTGATTGTATACACATTGCAGATAATTTTTATGTATAACATAATTATTTTACTGCATTAAACATGCACGAAAATCACAGATAAATACTTGCTTAATTTTTGCAGCTCGGAAAAATGTGCATTTCCGAAGTTGGGGTGCACTTAAAGAAATTCAATTTATAAAGTGTTAGAAATAAATTCTAAACATAATGCTCGTGTTTTTCCTGTTCAGGTATGATGTCCTTAAACAATTAGCGTTTATTTTACAAAATTTTACAAGGTTTGAAAGAAATAGAGATGAATTTAGCATCTGATATGTTTGATTTTACAGCCAATTTTTCGAAACGAGGGTCCCCTTCTAAAATACTGAATTTCCTGAGTTACGCACGGTAAATGTTTTTTTAAAACTCTTCTTTAGATGTCTAAATGGATGTACTTGGAAATGAAAACAACAAAATCCCAATTTTCGAAAGTGCATATTACAGTTCTAAAACCTTAAAGTTATAGCCAGTTTCCTTTTTTGACAAAATCCAAGTACAAAAAGAAGCACCATTCTTGTCAGTGTTACCCTTATTTTTTAACTGATTTTAGCTTCATCACTGACCTGTTGTTATAAGCAGTTTGATATAGAAATATTCAGAAATATCTAAAGGGGCGACACAGAAATATTTGTTTTTTTCTGCAGTGACTTGCTCACAGTTGCATTGTATAGTTATGTAGAGAGTAGCCACAGAGCAGACTGGGTGTATACCTACCAAGTGACTGAAGTCTCCTGGCCACTGCAGCAGCAAATCGTCTTTCTCCACCCAGATCTGTGGTCAGTAGCTTGTAGAGTGGACCACTGTAAGAATGACCAAAATAACACACCAGGGTCAAAATGCACATAAAATCCTCTGGAGAAGACATCATTTGGTGCGCGCCACGGGAAAAGGTACCTTCGGTCATATTTTGTGTCATTTTAGATGTTACTATATTTAGAAAGAAATTTCGAATATCTATAATTTTGTCATAACAAACAAGTGGTTTTCTTACACATTTTGCCAATAAAATGATATTTTAACGCGAAATGCATACTAATCATTGTCGTCTGCTCAACTTTATGACATCATTTCAAGGATTGACGTCAACTGTCCGAATGTACCTTTTCCCGCGACGCGCCCCATTTATATCAACAGGTTTATCAACCATTTTATAACCACATGACTCCTTATTTATCTTGACAACTTTGCCGAACTTCAAGCATTTGATACTATTCAAGAGTTGCCAAGACTGGTTTATGCCTCAAGTCCATCATAAATTTTCCCTAGACAAGCATTGTCTGTTCATGCTGAAACATGTTTAATTTTTTAATGATTTTAGACAATATTCCCCAACCCATTTGTAACAATACTGTGTAGGTATATAGTGGTAACATGTTTCACTTTTTAATGACTTTAGACAAAATTCCCCACCCATTTGTAACAAAACTGTGTAGATATATAGTGGTAATACTTTTCAAAAACCAAAATATTCCAAACGCATACACAGTTACATGTATATTGGTACTCCATATCTATACAGCTAGACAAGAAGTCCTAGTCATAACACATATATGGTACATGTATATGACACTTGTTTTCAATGCCAATTGACACTGAACATAAACTATTGATATCAGCTTTTATTAGCCTTTTATCGCATATGCGAACAGTACACATGTAGATCCTGATCAGCCAGCATATCTGTGTCATCTGATCAGGATCTGCATGGATATGCTGGCTGATCTGGATCTACACTGTTTACCCATTGATGACAGCCATACCCCATGGATTTAAGGATACATGACTGTTACAGTATGTATCAAATACTTTACAAGCTGATAAAAAAAAAACAAACTTGCATCATTATTTGTCCATCAGATATCAGCTAACATTGAAAATCAGTCTTCTGTTGTTTAATGAATATCAGACCCTATCAGTCATTTTTATTTCAGTTATACTTTATAAAATAGATTTCTTGTACCTTGATTGATTAGACCTGTGAGATCTGCCTAACTGTTGTACCGCCTTGTCAGCACTCCAGGGTAACTCAACAGTTAGGTGGATGCGCCTTCTTTGGTTTGCAACTCTATGGTCAGCATGCAGAGAAATTCCTGAAAAAATACATTAAAGCCCATTTATATCAGAAAATAGATAATATGTCAAAGAAAGCTAATTGGCTATAAACTTTCTAGCTATTATAAGCTGCTAGATTGCTGATCAGTTAATTTATTCATTACAAATTGTTTAATTTTTATTATTTCAAGTTATATTTCAGATACACGTATAAGCATATCAGCTTCTTTATTGTTACTTGAGTGGTTAATCTAATTGAAAACTTAATATAATTAATTAATATATTCCTTTATTGCTAATGAAATGCTTTTACAACACATATTGCCCCAAATGCTGCTCTAATTGAAAATTTCTGTCTGTACTGTCCCCTGACTATATTACTCAATGAGTGCAAATGTACAACTTTTTTCAGGTACATGTATCGTAAACAATCACTAAACACAACCTGATTCTTTGTTTCTTCCCTACACTACTAGACTCAATAACACTCTCCATTCATGAGGAAGCCTTACCTGTACTGGCTGCATCAGAGATGATAGCAATAAACTTCTTCCCTTCCATAAACTGGTTTCTCTACAAATATTTCATATCAACAATGAGTACAAGAAGCATTTGTTGTCTGTTAGTAATTTTTTTCTAATAAAGCATTTTAGAATCATAGCAGGTTGGACATCAGGTCCGCCAGCAGAATTTATGTTCTTTTCAGCAGTATGCTATGATGGCAATTGTAACAATGGCAATACTGATTACTATTTCAATACTGTAGCTATGGCAGTGTACTAATGTGATACTACTGCAATAGTAACATACCTATTTACAAAACAGCAAAAAAACAAAAGAGGCCAGGTTTATACTTTTATTGTACCTTCACTTGTATGACTGGGAATAAGATTCCTCTGTATTTCCTTCAAAATTCAGCACAAGTTTCAACACATTAAGCAGCCATACAGCATGAACTGAAAGCACTTGTTTAAAACTCAAGTAAGTAAGGTATTGTGTCTAGGCCCTGCAAACTACAACCAGTTACACATACCTCCTGTACATTCAGACTATCAATAGCTCCATAAGCATCGGAATCTGCCGTCCTTGTTTCGTATCTCGGAGTCTCACTCGGGGAATGTCTAACGATCCTGCCTCTACGCCCGGTCATCTCCGCTACCTGTGATGGTCCACCGAGTTTGTCAATGATTTCATCCAATGGGCTGTCAGGTAGAGAAATCTTCTTACAGAAGTCCAGAAGCATTTTCTTGGCAGTAACACTCCACGGGTCTTCTTTTATTTCACCTTCTTTCTAAAAAGAAAACAAACAAAAGAAATATGACTGAAATAAGAAATATGCTGGATCACTGACAACTGCATTATGCAAAACTAACTATTTCCCAACAACATGGATTTAAAGGCAATTCAATCATGATTTCATGTAAATTTCAAATATCAAAATATATGCTTGCCTAAATATTGCTGGGAAAGGATTTTTATTTACATACAAACTAGTTTCAGCTCAGGAAAGGGAAACAGCTGAATAACCTTTACTCTATGAGATATGGCTGTTATAAATGGGCAAGCAGTGTAGATCTAGATCAGATAACTATATTGCTTCGTGATTCATTAGGTTATGTCTGTCTAAGAAGCAACCAGTTCAGATCCAGATCAGATGACACAGATGAGCAGGCTGTGCTGGATCTTCATTACTTTCACGACATCAAATTTTATACATGGTGTAAACGGATAATGACCTCATGAAACATTCAACATTCCCAAAAGTCTCTCTCTTGCATACATGTACATGTATGTAACCAAGTGTTGAATTTTAACAATGCAGTATCAAGCCCAGGGGCAAGATAGAATTGATCTCTCTGCAAAAGGAATGAATAAATGTTTCCCACAAGAGTTGCTCCACTTTACTTGATAATTTACTGTAAACACTTACTGGAGCATCTACTCTGGTGGGGAAGAACTGTTCAATGAAGCGTGACAACATCTCTCTGCATAGAGACATGAAGCCTGTGATGTTACCACTGGATTTATCCAACTCACTCTCCAATGATGCCTGCAAATAAAATATAATGTAGATACTCAAGGAATATTTGCAGATAATGTTTATTAACCCTTTAATCTATACAAATTTTATTGCATGTGCTACCACTGTAGATCGAGATCCCTGCCTTCTGATCAGGATCCAGGGCTTTTTTTTGGTCAATTTTATAGCCCTTATTCGGTCATGTTCCCAATGACAATTTCTCAACAATGCAAAAAAACCCCCCAATTTTTGGCAAAACAATGTGAAATTTCCCAATTCCAGGGGTATGGGTCATATTCCCAAAATGGTGACAAAAAACCTGATTTATCAAAAGGCAAACAGTGCAGATCCTGATCAGATTGTGCCTCTCTGGCTTTCTTCACTATATATGGAGTAAGAGAAAATGTTTCAGTTTGCTTTACTGACCTCTCCAGTAGTTTGAAGGCCTATCACAATACAGCAGCCACTGTCCAGGGCCTCTCTAGCTTCCTTCACTATGGTTGGCACTTTCATTCCAAGACTAGTTAAGAGAGAAAACTAAGAATATTAGGGTATGAAATAATGAAAAAATAATTCAACAAGAAAAAATCGTCGCCACACGCCAAAAACCAGGTTTTCATTTAATACTTATACTTTTGTAAAGAAAATATCTTATATGAAGAAACTGAACTTCTATTTTTAGCAACAGTGACCTTGATCTTGATCACAGACTTCTGAGTAGAAATCCCGAGTTGCGTTTTGGTATCAGCTACCCAAAGAAAGTTTGTTGTAAATAGATCACAGCTAACCCAAGTAATAAGGAGAAACCTTAATTTCTATTTTTAGCAAAAATGACATAGACCTTTATCACAGACACCTGGGTATCAATCCTAAGTAGTGTCTTGATATAAGCTACCCACAAACCAAGTTTGGTGTCAATAGGCCAAAGAAAACTCAAGTTATTGAGCAGAAACTCAATTTCTATTTTTAGCCACAGTGACCTTGAGCTTTATCACAGGCCCCTGGGTAGCAATCTCAAGCTGCATCTTGATATTAGATACCAACACTAAGTTCGGCGTAAATATACCAAAGCAAACTCAAGTTGTTGAGGGAAAACTGAATTTCTATTTTTAGCAACAGTGACCTTGACCTTGATCACAGATATCAGTGGCAATCCCAAGCTGCCTTTTGATATCAGCTACTCATATACTAAGTTTGGCATCCAGAGGTAAAAGCAAACTCAAGTTATTGAGGGTAAGCTAAATTTCTATATTTAGCAAGTGACCTTGACCTTTATCACAGACGCCTGGGTAGCAATCTCAAGCGGCCTGTTGATATAAGCTACCCAAAAACCAAGCTAAGCGTCAACAGGCAATTTGACATCAACAGATAACATTCACAAAATACTTAACAAAAAATCTAAGTCAAACAGGGGCATAACTTTTGCAAAACACTGTCAGGGGTTATGAAACTTGACCTGATAATTGGTACTGTGATGTCAAACAATTATGTAAAGTTTCAAAGCCATACCTTGAATGGTAACTGAGAAAAAGACAACTTTCACAAAAAACTTAACATTTCTAAGTGAAAAAGGGGCATAACTTTGTCAAAATAAGTCAGGGATTATGAAACTTGTCCTCATAATTGGTATTGATATGTCAGACAACTATGTTAAGTTTCAAAGTTGTACCTTAAATGGTTACTGAGAAAAACACAACTTTCACAAAAAACTTAACAATATTTCTAAGTGAAAAAGTCAAAATACAGTCAGGGATTATGAAACTTGTCCTGATAATTGGTATTGATATGTCAGACAACTATGTTTAGTTTTAAAGTTGTACCTTGAACGGTTACTGAGAAAAACACAACTTTCACAAAAAACTTAACAAAATTTCTAAGTGAAAAAGGGGCATAACTTTGTCAAAATACAGTCAGGGATTATGAAACTTGTCCTGATAATTGGTATTGATATGTCAGACAACTATGTTAAGTTTCAAAGTTGTACCTTGAAGGGTTACTGAGAAAAACACAACTTTCACAAAAAACTTCACAAAATGTTGACGCCCGCCCAGCAGCCAAACGACATACCCCAATCTAATAACCAGAATTTTTCTAAAGAAAACCTGGTTAAAAATGCCTTAACCTAACAAAGTGCTAAAAATTGTGATTAGTTTCCAATATCCTAACATAAGACAAACTGCAGCACCCACCAAACACACTTAAATGATGGAAGCTAAACTTAACCCTTTCCTCCATAGAAACACCTTTATTGCTTGGGCGAACAGTTTAGATCAAAATCAGCCGGCACATCCGTGTCGTCTGATCACGATCTAAACTGTTCGCTTTTTTATTTGTTAGGTTATTTCTGACAGAAATGCGACCAGAGCAGTTGAGAAGGCACTAATGTGCCGGCTGATCTGGATCTACACTGGTGGCACATGCGTAAAAATGTGTATATATGGAGGAAAGGGCAGTGGTCGAAATTAGCGCTAGCCCGACAGCAAAAAACTAGTAGATTTTTTCTCAGGCTAGTAAAAAATTCCCAATTTACTGGCCCGACGGGCTTGTAAGATTCAGAAAAAAAATCATTGTACTTTCATTTTCAGTTTTTTAAACAAATTTTGAGCCGCTTATTTTATTCAGAAAGCTGTCGCTTGTATCATTAATGTTTTATTCGCGCTAAATTGAAACAAAGTTTACTGAGTTCTACGACAAAATTAATAACGGTTGAAAATATAAGAGACAAATAGCTACGTGTATAAAATCCATCTTTAGCTTTTTTCCCCAATCTCTAAAACATCTTTATTTAAGCGCATTCAACACTTGTTTGAACACCTGTGTGATCAGTGTTGTATATTTCATGGTCACTGCTGTTTATTCACATAAAAAAAAAACACCGAAGAGTAGTATTGATTTTTTTCGAGATCAAAGGTGCCGGGTTGAGTAAAAAAAACAAACTGATCATACGGCGGAATTTCTGATTTAATAAGAGATTGATTCATTTCTCAACACTCAACAAAAAATTGAAGATTGCTTGAAAAAGTAGAGTTGTAGAAGCAAAACATGCTGGAAATTAATAGCATTTGCCTGCCACAAATGTTATTTTAAATAAACGATCTTTGTATTCATGACTTACACATTATGCTCATAGAAGAGTTGATTTGTTGTTGATTAGCGTGTCATATTTGTTAGGCAATCAACAAAGCTGTTGATAATTGGTGTTTAATACGGATTAATTAGCCCCAGACAGGTAAGCACTTTCAATTAAGCTATTGATTAATTCATGTCTGTTTGCAAGCCAGCAAGTGGGTAATAAAATCATACTCCATATTGAAAATTTGTTATAATTATTAAGACAATGCTAATTTCACAGAAGATTCACAAACAAAGAAAAACATATACACCAACCAAACGTAAATATGAGGATGTTAATCGAGACAAAAGTTTTCTTCTTTTGGACAAATAACAGACCTTGGTTGCGATTTAAGACTGAGACAAACACCGTAACTGGTGCTTAGAAACGGGGGAAAATACATCGTTTCCGTCGCATCCAGGATGTGAAAATTTGCGTCTTTTTCATGTTCTCTAGCGAATGAATAACTGTTGAATGACATTTAAATGGTGTTTCTGTATTTATCTAAGTATTTTTTATACTAACATGAAAATTTAAACAAAATTTACCTTGGGCTAGTGAATTTTCTTTGGGGCTAGTGAAAATTGCTTAGTTACTAGCCCGACTTGCTTGCAAATTTCAATCCTAATTTCTATGACTGATAGGGTTAAATAATGAATTCAGATCTACTCTTTCCCCAAGGCCACATGGTAACATTAAATCTCACCACCAATGTTCAAAGTGTTACTATATACTGGTCCCAAGGTTATGAAACTGAGAATGGAAACCAATCTCAAATCTCAAGCATCTGATTGGCTGAAATGGCTACTGATGCTTGATATTTGAGATTGGTTTCCAATCTCAGTTTTATAACCTTCAGCACTGTTCTTATATTGTTATGTATTACTCAATTAGAAAACAGCAGAGCTTTCAATCTTAAAGACTGAAATAGTTACCAGAGTTGTTTGAAGAATCGCTGATGACATGACCAGAACTGTGACCACAGGCGGGTGTGGTTGTTGGTTGTTCTCAATACCGCTGACTCCAGAGCTTTCCTTAATTCATTCCTGAAAACACAATCAACAAGACACTCCAAACTGACCATGTTCTGCTGATTGATTAATGACTAACTTGAGTTCTAGTCAGGTATGAACAAGAAGTCTCTTGATACATTTTATATATGGTCAGTTCTTCTGCCACTTGACTAATTTTTGAAAGAACTCTTTATAAAGAGCCTTGTGGTGTGAATACAGTTTAGTCAGTAAAGTATGCAATGCTTGGTTCTCAAAAAAATTTCAGTCAGGTTACAGCCAATATGCAAACAATTCCTTGGAACTATAGCAAGCTACAATTGTTTGTTTATTCGAAGTTATGTCTGTGCCCAAAATCATAAAACAAAATCTGGAGATCAGCCTCAAATCTCAAGCATCTGATTGGCTGACCAGTCACCATTTCAGCCAATCAGATCCTTGAGATTTGAGACTGATCTCAAAACTTAGTTTTATGATCTTGGGCCTGTACTCTCACTACTGTTACAAACAGGAAGGCCAACATCAACTTATCTCAAGATAGAATATCTGAGGTCAAGCAGTTATTCCAAAATTTAATACAATGTAATGTCTTACACTCTTCTTATAATCATTGTCTTATGGTCTTAAAACTACAGAAACAATATAGTTTCATCATTGTGAAAAAGTCACCTGCACTAAGCAGCCTTTAGTCTAAAGCAGCCAGTATATAAAATTACAAATAAGCAGCTCAATATGACAATGTGCCATCAATAATGCATTTAGCATTTTCATGCCTAAAAATCAATGTCATCTGCTACACTTTTTGTTGGCATATTAAAGAACTTAGTCAACTTGCTAAAGACATGTTTTTCCATGGCACCGCTTGGTTTATATTTTACTGTATTCCAGTACTGTGAACGTTTAATGTTACTAAATTTGCGTCTATCGTGCGTCCGTCTAACGTGTATCGTGTGTCCGTCTAACGTGTACCTTGCGTCCGTCTAACGTGTATCGTGCGTCCGTATAACGTGTATCGTGCATTGTGCGTGTTTTAATTTTACAGTGCAACGTGAATAAGTTTCTCGCATATGCAAATTTGTATGATTTAATGCAACCATTCAATTGAAATTTTGATAGCATTTTCAAATTTTTAGAAATCTCATACACAAATATTATGAATCGGAGTATCTTGTATATGTGTCTATCGTGTATAGTGCATCTGTCTATCGTGTATCATGCGTCCGTCTATCGTGTATAGTGTGTCTGTATATCGTCTATCGTGCGTTTCGTTTGTAACCTAAAATGTTCACAGTACTGTAATCAGTACAATACATTAAAGCTAGTGTAGACAACCATTTTTTAATCATTCCCTTTTGTTGCTGCCACAGGTTAACCCTTTACTCCACAGATACATCTTAATTGTGTGGGCGTACACAATTCACTTTAAGATTCATTAGGTTATTTCTGGCCAAAATATGACCAGTGCAGATCCAGATCACGGATTTGCGGGCTGATCTGGATCTACACTAGTTGCACATGCGCTTATATATAGAGGAAGGTTAAACCAGTACATCTCGATCAGTTGTTAACATACTCCTGTCACATTAACATACCAGACATGTACAGCTGTGTCATACATCTTCCTCTGCTCCTTCGTCAAACATGCCTCCACTGTCAGAAACTGTACAAATATAAACACAACTGCTCAAAGATTCAAATACAAGTTTTGTCTTCAGTTTCAGAAGTTAGTATCTGGCATAATAAACAACAGGGATCTCTGCAGAAATAGGTGACTACAGTTATAATGTTACCGGTGAATTATACCGTTTAAAACCTAGGAAGTAAATAGTATGTTCTGTTGATGTCTGCAAAAAGTACTTCTATTAGAGGAATAATGAATAAAAATTATTAGTATATTTAGAGTTGTCCATTTTCTGTCATGTTCACATCTGTATACCAATCACTTTCAGTGGAAATAAAGAGAATATTTACACTGAAAAGCAAACAGTAATCTCACCTCGGCTTGTTTATAGCTCAGTCCCCTGGAAACATACATTCCAGCTGACTTCATCTCCATGGCCAACATCTCTGCCATACCTACAACATCAAGCAGACGTACAGTCTTAACCTTTTAACATGTTTGCCAGAATAAGTGATCTAGCTAAAGGTTATTGCAATAGTCATAAAAGGCTATTAGATTGTTGTAGATAAGCAACATCAATAATGCTATTATATTGAGATTTAGTGCAAACTGAATTCTGGTAAACCCTTCATAAAGACCACCATGAAATAAAGATCACCCTGATACTATGACCACTATTTTCCCTTAATTATAAGTTTTGCACTAATTTCTAATGCAGATGATTGTCCAAAGCCTTCATCAACATAGTCAAGTTGTAAGAAGTTGTAAGAATATTAAACTTACATGTAACAGGACATGTTTGTAAATGCATAATTGCCTATGGTTTTACCCATTAAACTACATGTAGAACCAGAATAAACAATCTGGTGACCTGAAGTTCATATTATGGTGATTTTGACTACAAGACTATCAACGACAACATGAAAATCTGGTCAGTGTGCCCTACCTCTGTGCTAAGACGGCTCAAGAACCTGAACCAACCAATCGATAACAAGTATCAAGTATCAAGTCACTAATTCTTACCAAGTCCTTTCTTTTGTACAGACACAAGAAACTGTTCGAAGTTTTTGTATGGGGCTCCTTCTCCCCACAGTCCTAGTCTCTCCATAAACGCCTGGTATAAAACAGAAGAGTACACACTATAAATATGTGAACTAGGTGACTCACTATTGTAAACTGCTATTGGAACACACTGAAATACATTCCAGCACATAAATTACTAAAAATCTCTCAGAAATACTGAGATAATGATGTAATATCAATCCAAATATAGAATCATTTGTAGACATGATGTAAAAAACATTCCAAAAACTAGACTAGAAAAGTGTCCATAGGACACGGATGCCCCCGCTATGCACGTTTGTCATGGTGAACATTTATACCAAGTTATTTTAAAATCCAATAAGTAATAACAAACTCACAGCCCATACAAGAAAATTTTGGTTTTAGTAATAGTGACCTTGACCTTGGACCTACAGGCATGGGAATTGTACACAACACAACGCCTTGTCATAGTGATCATTTGTGTCAAATTATTTTGAAATCACTCTGTTAATAACGAAGTTATAGCCAGTACAAGAAATTTCAATTTTTTGTAACAGTGACCTTGACCTTGGACCTACAGGCATGGGTATAGTACAAAACACATCGTCTTGATATTATGAACATTTATACTAAGTTATTTTAAAATCCAATTAGAAATAACAAAGTAACAGAGCAGACAAGATTTTTATAACAAAATTCTATTTTTTGGTAACAGTGACCTTGACCTTGGACCTTCAGGCATGGGTGTTGTACACAACACAATGCCTTATCATGGTGAACATTTGGGCCAAGTTATTTTGAAATCCCTCCATTCATAAGGAAGTTTCAGCCAGGACAAGAAAATTCTATTTTTAGTAACAGTGACCTTGACCTTGGACCTACAGGCATGGGTATTGTACGCGACACACCGTCTTGATATGGTGAACATTTATACCAAGTTATTTTAAAATCCAATAAGAAATAACAAAGTTACAGAGCGGACAAGATTTTTCCAACAAAATTCTATTTTTAGTTACAGTGACCTTGACCCTGGACCTACAGGCATGGGTGTTGTACGCGACACACCGCCTTATAATGGTGAACATTTGTGCCAAGTTATTTTGAAATCCCTCCATTCATAAGGAAGTTACAGCCCGGACAAGAAAATTCTATTTTTAGTAACAGTGACCTTGACCTTGGACCTACAGGCATGGGTATTGTACGCGACACACCGCCTTGATATGGTGAACATTCATACCAAGTTATTTTTAAAATCCAATAAGAAATAACAAAGTTACAGAGCGGACACGATTTTCGAACATACACACACACTGACACACACACAGCCAGGGTGAACACTATATGCCCTTCCGCCATTACATGGCGGGGGCATAAAAAATACATCAAAAATGCTGTTTTTCCAAACAATTCAAAATGTTATGTTACTATTATACAAAGAACAAAAACTACAATACAAACTTAATTTTATTAAGTAATTATCATAACTGTGCAATGCACTGAACACTCTATATATGAATTACAAACAAACCATTAACCCATAAATAACCGGGTAATACAACAAAATCTTCTTGACCCCTTTATTATATAGAATCAAACAAACATCTCAATGCACACCGCTGACAGTCCTCAAAGCTAAACCAGTGTTTTCTCATCCCAGGTACATTGTACCTATCATGATTATGGCACATTTACTAATGTTTTGTGGTGGAGGAGATTCACCTTAAGACATTACTTCTATAGACAATATTTGACTTTTAAAAGTAAATCTGAAAATAACAGATTTGAGGAGCATGTGGTAGCCAGTTAATGACAACTATTGCTTGGTCTCTTTAGAATGTTCTAGTAATTGACCTACCATATTTTTGACATCGGTAACACCTGTAGCACTGCAGTACAAAACTCGAGCTTTTGGTAACATCCTGAAAAAAAAAAGTTATCAACATTTACTCTCAATCAATAATAACAGGGTTTTGTTCCTTCTTTAGTATGGGCTCAAAACAGTTGCCATTTAATGAAGTAACAATGAAAATTAGTTCTAACATAAGTGTTTAGCAGATGTAAATGCAAAGATTAAGCTAGAATTTTGTGTTCCACAGAACACCTTTGTTGCCTAAAGTTGCATTTGAAAGGGGCATAATTCAAAACATAGTCAAACAGGATTTACTGTCCCTCTTGTCACCAATTGCTTTATTCATGAAGATGATATATTCCATGTATTAAGTAAATAGGACAAGTACTTTCAAAGTTATAGGCTATATTAAGGTTTATGTTGAAGTTGGGGGACTACTGAATGCCGACCCCACTGCCAAAGCTGCTGGATTATGCAATCACTATTGTCTACCTGCTATCGCAGGTGACACAACGAGGGTTGAAAACGTATATAATAAATAGATGGGTAGATGTATTTGTTTACTTTAACAAGTCGTGGAAGTGGATAGCAAGCTAAGTTGCTGGCCACTCATTTTCGCTAAGCATAATGCGTCAGAACAAGTGTCTTTTAGTTATTGTTTATGGAGTATTTTTGTGAACGTTCATGACATCTCCCTTGGTTTGGAATAAGAGTTTTCCTTCTCCTAGACAGACTGCCTTCCCAGGCTAATGAGCTCCATCTACCGGAAGCAGTGGTAAAACATTATTTGAACATTAAAAAATGGCATTTCTTTTTTGAGGTTTTGCAAATGAGGTGATATTTGTTTTGTAGATAAAACTTTTACCAAATATACCTTGAACATATACTGGGCTTAGTTCCAAAGAAGTATACTTAACCATTTGTTTATTTCTGTCAAATGAAAATTTGCCGATTGAACTTTTAAAATTAAATGAGTATTTACCTCTGAATGCTCGTTACTGCCAAGGCTATCTTTGTGCTAGCTTGCTCTTTTCCCTTGAAGATACAATTTCATTAAGTTATTATCATCATCATCTTACAGCTCCTCTACTGTCCTTACAGCTTATCAATTTCATTTTGTTAATTTATAATGCCGAACAGAATTTGCAAAGTTCCAGCAACTTATTTCCACTCAGCCTTTACACCATAAGATATAAGAACATGAAAGATCCAGCACATCCTTGCTGTCTGATCAGGATCTGCACTGTTCACTTTTGATTCACTACGGTTATTTCTGATCACGTGGCAACCACTGTAGATCCAGATCAGAGAGCATGGATATGTTGGCTGATCCAGATCTACACTGGTTGCGCATGCAATAAAACTAGTACATATGTAGTTTACTGGTAAATGTCTAATCAAAGAAAAGATCTTACCGGGACAAAGTTTTTCGCCTTGTGACATTCATCAAAGATAAGACAGCCATCAAACTTGTCACCTCCACACCAGTCTACCAGCTGCTGGAGACGAGTTTGTCGACCTGACGAGAACGCTCCTGTACACGAACAGAATAAACCATATCATACATTCAGAACAAAGATGCCGACCTTTTAATAGAAGACTCAACAATAAACCTTACTTAAGTTATTCAGGCAAATATTAAGACAATGGGTATCATTTGAACTACAGAAATAAGTAACTGACAGAGGCTCGCCGTATGTCAAAGCACATGCTTTCCCAAATATTGAACAAACTGAGCATGAAATAAGGCAGTTTCGTGGAAAGGACACCAATATCCATCAACTTGTACCAACAAATGGGACCTTTGTAGGAGTATAATAGACTTTACATACAGCTGAACACAGATTGCAATTACCTGCTTGCATAGTTGCTCTACAAACTGATGTAGGCATGAGATCAAGTGTTTAAGATTAACGACTCGAACCAATTACAGATCTTTTAGGGTTTATTCCAAGGGATATAGATCTCATCCAATGGCTAACAGTGTGGATCCGGTTCAACTGCCACATCCATAAACTCAATCTGATCAGGATCTAAACTGTTGGCTTTATATAATCTTCGGTTATTTCTGACCAAGAAGCAGTGTAGATCTTGATCAGATGGAATGGATGTGCGAGCTAATCTAGCTCTACACTGGTTCTAAATGTGATAAAACCCATATATTGAATAAAGGGTTAACTGGATATATAAAGTTTATTACCTTCATGTATTTTAATGGTAAAAAAAATTAGGAGTAATAAGATTCTGAATGACTGTTTTTAAGGCAAGGGTAGAAGAAAAGTACATCAAATAATGGCCTGATATCATATACATGTACAGAAACTGTAAAATATTTATAAACTGAATATAACCCTTTCCTCCATAGACACACATTTATTGTGTTGATGAACATTGTAGATCCAGATCAGCCGACACATCCGTGCCATCTGATCAGGATCTGCACTTTTCGCTTTTTGATTCGTTAAGGTTATTTCTGACCAAAATGCGACCAGTGCAGATCCTGATCTGACGACACGGATGTGCCGGCTGATCTGGATCTACACTGGTCGCACTTGTGTAAAAATGTGTATATATGGAGGAAAGGGATAACACCCCTACCTCCTCTCTGCACTGTGGACACTAACGTAGCGTAGGTACTAAATACGACACCCTCTCTGAAGTCTGCTGGTAGACCAAGCACCCTGAAATACAGTATATTACATTTATATGGTGTTTACAAAAAATAGTTCCAACTTAATACAATTGGGCCAAACTTGAATAAAATGATTCTCAAGTTAGGCCACATTAAAATGCATTGTTTTACATATCCGTAACAGTAATAAATATCTAATTATTTCATATGTTAAGCATGGATCATGCTAACTTCTCATTACAACAAACAATATTTTAATAATCAATTTAAAATTGACATGCATTTAATGAAAAGTTAGCTTAGTGGGGACTAAGCACTCAACAATATTTCGAATGCGACGTCAGCCATTTTGTCAGAGACTGCCTCAATTAGCCAACCAATATAAAGACAGTTTCTGCAAAGTACATGCACTTAGAAGTAGACATAAATGGTACAACATGTCTGACTTAAAATAATAAATATTCTACATTGTATATATAAGTATCATGTCAAAGGAATTATCTGATAAGATATTAAGTTTTTCTTCACTACATTATATATTTCATTTTACTGTACCTGGTCTGCTTGTCTAACTCTTGACATCCGTCAATAACTTTTATGTAGCATCCCAAATCACCTAGATCTCTGTAATATACAAAATATGTCAACAATGTGTAGGCCACAAAATGCTTTTTCTAACATAACAGAGACTGCAGAAGTTTGCAGATTATAAACAGATAAATACACTTAATTTTAAAGGGATAAGCATACTGAGCAATCTTGATCCAGGTTCACAGGCTTAAGGTTTGATCAACATGTTGGTTGAATGGTTGCTATGATCTTAAGTGACATTTATATTTAATAGGCGATAATGGTTTGGTGACTCGAGCAATGCCTCTTATACCAATGACTTATACATTCCGTATCGATAGTTTGGTGAATTGAAAAATGCTCCCTATACTGATGGCTTGGCGACTGGACCAGTGCCACTTGCATTGTTGGTAAATTGATCGATGCCCATATATTGGTGGCTTTATGACTGGGCCAAAGCCTCCTGTATCAATGACTTGGTGATTGGACCAAATCGTCTTGTATTTATGACTTTAAGTTATTGAATGGCACATAAGTCCTTTTTTGATGGTTTGCTAACTGCTAGCTGTATTGATGACCCAATCTTCCTGCAAGTCCTTATTAAGTTAATCAGCCATAGGCATAAATTACAAATTAAAAGCAGAATGGAAGGGGAGAGGTGTATCTAAGCAGGTAAAAAAGAGATCTATAACATATTGATTCAGATTCCCAACCAAGTGATCGGATACATGTCCTACCTTCAAATCTAAGAAACCTTTCTTTCCACACTATATTCAGTATACTGAGGTATGCGATACATGTAGCTTACCTTTTTGTATCGACAATGAGATCAGCTGATATAGTGAACCAGATGCTCTTGGTTCTACCTCGGGCAAAGTTGTCCAATATTACACCTGCTATCTGTAAAAATACAAACTATAACAATTACATTTTAATTCAAATTTATCTATTTTACTTCACCTAAGAAACAATAATTTATATTTATATTGATCATGCTGGATGGCTGTTTCCTTGGTGGACACCAGGGAGTTGAAACCATTATCTCCAGATCAGGAGTCAGACATTCTACCCATAGACAATCACCTAAGTACCTGAATAGGAATTATTTCAGACTTGGTTATGATAGTGAAGTACAAAAATACTATACTGTATATAGATGAAAAGGAAACTTTAAAAGCCACCTATATAGTATAATAAACAAAAAAATATTGCAGGCTTGATTTGATTGAGCCTGTTCATGGTAAGTTATGGAAATGTATAATAATGCCCATACTACCTAGCCCTGTTGAGCCCAACTTTGATTAGGATCTACACTGTTTGCTTTTAGATTCATAAGGTTAATTCTGACCAAGATTTAACAAGTGTAGATCAAGAACAGATTGCCCTTCATGTGACAGCAGATCTGGATCTACACTTAGATCTAAAACTGTATATATGTAGTAAAGTGGTAACTTGGACACACACACCATAAAACCTGTATATATGGTGTTAACTTAATGGTATACCTGTCTGCCTTTACCAACACCTGCAGCATCTCCTATGAAGAATCCAGCCCTCTGACCATTAGGCAGTATCATCTGATGTCTTTGGCACTGTAAATATTGAAAGGGAACATACATGTGATAGTATGAACATATCAAAATGCCAAAGCTGAATTTCAAACTAAAAACTGAAATGTTTACAGATAGTATGTAAAAGATCTTCCCATTGTGTATTACTGTCTCAAGAAAGAAATAAAAGCAGAACTTGTAACAAACAAGAAGCTGTGTTCGGAAAACACATATGCCCCCGGTAGCAAAGTTTGTAACGATACAAATTTTAAATGATAGCACAGTGTTAAAACTGCAACTAAAATGACAAGTTAGTTCTAAATAATGAAAATAACCGTCTGGTGCCAGAACCTGTACATGAAAAGAATTTATCATAACAAGAGCCAGTCGGAAACGACTGCACGCTCGACTATTCGAAGTCAGACATATTTAAGCACATTTAAAACTGGGCTTCATTTAAACTGGGGAGTGATTCAGGAGTTTATGACACCCAACACACACACATGAACAAAAGTTTCTTAATCCAAGTTAGGAAATCAATAAATTACAGTTACTTTATTATTGTAGTTTTTTTTAGAGGGTTTACACAACCCAGTCCATACACCCCTGATCCCACACCCATCAACCCACTATCCCTACCCACCTATAGTGATGTGGTGGGGTGTGGTGTAGTATAGTAAGGTATGGTATGCTGGTTGCTGTTGTTGGTGGTGTGGGTGTTGTTGCTGTTGTTGGTATTGTTGTTGGTGTTGGTAATGTTGGTGTTGTTGGTGGTGTTGGTAATGTTGTTGGTGTAGTTGTCAGTGTTGTTGTTGGTGTTGTCAGTTGTTGGTGTTGTTGATGCTATTGTTGTTGGTGATGCTATTGTTGTTGGTGGTGGTGTTGTTGTTGGTGGTGTTGTTGACGGTGTTGTTGGTGGTGTTGTTGACGGTGTTGTTGGTGGTGTTGTTGACGGTGTTGTTGATGGTATTATTGTTGGTGGTGTGGTGGGGTGGTGGTGGTGTGAGATGGGGTGGTGTGGTGGGGGTGGTGGTGGTGTGAGGGTGGTGTGGTTGTGGTGGTGGTGTGTGGTGTGGTGTGGTAAGGTAAGGTAAGGTGTGGTGTGGCGTGGCGTGGCGTGGCATGGCATGGCATGGCATGGCATGGCATAGCATAGCATAGTATAGTATAGTAACCACTCAACACTTTCACCAAAGTATGTTAAGTACATCTGTTTTAAACCTTTTCTATAGCATTACCTTAGAAAAACACTAACATTGAAACTTTAACCATAATTTCTAAGTCTTAATTCTAATTTCTAAGCGAAAAAGGGCAAAAATCAAATAAAACAAGTTAACCATTTATATCCAAGTACAAAATGGGGAGATAATCCCAGAAAAAAGGTAGCCAGACTTACGTAACTTGTAAGGGTCATCATCTGTGCACTGTTAAGTATGTATGTAAACTTTAATGCCAGATCTCTTTGTGGATATTGTGAAATATCCAACATGCCGAAATAAGTTAACCATTTTCTAAGTACAAAAAGGGGAGATAACACCAGAAATAAGGTACCCAGAGTTATGTAACTTGTCAGTGTCATGACCTGTGAACTGTTAAGTAAGTGTGTAAACTTTCATGCCAATGCTCTTTGTAGAAATTCAGAAATATCCAACTTGCCGAAAAATGTTAACCATTTATCTCTAAGTACAAATTGGGGAGAAAACCCCGAATTAAGATAGCCAGAGTTATGTAACTTGTTAAGAGTCATACCCTGTGCACTGTATAGTAAGTTTGTAAACTTTCATGCTAATGATCTTTGTAGAAATGGAAAAATATCCAACTTGCCGAAACAGGTTAACCATTTTTCTAAGTACAAAAGGGGAGATAACACCAGAAATAAGGTACCCAGAGTTATGTAACCTGTCAGGGTCATTACCTGTGAACTGTTAAGTGTGTAAACTTTCATGCCAATGCTCTTTGTAGAAATTCAGAAATATCCAACTTGCCGAAAAATGTTAACCATTTATCTCTAAGTACAAATTGGGAAGAAAAGTCCGAATTAAGATAGCCAGAGTTATGTAACTTGTTAAGAGTCATACCCTGTGCACTGTATAGTAAGTTTGTAAACTTTCATGCTAATGATCTTTGTAGAAATGGAAAAATATCCAACTTGCCGAAACAGGTTAACCATTTTTTTTAAGTACAAAAAGGGGAGATAACACCAGAAATAAGGTACCCATAGTTATGTAACTTGTCAGGGTCATAACCTGTGAACTGTCAAGTAAGTGTGTAAACTTTCATGCCAATGCTCTTTGTAGAAATTGAGAAATATCCAACTTGCCGAAAAATGTTAACCGGACGGACGGACGTATGGACGGACGGACGGACAGACGGACGGACGGTTCAATCACTAGATGCCGGGGGCATAAAAAAAAGAGTTTTGATTTTATAACTTCTAATGAGAAATGTACAGTAAATATTCAATTTTACAATATTTCTCATATTTAATAATGTGAGCATTTTACAATAATTCTCCTATTGAATATGTTCAATCAATGAAATTCCAGCTGGCATGAACTACCATATCTGGAATTATAACATTCCAGTCTGGGAGTATTACACAGGTAATGTATGGTCGACTTTGCCCACCAACTGAGACACTGATATATGAAAGCAGCCATCATTTTACTGCCACCTGAGCTATAAAATCTTGCAAAATCTGAATAAATGATTAAATAAATACATAGTGATCATTTATCATTTGTTTTGCTGGATTGACATCTTAAGGAAGGTATGACAGCGTTCTTTTTAAACCCCAAAGAAATTTTCTTGAATTGATTTTATAATTTTAGTCAGTATTAATGGATCAGCAGTAAATACAAAATATGGAACATGTGCCCCTTCCAGCACCTCAGGTAATACAACACCAAAACTGCAAACATAACTTTACCAACCCTGTAAAGAACCCAAGAAACTGTATAGTTTTTATAACAAGGTTTCCTTAATATTAGTCTTATCAATATTATGCAATAAATCATTAGAAATTATTATGTCTTAAAAACAGTACTTTAAAACATATAAGAGCAATAAAAAATGGTAATATGATAATTATTTACAGCTTGAATAACGCTCTCAAGTTGAAGGCTGCTCAGCTTTCCTCCTTGAATGATTTCCTTTGGCAGGGACACATCCAGGGGATAGTATGTATCTGGTGGAGTAATTGCCTGAAAGTATATTAATAGAAACTTCAACATATGTCAACATTTATCTAGTGTAAAATAAGATTTTTAGTACTTAACTCCATGGGATATGGCCATTATCCATGGGCAACTAGTGTCGATCATGATCAGCCAGCGCATCTGTGCAGTGTGCTGTCCATATAATCAGAACACTATTCATCAACCATACGATCATCCAACCTTAACGACTGTTGGTAATCAGGCGCCACATTATGTGACATCGCCTGGCATTCTATTCTGTTATGTATGTATAGCTTAATTAATCCCACGTACATAACATAACTTCTGTTGTTGTTTTGTAAGTTATGAATAAAAGTAGAGGCCCTTACTTAACCCTTAAGTGTTCCACTCTTCCTTAACTCGTCATTCCCTACAGCACAATAGTTTAAAACTAGACAAAAAAATGTTATTGACAACTCCAAAGGAAAGGTTATTGGTAGCCTTTTAAAATGCTATACTAACAGCAAGCGGGCCAGCTTCTACAATGTCCCCTGGATGAGGCTTACAGCCTGGCAGAACCTCTCGGTGACGGTATCCAGAAAACACCTCAGAACTGCAAATAAGACAAGTACAGAACTGCAAATAACACAAGTATATTGCAAAAAAAATATCAACAAGTGTATTAAAGGTCAAGACAAAATTAAAGAAATATGGTATATAACCCAAAATGAGCCAATACTGTGATTCAATTTAAGCATTTAAACACAAAACAAATACTTGGCTATCAGTGTATTGCATGTAAACCAGGCGTCACATACCAGTGTAAACCCTGCAGATAGATACTGTATTACATTTGTAATTGATGTAATTAACTTGACCTTTTGTGAAAAATAAAAGGTCTTGCATAATTTTGGCATAACTGTGTACATGTACACCAAGTTTCAAGATCTTGTCAAGTTGAGTACTACTATAACGGTGATTCCAGTCTTTGCTGACAGAATGACTAACAGGCGGAAGGTAAACGTATAGTCCCATTTCACACCGATATTGGTCCAATAACAATTTGTGGTTTCCCAAATGTTTTATAAAATGACTAGTTCTGATCAGCATGTGACTAATGACCATAAAAATCTTGACATCTTACAGGCCTTGATTAATATTTAACTCCATGGGAAAAGGCTAATTAATATATCTCGGTCATGTGTGACCAGCATAGATCGCGCTGATCAGCCTGCACATTCATGCAGTCTGATCAGAACATGTTTGCTTTAGATTTATAAACACTTTCCTCCATAGACATACCTTTATTGCGAGGGCGAACAATTTAGATCCAATCAGCCGACACATCCGTGCCGTCTGATCAGGATCTAAACTGTTTGCTTTTTGATACATCAGGTTATTTCTGACCAAAATGCAACCAGTGCAGATCCTGATCAGATTATATATGGAGGAAAGGTTTAACTTATTTCTGACCAAGAAGGGAACAGCATAGATCCAGATCAGACTTCACTGACCGAGATATATTAATTAGCCTTTTCCCATGTGCAGTGTGATCAGGGTCTACACTGGTCACACATCAGATTTAAGCCATAACCATGGTGTAAAGGGTTGCCAAACAGCACCTCTTTATCTCTAATGTCTCCGAGTAAGTTTACTTGATTAACTCTTATTCCAATCATTTTTTCCCACCTTATAGTTTCTTTGATCCCTGTCCCAGTCAACAGGTTACCTAACAACATCCAATTATGTCTAGGAGTAAGTTTGGAAGACTTATTCTTACTCCAATCATTTTTCCCACCTGATTGTTTCATTGACCCCTTCCTGTGCCAGCCTACCAAGCTCTTCATCCGCCTGAGAAACAGGGGCAGGTAACTGCTGTACACCTAATACCTGCACATCATGACTACCTAAAATGTTTAACATTAACAAATTATATTTTTAAGCTGGACTCTGTGGCCTCCTTAGCTTTTAAAGTATGAGGGAGGTTTATTTCAGTAGAAGGGAATTCTGAGCTCAAAACAAAATAGCAGGAGTTTCACTTAAATAGCCGGGTCATATGGTCACTATTACAGGGGGAAATCTCCTACTGCCTCTTCTTGGAACCACTGTTAACTAGAGTGATACTAGTCTTCATGATAACATTCAATGACAGTTCATGAACAAAATAAAACGGTTGTATTGTTGAATATTCCTGTGTGAGAATCTGATTTTATTGTGAAACTTTCAACATGTGTTAGATCATTAAATAGAAGAATCAGTATATCATCACGTTAGTGCAATAACGGTATAAGTACCATTAAAATATGAAGGAGATATACCGTTATTGCACTAAGGTGACGATATTGTCTAAATCACAGGCTTTTGAAGTTTCATCTTTGATATGTGCAACATTTTCCAGCACCTGTAATGAGGGAAGTAGCCTGAGGCTATTTTTGAGACACATGTTTATTTGGCTTTTATATGGCATAGTGTTTATTGTTTAAATAAACAATTAAAGGGTAGTGGAAGAACAGTAGATGAAATCAAACTGTAGTCCTACAGCTATGCTAAAATGGCCTGGGGAGAACCCTGCCAAGTATTAAGTGAATAGGACAAGTACTTCCAAAGTTAGATGCAACATTAAGTTTCATATTAAAAGTTTGGGGAATACCAGACAATAGGATCCCTAATTGTCTACCAGCTGTTGAAGGCGACAAAAAAATGCGTAAGCTTGCTATCAGATCGAGCATTGCATTCGTGTGGATGATAGGCTAGAAAACCTCCATTTGCAGTATGACAAGGTAAAATGTGGTGTAGGTTTCTTAAAATAAGTAACAGTCATGGAAAATAACACAAGACAATTTACCGTATTTCTGGGACAAGTCCTGTAACTGTTGTAGCACAGGATGAGTTAACGGTTGGCTTGCAAGGAATGCATTGTGGGCTGCTTCTGCCATGTTTAATCAATATCATCAGTAATTGTTCTCTTCAGTTTATAAAGTCCTAATATAATTCTTCCTGAAAACATATAAACAAAATATAAAATGATGAAGGTTCCATCTGGAATCAAGTAGGCAGAAAAACAAGTAAAAACAAAAAAATTCAGAGCTTTTTTTCACCATTTTGGGAATATGACCTATACCCCTGGAATTGGAAAATTTCATGTCCCTTCGCTAGAAATAGGGAATTTTTTTTCATTATTGGGGAATAATAAGTTTTACACATATTTAATATTATAATATCTGGATTTAAGGAAACAAATAATGCCTAATTAAATAACAAGAAATAATATTTTATTACTAAAATGATACAGATAACATGTTTTTCATCAGACATTTTTGTATTGATTCAATTGGGAATTTTTCTTCTCAGTCAAATTGGACAAAAAGTAAATGTTTTCCCATTGAAAACATGAACGAATATCGGCTATAAAATGGATGGAAAAAAGCCCTTTATTTTTATTTGTGTTTAAGTAATAACGTTGTTAACAAACTATTAATATTAACTTTATATCAAATAATTGATGCATTTATTAAAAACATGTAGGTCAGAAACTTTGTAGTTTGTTATTAAATTTTGAAAGTAAATAAAATGTTTATTTATCAACATAAATGAGAAATTTCCAAAAAGTATCCAAATCTAGTCCTGTTTCCAAATCCTGATGTCTATTTTCACTAAAACTAGATGAATGTCGGCAAAATGTCAAGCCCCTTTGTCCCCTGTGACCTTTGACATGGGAACCTGGGGTTCCCACATACCAATACGTCTCACCGAGATTTGGCACGCAACACTCAACACAATATAAACATGATTGCTCATCAGCTCATTGCATGTTAAATTATGTACCAGACAAGGTCTAACATGACCTTTGACCCCTAACTGTGCCCTGTGGTTTGCACAAACACTCATCACACTGAGATTAACATTCATACCAAACGGCTTTTTTTCCTTCTTTAGTAGGGGCCATTTATGGGCGCCTTCCCCTCAGAAAATTTCTTTAAAATAATGCAGCTTCACCCCAAAGTAACTTTACATCAGGTTTTTTTCATTCACCTTCAGAGAAAATTTCACGCTATTTTCCCCAAAATTATTGGGCATGGGCATCTTTCCCTGGCAGTAATAAAAAGCCCTGATGCTAAATGTAAAAAAAATTGCTCAATGCATGTTAATGTTTTGGGCTAGACAAATCCATAACAAAAGCACTAACTAATGCATGCACTCATGCATGCAAATACACCAAACTGCTATCGAGCTGACCGGAAGCACACTAAAAAAACAAAAGATAAACTGCAAATTATGGTACCATTCAGGGCTTTTACATAAGGTTTATTCATTCCCCTTCACAGAAAAAAAAGACACTCTTTTACCCCCAAATTATAGGGCATGGGCCCCTTCCCTGGCAGTGAAATAAAGCCCTGTCATTTGGGGTAAGATCTGTAATACACCTAGTCAACCTAATGGTAATGTACATCATACACCATCAGTCCATTTACTCATGCACTCATGGTTACAGCAGATGTAAAAAATGTAAGATCAGTAGCAAGGTGCTGAAGACTTTTTGCTGATTTTTATGTATATTTTGTTAATGTAAAAAACTCTGATCTCCAAAGCAGAATGCCAGTCGTTTTGAGCACAAGTAGTTTCCTCCCTAGTTGTTTCGCGCACAAGTTGTTTCCTCCCAAGTTGTTTCGTCCACCAAACCAAAGTCATTTCGCCCACTTCTTAAATTTGTAATCTTATTTATTTATTTCTCAATATTTAACAGAAAACATTCTTACATTCAAATATTTTGTGCCATACTTTAAACTACAGGGGAAAATAGCGTCTTTGGGGACTTGAACTTAGGGGGAAGAAATTCAACAAGAGCTGTAAGAGGAGACAGTGTGCTTGACTATTCGATTCATTTGAAATAAATGCAATTTATAGATTAAAAGAACAAAACAATATAGCCAAACATTTATGTGCAAACAGGAATAATGTTAAGAAGTAAGTGGTAAGGGAGAAAATTGAAATAATTCCTTAATGTACCTTAAATAGTGAATTGAAAAGGGAACTAACTATAAAATATTTTTTGAAGAGTTGGAAAACTTGTTAGAAATATATGCTTTATGCAAAATTTAAGTGAAAAAAGGGGCAAAAGTTGAAAAATATTGGAAGCAGGGTTATGGGTGTCATTGGGTATGATGTAGATTTATTGGAAGCAGGGTTATGGGTGTCAATGGGTATGATGTAGATTTTGATGGTGAATACATATTTCAAGTTTCAAGGCAATATCTCAAGTAGTTGTAAAGTTATGGGCAAAATGCATATTTTGCTTAACACAAAATATAAGAAAAAAAGGAAAAAGGGGCATAAAAATATTGGTAGCAGAGACATGGCATTGTTGATAATGACCTAGATTTTGATGGTGAATATATTTTCCAGGTTTCAAGGTGATAGCTCAAGTAGTTTTAAAGTTAAGGGTCAAGTGTATATTTTGCTTAACGCAAAATTTAAGTGAAAAAGGAGCATAATTTGAAAAATATTGGAAGCAGGCTTATAGGTCTTGTTGGTTATGATGTAGATTTTGATGGTGAAAATATATTTCAAGTTTCAAGGCAATATCTCAAGTAGTTTTTAAGTTATGGGCAAAATGCATAGTTTAACACAAAATATAAGAAAAAAGGGGCATAACTTGAAATATATAGACAGCAGAGTTATGGGTCTTGTTGGTTATGATGTAGAATTTGATGGTGAATACATATTCTAAGTTTCAAGTTGATATCTCAAGTAGTTATAAGTTATGGACCAAAGTGCATATTTTCCTTAACGCAAAATAAGTGAAAAAGGGGCATAACTTGAAAAATATTTGTAGCAGAGTTATAGGTGTTGGTGGTAATGATGTAGAATTTGATGGTGAATATATATTCCAAGTTTCAAGTTGATATCATATGTAGTTTTTAAGTTATGGACCGAAGTGCATTTTTTGTTTAACGGACGCCAACGCCGACACCGGGGCAAGTAGGATAGCTCACCTATTCTTTGAATAGTCGAGCTAATAAATGGAATATCAAAAACTCAGCAGGTTATGGTAAATTGCTATAAAATACTTACAATAAGAAAACAACTTGCTTAAAACACGTCATATTTTATTAATTGTTAACAAGATCATGATAAAATATAGCAAACGTAGCCAAACAGATCTAAACTAGATGGGTGTTCAGTTGAACACTTGTGTCTCCCTCTGGTGCTATGTTGGAATAAAAATGCAAGTACAAAAAGGGGCATAACTCCATCAAATGTGACCTTAAGAATATAGTATCGTCACGAGCGTATTTTCATAGGGAATATAATTTGAAAGTTTGATGAAGAAATATTAAGAAATGGCAAAGTTATAGCCAATGTTAAGTTTTCATATAAAGGGGAATAACTCCATCAACTGTGACCTTGACCTAAAGAATGTGGTATTATCAGGAGCTTGTTGTGAAAAGGAATATAATTTGAAAGTTTGATGAAGAAATATTAAGAAATGGCAAAGTTATAGCCAATGTTAAGTTTTCATAAAAAGGGAAATAACTCCATCAAATGTGACCTTGACCTAAAGAATGTGGTATCATCACGAGCTTGTTGTCATAAGGAATATAATTTGAAAGTTTCATGAAGAAATATTAAGAAATGGCAAAGTTATTGCCAACGTTAAGTTTTCGTGTCTAAATATAAGTACAAAAAGGGACATAACTCCATCAAATGTGACCTTGACCCAGAGAATTTCGCATCATCTCGAGCGTGTTGTCATAAGCAATATAATTTGAAAGTTTGATGAAGAAATATTAAGAAATGGCAAAGTTATAGCCAACATTAAGTTTTCTTGACGGACCAACGGACAAAGTGGTCCCTATGTATCGCCGTTTCTTCGAAAGGGCGACACAAAAAGGTTATGGAAAACATAATACTGTCACTGACAATTCATATATTCTCTGCTGTAGATCAGCAATAAGCAAATATATAATATATTCTAATATTCTCTTTATCTCAAAGATAACTTGCTATTTCATGCATTTGATGTGATGGCATTAATAAAAACATAACAAACATAACAACAGTATATGTACACATGAACAAAGAATAAGTATAACCGGCCATGGACAATTTCAAGAGAAGACTTGACGTCATAATCACCAAAAATGGACATTGAACATTTGTTATAAATATTATTTTGGATATACGGACAGCATTTCTTTTTCAAGTATGGTATGTCATGTATCAAATAAACTTTAAAAACGTTAGGATTATTACTACGTGAAAAATGTAAGCCTATGTTTTTTATTAGTGATGTAACGATTATCGATTAAAATCGCTTAATCGTCTATGAATGCCTTTTCGATTTGATAATCGATGTCATTCCCTCATAATCGATTTATATTGATGTTTACCACTGTCTGTAAAGTACAGCATAATAAGGCATATTGTAGTCATTTATTTGTACAAGTCATAAATTTTGTTGACCTTGTAGGTATTTTTTTTCCATTTACCTGTTTTGGGGGTTGCAGGGATTCAAATAGGTGCTAAATTACAGTCAGCACCGTTTCATTTTGTGAAAATTTACTTTCAGTTTCATTTCCAGTGCTATTTTTAACTGAAATATCATGATTGTTCTGCGTGTTTTTATCCACGAGTCACTATATGTAAACCCCAGTACGTTGTTTTTGACTACTCGGCAAAAACTTTTGGGTTAAGGTTGCTAATTATCCTGTAATTCAATTCGCCATAGTGAACAATAATGGCGGTCTACGTTTGAAGAACCGATAAAATTATTTAGTCTAGTGATCTGCCGATGATTTCATTGAAGAATTACGGAAGCAAATAGATTAAGGTTTCTGTTCAATGTGGATACGTGATATGGTGCAAATGTCAAATCATTGAATGATGGCACAAGGAGTCTACAATCACTGACTATTGGTGAATCATGACAAATGTAAGAAATAAGCACATCAAAATAATGATGAAACTCTGCTTTGGTGGTAGTGATAAATTTTTTACCATCATTGAAGGGTTTTGAATTAATTTGATTATGTGTTAATTGCAACAATATCACATAAGGATATCTGAAGATGATTTTGATACAATTTGAAGTGTGGTGTGATATAATTATGGCAGCCTGTAAGAAGTGGCAGGTACATGAAACTTACTGTAAGTAAATCCATCACCCATTTTTACAAACATGGCCATAAACCAGTCTACAACACCATACATTAACAACATTGGCATTAAGCAAGGGACTTGGTTCTTATTGTGATTATTTAGAAAATCTAAAATTAATAAAAATAATATGTTAATATATCTATTAGTTAAAGCTAGATATAGTAAACAAACATACTTGTAATAAAACTAATTTAAATACATCTTTCAAGTCGTTGTCACGAAAAACAGTCCATAAAATTGCGACAGGCAAAAAGTTGTTGCGACAGGTAAAATTTTGGTGGTTACCTGTCGCAATGTCCTGTGAAGGGAAAAAGTTTTCGCATAGACTGTAACAGTGACCTAGTTTTTGGACCCAGATGACCCATATTCAAACTCGTCTGAGAAATCATTGGGACAAACATCCTGACCAAGTTTCAAAACAATCGAGGCAAAAATGTGACCACTAGAGTGTTAACTAAGTGCGGACGGACAACAGACATTGATCGATCCTAAGAACTCACGCTGAGCCTACGGCTCAGATGAGCTAAAAAAGTGTGGCCTTAACTTGCCAGTTTGTGTACATACACTATATACATCTAAGGCTCTCTTAAATTTAGTCTTAACATTTTGAGAATGTGCTAAAAATTTGTTGTTGTTGTTCTTGTTGTTTTACTTACAAACAGTGAATAACATATTCAGAAAAGCCTGATTTTCAAAGTGCTATAAAGTAAGAAAGTTTACTTGTCACTATCCATAAAATAACAAAATTTACCATATAAAATCTTCCAGAGCAAAGTTCTTAATATTGCATAACACAGATCTAAGCAGCAAAGTTCATCAGGTCATTGTCCAGCAACTGTACCAATAAACTGGTAAACATCATACCTAAATATAGCTGAAGACAGGTAGAAATATTGGATTTTGACACTTGAAATTTTCACCCTGCAACTAAAATTTTTGTTCTGAACAACCAGTGAATGAATTGTTCAGGAAAGATTGAATTTTAAGACGGTATAAAGGTTGTGTCCAAATCTGGTTAATAACTGTAGAAAATCAAAGGTTAACTAGATGTTTTTGTTTTTTGTGAAAAACGCATGTCTCCCCCCTGCGCCGCCCCCCCCCCCTGCGCCCAGACCCCTGTGACCTTGACCTTTGACCTACTGATCCCATAATCAATAGGGTTCTTCTACTCAATAAGGGCTATTACCCTATTTAGTTTGAATGCTCTGGGTCAAGCGGTACTCCAGTAATTGACCGGATACGGTTTTTACTCTTCGGGGCCCCTGTGACCTTGACCTTTGACCTACTGACCCCAAAATCAATAGGAGTCCTCTACTCAATAAGGACATCCATCGTATGAAGTTTGAATGGTCTGGGTAAAATAGAACTCCTATTATTGAGTGGAAACGGTTTTCACTCTTCAGGCCCCTGTGACCTTGACCTTTGACCTACTGACCCCAAAATCAATAGGGTTCTTCTAATCAAAAAGGGCTATCACCCTATGAATTTTGAAGGCTGTGGGTCAAAGGGTACTCAAGTTATGGAGCAGAAACGGTTCACTCTTCGGGCCCCTGTGACCTTGACCTTTGACCTACTGACATCAAAATCAATAGGGTTCTTCTACTCAATAAGGGCTGTCATCCTATGAAGTTTGAAGGCTCTGAGCGGAAATGGTTTTCACTCTTCTTCACTCCTCCTATTGCGTTAACAAAATTTACCTTAGGGTTAGGGTTTAGGGTTAGGTAAAAAGGCCCATAACTCTGCCAAAAATAATCCGATCAGAAAACCCTTAGGATATGCACAACTAGGCTTAGTGACAAACACTCCTGTGAAGTTTCAATGAAATCCCTCAAGCGGATTTAGAGAAGAAGCGAGGACAAGATTTTGCTAAAAAGGGCCATAACTCGGCCAAAAATAATCCAAGCAGAAATTCCTGACGATATGCACAACTAGGCTTGGTGACCAACACTCCTGTGAAGTTTCGAAGAAATCCCTCAAGCAGTTTTGGAGAAGAAGCGAGGACAAGATTATTTTGGACGGACGGACGGACGGTCCGATTACTATATGCCTCCCTTCGGGGGCATAAAAATGCCTTAAAATTAATTACTCAAATACCCTTAAAATGTGCTTACTGGTTTGGCAAGTACGGTGTTGCCAGCGGCCACAACTATCCCACGAAAAAGTGTGTTGTCTTGGTCTGACGTGCTTGTGACATTTTACACACGGGTAAAATACCATTTTCAGCGGTTGATTTAAAAAACTTGTTAAATTTTTGTAATGAAGGACAACTTGCACCAGGTACAAACATGTACATTTTAAACCTCATTATGCAAATACAAACACCTAAGAAATGGTGTTATGTGATTAGAATAGCTTTTATAGTGTATGATATGTTGTGGAAACACCTTAGTTTACACAAAATGAAAACTACTAATGTCACTTTGAGACATCTGTCAAAGTTCCTGCGTTCGAGCAACAAAAGCGGATTTTTCAGTCAATTTTAAGTTGATTGCTGCGAAATTATAGCACTTAGTGCGCCTAAGAAATGACTTCATGAACACATAATTTTCTTATCCATGGCTTACGTTAAACTACTTCAAATACGTCTTCAAATTTAGAGACAAAATGGTGCCTCGTTTTGCTTAAAATATTTTTTTCGCTGATTATTAAAAATTAAATTTTTGATTTTTTAACTGTATTGATTAAATTTAATTTTTTATTTCAACTCGTTTAATATAAAAATTACTTTACCAGCTTCGTTTTCGCTTAATATCAATTTATTTTACCCCTGTATCTACTTTCATTCGCCGATAAAACACTTACAAGTATGTTTAGGAAATTAAGTTAACCTGAAAATATATTTTTTTAAATTAATTTAAAGAAAATAATTGAATTCTAGTACAGAACTAGATAACTTTATGTAGTGTAAGAATAACTAATTAAGTTGAACTGCAGATATTTTAACCAATCATGAATTCAGATTATGGACCCCATAAGGCATAGTGTTGCGTTTGTGAACTTGAGTAAAATATACGTTAACATATAAAGTTAAGAAATCTTTGTGTAAATGTGATGAATTTCTGATAAAAAGGAAGAAATTATGAGTGAAACGAGTTTACATTATTTTGTTTTGGAACTTAAATAAAGTCTTACTTAGTATACTAAATATATGTTTTAAAAATCAAAGGAATTGGTACATGTGTCCATTGATAGAATAAGATACGTTGTTCTTTTAAACTTTACAAGTGTTTTCATTTGATACGTTGCCTAAAGGGTGTTTTATTGTTAAAATATCCCTTTTGGAAATATTTTGTTAGTTTGCATTTGTTATACTTCTATTTTATTGCTTATTTTGTATTTTAATATGTTTTCTGAAATAACAGTAAGATACGTTAAAATTTACTTTGTACTAATAAAGCGACTTAACTGAAAATTAATAGTAGATTTTGGCATTTGTACTAGATTATTAAGTGTGCGCATACCTTGTCCATTGCGCTTTGGTTGTATTATTTTATTTGATTAAGCATTACCTGATTAAAACGAATTGAAGTAGAATCACTTTCAATTTATTTGATCTTTTTCGTTTTTGTCTTTAAACAAATGACAAATAGAACTTAATTATGAAAGTAGCATGTAAATCTTTGTCACCAAGTGGATCCTTTAACGTTATACTATGACATACCTTTAAGGAAAAATTAATAAGATCTCTCATTATCATTGGTTTGCAGTGATTTGATTAAAACAACTTTAACGTGTAACGTGCCCCGAGCGGAAGGCACATAAAACCGACTACTTGTCTCAGCCTATATATATATATATAATTTTTCTCGTAAAATGATTTCAACGTATGTCAGGGCAATGTATTGTTTTAACAATATAATAAATTTTTCCTGAGCTACTTTGCTCCAAAATGATTTCAATGATTGCTGAAATGATTGGGGTGAAACACAATAATCAGGATAAGAATCAGCTGAACATATAACAATATTCCCAGGGCAATGAACCTCCTGGACAAAAATAGCTGATGCTAAAGTTTCAACCACTCACCCAAACAAAAATCACAGTCCGAAACATAACAATCACACACGAACTTCAAGCACGATCTCAGCGCATATGCTGAGCAATAAAACTATATGAAACACAATGATGTTTTGAACTACTTTCAACAGATCCTCAAACAATAACACACTTGCATCAAGCAAACCTGAGCAACTAAAACTTTCAAATTCTGCTCAACAAAGTCAACAAATCACATCTAAACAAAACCTCAAGCAAAACGCCTTCAAACATACCCTCAACACTAAACCGCTGCTGAACAATAGTGTCTCAGACCTATGTGATATCCCGAGGATGCGAGAGCCTCTTCGTCAGCAATAGTCTGGGAACACTGTCTAACCTGAAACCTATCCTCAGCACCTATTCTGAAGCTACCTAAGGGACAGAAGTGTCTCAGACGCATGTGTTTCCAGCAATTGTCTGAAGGCACTATCTAGAAACCCTATCCTCATCACCTCCTCTGAAGCTACCTTAGGGACACAAGTGTTTCAGACGCATGTGTTTCCAGCAATTGTCCGAAGACACTATCTCAAAACCCTATCAACCCTAGCTTCGACCAATACTATTCACATCATACATGTTGAACGAAACAACCCGGTCAATATGCCCTAGTACAGATATGTACTATATTGGACCTATAATGCAGACCAAAATGTTGAATCTCAACGATGTGAATACCTCGACACTCGGCGACAGACTGCCCTGTATCAATGAACGGTAATTGCTTTTATACCATCTGACAGAAGTCCTCGGATATTACCGTTCAAACATGCTTATTTAACACAAAGCATTAAAATAACCAAAAAGATTTAGCAGTTAGACTCGGCCCAAGCTAAATCTTCAAATAATTTTCCTCACAAACGTATCTTACTTTGCTAAAATAGTAGGTTTGTTCAAGTCATAGTAACTCTCAGTATTAAACCATGACAAAATCTCCGATGTGTGTTTTCCTGTTCCAAATACATACATGTTTTAGTTTCTAATAATAAATCATGCTGCACAGTTACTTCAGTTTTACTCATTTGTGAAAATCAAACTGTCCATTTAACTGACATTGAGTGTACTAATGATTTGTTCCAGCAGAATTTAAGTCAAGTAAGCTACATTTTATCACCAGATTTCTGTTCCTGTATCCTAATTTGCTGAATCGTGGTAATATGTATACAACGAAAAACCAATGGCTGACACAGTGGTTCATTGCAAAATCTATTTTTATTATAAAGGATTCCAAATTTTCAAAAAAAATCGTCCGTTTTCTAAAGATAATGGATAGTTTTAGTTACATTCATAACAGCTGATTGTTGTTGTTATAAATTTATTTTAATATACCCTGGCAAACTTAAGACTTGTGGTAATAGGTATGACCAGGATACCTCTCCAAAGCACATGTAAAGTGTCATGTTCTGAATCTCTGTTACAAATTTCTTTGGGGATTCTAAGGGAATAATATACATAAGTATCGATGGGCATTATCCTGTTATTTGGAACGCGTTCCAAATAAATATTGCACTACCCCACAACCATGTTTACCTTTGGGACTACTTTCCTCTTGCGTGATAGGAACTTTTTTCTGTAGTGGAACTCTTGCGCGACACCACTATGCAATTTATTCCGTAATGTTCTATTTGATACGCTTAATTGCGCTTTATCCCAGTCATAGAAGAAATTTATTGTTTTTATAAGAAAAAAAGCAGAGAAAAATGTTTCTCTCATAATTATATTATACTACTGTCATTTGGAACGATATCTTTTTTGAAAAAAAAACAAAGAATTTCTGGGCGTTCCAAATAATCGGAGTATATATATAGAGGCGAAGTTTGGATTCTACAATGCCTTGCAAGGGGAAGGTTTCCCCGGGAAAAGGGTTTTCTTTGGGGGATATATTGCTTCAGAAAATGGGGCTTGGCATTTTTGGGGGTTGAAGTGTCTTAAAATTGCGTTTTATACAGAAAAATAATCAATTTCCGCGAGCGTTCCAAATAACAGGAGTATAAAGGCGACGAATTAGGTCAAACATACCTGGTTAATGTCGGAGACTTCTGTGTACATACGATCTAACTCGACCATCAAGATATTTGTATCGATTATTGGAAACGTTGTAAGCATATAGATTATAGTTTCTTCCGGATTCAAACAATCTAAAAAGCGCTTCAAAGTGGCGGTATGCCGATTCGCCTCACCTAGGTCCAAGAGTCTTGCCCATTCAATAAACACAGCCGGATTTAATCCATTTACGTAAATAAATGATGCTAAAATTATTCTGTCAAAATGGTTTATATTCCGAGTCCAAAATAATCGTCTTATTCGTAAAGGCCACTGATTTGCTTCACCAATAATAACATCCTGAATTTCTCTCCATTTTTCATAAATCTGTCTACTATAAGACGCAGCCATAACTCTATTTATTTTTAAATTCTGTGGGCCACGGGGCAGATCAATGATTACAGTTGTAATAGAGCCATTAATGCCAGGGAAACACCTTGGCGCGATTTTACAGACAAATAACAGGAGTATATATAGAGAGAGGTGAAGTTTACAATAAAAAAATGCCTTGTAAGGGGAAGGTTTCCCCGGGAAAAGGGTTTTCTTTGGGGGATATATTGCTTCAGAAAATGGGGCTTGGCTATTTTGGGGGTTAAACTGTATTAAAATTTCACTTTTTTTTTCCTCAAAATTGCTTTTTTTCGGGTGCGTTCCAAACAACAGGAGTATAAAGGCGATGCATACATATCTCCGTCACTTATAACAGCATGCTTGATTTTATTCTTGTCCGAATTCTGACGCGTCTGTCCTTCACCTTTTTGCGATGCAGCAAACGGATTAACTCGCACATGTGGAATTAAACTATTGTGGTGATTCATACGGAATAAATCGTCTTCATCTCTCTGGTGAGCCATTATCCTTCTTTGCATGATTTATTTCCATACTACAAATATTTCATTGATCAGGTAATTTTAATGCATGTTTGACCCATTTCGTCGCCTTTATACTCCTGTTATTGGAACGCTCGAAAACACAATTTTAAGAAATTCAACTCTCAAAAATGCCTAGCTTTTAATTTCTTTCTGTAAAAATGCAATTCTAACCCCCAAAAATACCAAGCCCCATTTTCTGAAGCAATATATCCCCCAAAGAAAACCCTTTTCCCAGGGATACCTTCCCCTTGCAAGGCATTCTAGAATCTTAACTTCACCTCTCTCTCTATATTTACTCCGGTTATTTGGAACGCCCAGAAATGTTCAGTTATTTTGCAAACATTTAACGTTTTAAATAACTTTAATTAAATATATATATGAGAGAAAAATATTTTTCTTATAAAACACTCAATTTCTTCTATAACAAGAGCAAAGCACAGTTAAGCGTATCATGTACAACTAGCTGACATAACGGAATAAATTGCATAGTGGTGTCGAGCAAGAAAGTAGTTTCATTATAAAAAGTAGTTCCTCGCAAGAAGAGTAGTGACACGAGTAAACATCAGGTCTAGGAAACGGCTGTTTTTACGGAATGTCTGTAAATTTACAGACTGTCAGTTTATTTATAGATAAATATATCTGTAAATTTATGGACAAGGGTGGTTTCAAAAGGTGTCAAAAACTTAAATCTTGGTTCTACAGCAAACTGGGATAAAAATGAATGAAAATCTACAAATAAATTAATATTGTTTATTGTAAATCAACATAACTTGTTTAAAGAGATCATTATTATGTTCAGATGATTGTGTGAGGAAAATTATTTGAAGATTTAGCTTGGGCCGAGTCTAACTGCTAAATCTTTGTGGTTATTTAAACTCTTTTTGGTTGTTTTAATTCTTTGTGTTAAATTAGTGTAGTTGAACGGTAAAGTCCGAGGGATTCCTTCAAATGGTATATAAGCAAGTGCCGTTCATTGACACTAGGCAGTCTGTTTCTGAGAGTCGAGGTGTTCACATCGTTGAAATTGGATTCAGCATTGGTCTGCATTATACGTCCAATATAGTACAACTCTGTACTAGGGCAAATTGACCGGGCTGTTTCAGTGTGAAAGTATTGGTTGAAGCTAGGGTTGATTTAGACAGTGTCCTCAGACAATTGCTGGAAACACATGCGTTTGAGACACTTGTAAGGTAGCTTCAGAGTAAGTTTCAGGATAGGGATTTTAGATAGTGTCCTCAGACAATTGCTGGAAACACATGCGTCTGAGCCACTTGTAGTTTGAGGATAGGGTTAGATAGTGACCTCGGACAATTGCTGGAAACACATGCGTCCGAGCCACTTGTAGTTTAGAATAGGGTTTTAAATAGTGTCTTCAGACAATTGCTGGAAACACATACGTCTGAAACACTATTGTTCAACAGGCTAGTTTAGATTTAGTGTTGAAGGTTGTTTGATTAGGGTTTTGTTTGAAAGGTGATTGTTCATGATTTTGTTGAGCACTGTTTGAAAGTTTTAGTTGCTCAGGTTTGCTTGATGTAAGTGTGTTATTGTTTGAGGATCTGTTGAAAGTAGTTGGAACATCATTGTGTTCCATATAGTTTTATTGCTCAGCATATGCGCTGAGATCGTGTTTGAAGTTCGTGTGTGATAGTTTTGTTTCGGACTGTGATTTTTGTTTGGGTGAGTGGTTAAAACTGTAGAATCAGTTACTCTTGTCCAGGAGGTTCATTGCCCTGGGAATATTGTTATATGTTCAGCTGATTCTAATCCTGATTATTGTGTTTCACCCAATCATTTCAGAAATCATTGTAATCATTTTGAAGCAAAGTAGCTTAGAAAAATTCATTATATTGTTTAACCAAAATACATTGCTCAGCCATATATGTTGAAATCATTGTAAGAGAAAAATTATATATTTAAAGGCTGAGACAAATAGTCTGTTTGTATGTGCCTTCCGCTCGGGGCACGTTACAATTGTGTGAAATGTTGTTAGATCATTGAAGACCATGTTGGAGAAGAAATAGCAGTGTAAACAAACTTCCACTATTTATGTTTATGTCCTATGCTATGCTCTTTGCTGTCAGAATTAACAAAAATGCTTTAGATTTGTGAATTCCTAAAATGTGTTAACTTTTGTATCAACCCTTGTCCATAAATTTACAGACACATTTATCTATAAATAAACTGACATTCTGTAAATTTACAGACAGTCCATAAAAACAGCCGTTTCCTAGACCTGAACATGGCTGTTGCCTAGTCCAAATAATTGTACTCTAAAAGGTGGATATTGTGCTATTTTTTTGCTGGGTCAATATCCCCCTTCAGAGTACAAACCAAAATAGACCAAAACTGTGGTGGAAAAGTTTTCTTCTTTGCGTATGTAATGCCCAACGAAATCCGTTGGGCACGATTTATGGCTAAAAAATTGGGTTTTACCTGCATAATTTTTACATGTACAGAAAGCTTGTAATTTTCTGCATCAGATGAGACATCTATAAAGAAAATCCATTCACGCAATCGTTCGCATCGGCAGTTAAACTTTCAAACTGATTTAACACGGTAAAATCTACCTAGCTCTACCATATTGGATATCGACAGCTGATGTAAACACGACGCTACTATATGATAACCTGTACTGCGCGTAGCGTTAAACGCCATTTTACACATTTTATTCAAGATTGATCAATTCTTGTCAATTACAAAATACAGTGGAGATCCAATATAACGCGGTCTGTGGGGTCCATCCCATCAAATCGCGTTATTATCGGATTCGCGATATTCGCGGGACATAGAACTTACGCTATGCTAGGTCCAAACATGTATTACTCGTATCATTTTATCGTTATTTGAAATAAAATCCTTTGTTACCATGTTGTTTTGTTATTGTCTAACAGGTGCTATAAAATTATTACTTTGTGAAATTAACTCACAAAAGTTTATTCTGCGGGCGTTTGTCATATGGGGAACTCATGTATTTGTTTGACCTGAACGCTGTTTTGAAGGAAAACAATACGCGTGAAAACTTTGAACTTAAGTTTATATAAGAACATGGTAAAGCTACTCAAAATGTCAACAGGTTCTCAACACATGTCAAATGTAGGCATGAGCTTCTCAAATTAGAAGCCAATTAACAACATCAGACACCTTTGTAATTTTATCTGCAGTAGGTGCGAAAAACAACCATTCAGTAACCATTTCCCGTACGTGATTAGGTGCCCCAGTGTTTGTACAACAATTTATTACTTAGCAATTTTATGACAGTTTGATATTTTAATAAACGTAGGAAACAATCAACAGATCATAAAGGAACATTTCACAATTTTTTCAATGTTTCTCAATACGTTAATGAACGAGCGTCATTGTCTTTATCGATTAACGCGGTATTTACGTTGTTACTTCCCTTTTTTTTTTCCAAATATACAAAAATGGCCGTTGATAGAATTTTACTATATTTTATCATTTTTATGAATAAAAAACGGGGTCCAAGGGTCGGCCGCGTTATATTGGATTTCGCGATATAGCGGATCGCGATATAGCGGAGCTCCACTGTACTTTATTTTCTTTCCGGCAAAAAACACTATGATTTTTTTTTGTCAAAAATATGAGAAAAAAGGAACTCACTAATAACTTATAAACCTTTAATACAAAAGATTTTTTTAACGTTTACTTGAACATGTATTTACCGGCACTGCACATTAATGATATTAAACAACATTAAACAAGTACAAGTATCACATGTTATGACTCTGTCGACTGTTGCACATAATATCTTGTCAGAGCTGATGTTTTTTGTAATAAAGTTTTATAGTTTCAGCGTTTTTTTAAACAATAAGCGATCTCTAGCGTCCATTTTCCCAGTACAAACACAAACAGCTGCACAACTTGTGAAACAGTTACATAATGACAGGCTTGAAGACCTGAAGTTTTTCGCAACTCTATTGAAAGACGAAAAGCTGACTAGAAATGTTAGCGGAAGATACCACAAATCGTTTCCTAAAGTTTCGTCAGTGACAAAAATAAACTACACAAAATTTTCAATTAGAATTAAGAAGTTGTCAAAAAGGTTGGACAAGGCGAAACGGGTTGCGCTGTAAATGTTGTCATGTAAATACTTGCAGTTATATAGAGTCAAATTGGTCAGAGTAAAGAAATAAAACTGTACGACGAATTACAGTCTGGAAAGTTTTGATCACTGTTGTATATACTTTATTAAAAATGCTCTGAGTTTGTTGTAGTTTTTATTGTTGATAAACGAAAATACAGGCTTGTTCATATCATCATAATGCACAAGAAAAACACCGATCACAGCCTACCATCTCCACCCCTGTCAGATTATTTCTTTCTTTATTAAAGCTATAGGCCTATTTTGTAACCAGAATGCCGGTTTAGAACTAAATCGTTAATATTGACCATTTCGAAATTAGTGTCTAAACTACGAAGTCGGTATTTCCGTACAATCGGTCAGGGTGGTACGCGTATTAATTAAGACGACATTGCAGCTATGCGTAAAATTAATCATATTTTAATTTTTTTATTGAAATCAACATTTTTTTTTCAATAGACAGTTACTGAATATGTAAAAATATATTAAATGACACGAGAAATAATTTCGTTTTATGTAACTTTATCAGTTCTCTCAGTTAAAAATTGGGATAGCGACGTTAGCTTCGTCCGTGAATGTTGATAAAGAATGAGAAAATTTTACATTTATTAGTACCTACATTAGATATTTTTATGGCAAGTTACAATTTAAGTTAAACCAAATAAAATGTGTAAATGTTTTCGCAAATTTCAACATTTAACCCTTGTAAAACATGTTTTTATCAATACGCTCTATATATCGCCATTATCGGCAACCCCCCTGACCAAAGTACGATCGGGACCGGAAAACGGGCTAAAATGGTAATTTCGAAATCGAGAATAACGTAAATGAAACTATAAATCAGTTGCAACTTCTTCTTTCTGCTTAATAAACATGCAAGAAATCATACATAAATTTCACGTTTCGAATATATTTACCGCGTACAACCTCCTTTACTGTACATAATTGTTTTGAAGAAAGATCTTAATTTCATTGGTTAGCGTGTTGGTTCGAAGCTCCGCCCCGCATGGCGATGTAAACCTGAGACGGCGATTAAACGGTAATGGGTTTAACAGAAATTTTTCACAAAATATAATATTTTAGTATTTATTTTGATCGCAGATGTGTTTTAAAACAATAAGTGAACATGCTTGTGTACAGATTTTAAGGAAAAAAACAGTAAAACTCGGGTTCTTAAAAATCTTAACCCTCGCCGATTTCCACCACAGTTTTGGTCTATTTTGGTTGAGACGTAAAGGACAGATATCTGTAAAAAGTCAGCATGATAATGGGTCTGTGCTTGCAGTCTAATTATTGAGACTAGGCTGTTGCCCTGTGGGGTAGTAAAATATAGTAAAATATTTGTTTGGAACTCGCTCCAAATATCAGGATAATGCCTATCGATGTATATTTATTGGTAAAAGAAATATATTATTCATTCTTTGACATCTGTACGATAAATTTGTTTTGATTCGGAACACACCGTGATTCGGAACCGCCTCACCAAATTATTGATGCTAAGTTTTGCTGACTGCGTTTTGAAACATATTGTTGTCAGTACTGAACTAACCCGAAATTCGTAACATCTGACTTCCTGCTCATGAAAAAAACCCGCAAAACTCCAAAAGTATCAACTTCTTGTTAAAAAGTGAAACTAACTGATGAAATGTTTCCCGCCATTAAAGGGAGATAATACGTAAACTGCCTCCGAGTGTATAAAACACAGATCACGACCCAAGAGTTGATAACTATGACAGTCGTTATCTGCCCCGGTTTGCAGTCACGCTCTGCACTACTCGTGGCCTTTTCATATAAAAGTGAAAATAACTATTTTATACTATTTTCGGAATGGTTTTAGTGTTTTTGTGGTATATCACTTCTGGCAAGAACAAAGGCAATGTCATTCCAGGACCGGCATGGACGTCTTTTCTTGGATGCATTTTCTGAAATTTCAACTGAATATATGCGATAAATTTGGATATATCATGATTTTAAAGGTTCCTATGATAGTATTCCCTTTTATCGAACCCAGTCTATTTTCATACTGCAATAATACTGGACGACCTTAATTGTCTTTTGTGCATATTACGATTCAATTACCTTTGCTTATCCATTGATAATCCGACAGTGTTTTCAGCATAAGACTTGGGTTAAGTTATCGATCGTTAAATATTGAATGAGATGAACGCGGGGAAGAATTAAATTTTTGGATTTTATCGAAATGCCAAGTCTTTAACTATACACATGATGAAATTTATAGTTCCTCTAAACTCATGTAACGCCGAATGGTCTATATTTTATCCATTTTCCGAAAGTACCGGGATTGTAGGCGGCAATCATAGTAAGTTTTCGGATGAATGCGCTCGTGCAGGGAATAAAAGGCGAGGACGTGCATTAATTGTCCTTGGTTGGCGGTACTGGGTACACTCAATGTGCCTTGGAAACCGACCAGGGACGTCGGCCTCAGAATATTCACGACCAACAGCACTGCGGACGGAGATTCCTCAAGAGTTGTCAGAAATGGATGGAGACCGTGAGATCTTTCCTCAATTTTCGGTTTCGTTTCGATCCTCGTCCATATGATGCAACGATGGATACACTTCTTAGGCCGAATTAGCCGCAGTGCATACATCAAAATTTTGGCTTAAAAATTGTGCCGATATGCAAAGTTGACCCCCCGCAACTTAACAGCTTTTGACATCCAAATTCCACTTTTACGGAACACACCATAATGTCCTCGATCAGAGGCTGGGGGGTCTTTAAACTGGGAATAAACAACAACAATAAACAATAATTGTTGTCTATCCCCCACTACACCAACTTAAATTACTAACAGTCATTCGGATGAGACTTTAAACCGAGGTCAAGTGTAGTGGTGCTGTATACCCAGGCACTTAAAAGACTAACACTCTACTGGAGACATCGCTCATATGGACTTCCGGAAGCAACGATAAATAAATCTAAATACACACCAATTGTTGTCACTACATGGTTCGATTGCACTGTATCCGGATAAAACTTTGAAGTAGCTTATGTATCGGCGAGGATAATAGGTTTAATAGCCAGTATTACTCTGTTGGAAATCTTGGCTATCGACAAAGAGAAGCACGTATTTTTCTGTATTCTGATGGCTTCTGATCGAGATTTGAAGGGCATGGTTGTACCTTTGTAGAGTGAAAGCTACAAACCTATTTCTCGCGTTCTCTGTGAAAAAATAGCTATCAGGAGAGGTAATATGTTAGTTAGCATGAAATACCGGGTATTGCAGTCTAGATATTGAGATCAGGTACCGTGATTATAAAACTTTTTTCATGCTCAACTCAATTCTGTGCTCAAACTTAAAATGTCTAAAACATTAACAGTCTTCATAAATAAGGAATAACTATCTGTTCAACAGATGTTGTTGAGAGCAATTTTGTCATATATTCAGTTTACAATGTTTTATTTTATATAATGAACAGAAACGAAGCCACCAAATTTTTATGCTCAAATTGAGTCGAGCATGAAAAAGCTGATAGCTTTGCTTGGCGCTCTGGTTTCATGATGGTGTCGATGAATGTTTCTATGGAAAAAGAACGTAAAAGTTTTATTTTAATTCTGACTACGTGTTCTTGCTGATTTATTTCCGTGTGATCTGTGCTGAATATTATAAAATTGAGATTGAAACCAGTCTCAAATCTCAAGCATTTGATTGGCTGAAAATTCAGCCAATTAGATGCTTGAGATTTGAATCTGGTTTCCATTCTCAGTTTTATAATCTTGGGGCCTGATTTCACATATTGCTTGATATACCATTACCTTTTTATCTTTTGTGTATTTAATATGCGATTCCAAATACTGCTTATGAACAGGTTCAATCAATCGGGATTGCTATATTTAAAATTTGTCGTTGTCGGCGGCTTCCGACGTTTCTTTTTTCATCTAAGAATTTCATTTTGTATTTGAGTATCAAAAATTGTATCATGCTTTTATAATAAAATTCAAGACTATCTAAAAAGAAAATTCGTTCAGTTGTTATAAGATGTTATTTGAAGGATATGTTTGAAGCAATTGTTTAAATTTCAGCTGTTACATTACTTAAACCTTACAACGTTCTACTCCACACGACAAAAAAAGAGATTTGGGGCACATTGTAGCATTAACTTCAAAGTCTCCAATCCTAGGGTCACATGATGTCACTTTCTCTGGTGATTGGACAAAGATCCAACGCTGAATAAGTGAGGCAGTGTATAGGAAGATTCTCGGTCTCGCTAACAACTCTCCAACACACTGACGTTTCCTATAGTCTCAATAATTCGACTGCAAGCACAGACCCATTATCATACGGACGTTTTCGTTGTCTGTCCTTTACGTCTCAAGCAGTTACGATCAAAACTGTGGTGGAGATCGACCCGATTTAAATTCTTTTTATTTTCACTCCCACATGAAAAGTTCAACACTGGTATGTCAAATATCGTTATAAAACATAAATAATGATAAAAGTAACAATAAAATGAACGAATAATCCACAAAATAAGTTGTTAAACCTACCACAGCATATGCCGTTTACACGGTGAAAATTATCGATAAATGCGAGTCAGATAAACTTTATGCGGTGTAATCGACATGGGTGGAGGTTTATAACAGTTTTGCATAAAAAAACGAAAACGTAACTTATAAAGGATTACATATATTGATTCTACTGGAATGTGGCTTCTCAGGTATGTAATTTTTTTTTTAAATAAATATGGTTTAAGATGCTTTATGAAGCCGGCAAAAGATTGAAAAGTTGCGATTCATTTTCCGATCGGCGGCATATAGAAATAGAAGGAAAATTTTCCGCATTGATGTGAATAGTAACTGGGTTGTGCGCGAAGAGCGACCATCGTATATATAGAAAAGCTCTTGTTGCGCACAAATAGTTGGGCTACACTCCCACGTGAAAATTTCAACACTGGTATGTCAAATATCGTTATAAAACATAAATAATGATAAAAGTAACAATAAAATGAACGAATAATCCACAAAATAACTTGTTAAACCTACCACAACATATGCCGTTTACACGGTGAAAATTATCGATAAACGCGAGTCAGATAAACTTTATGCGGTGTAATCGACATGGGTGGAGGTTTATAACAGTTTTGCATAAAAAAACGAAAACGTTTCTTATAACGGATTACATAAATTGATTCTACTTGAATGTGGCTTCTCAGGTATGTAATTTTTTTTCAAATAAATATGGTATAAGATACTTTATGAAGCCGGCAAAAGTTGCGATTCATTTTCCGATCGGCGGCATATAGAAATAGAAGGAAAATTTTCCGCATTGATTTGAATGGACAGGTTTAAAACACGGCCCGGCCGTAAAATAAAGTACGGCCCAAAAAGGAAAACACGGCCCTACCCCTTAACTTTTTTATTTCTTAAGATATCTTCAAAATTCTTTTTGCATGTGAAAGGGGACCCTCCTGGCTATATTAGAAACATATACTTTTGAAATTATTTAAATAAGAAGTTAATAAATTTTTGTCTCAAAGATGGGCCGTCTTTAGATTCAAATTTCGTCAAAAACGGAAAACACGGCCCTACCCCTTAACTTTTTTATTTCGTAAGATATCCTCAAAATTCTATTTGCATATAAAAGGGGACCCTCCTAGCTATACTAGGAACATTTTCTTTTGAAAATATTTCAATAAGAAGTTGTTTTCTTTTGTCTCAAAGATGGGCCGTCTTTAGATTCAAATTTCGTCAAAAACGGAAAACACGGCCCTACCCCTTAACTTTTTATTTCGTAAGATATCCTCAAAATTCTATTTGCATATAAAAGGGGACCCTCCTAGCTATATTATGAACATTTTCTTTTGAAAATATTTCAATAAGAAGTTAATATTTTTTTGTCTCAAAGATGGGCCGTCTTTAGATTCAAATTTCGTCAAAAACGGAAAACACGGCCCTACCCCTTAACTTTTTTATTTCGTAAGATATCTTCAAAATTCTTTTTGCATGTTAAAGAAAACACGCATAGCTATATAAGAAACATTTTCTTATGAATATATGTCAATTAGAAATTATTTAGTTTTTGTCTCAAAGATCGGCCGTCGTTAGAATTAAATTTAGACGCAAACGGAAAGCACGGCCCTATCCATAATTTTGTTATTTTACAATATATCTTCAAAGTTCTTTTTGCAGAATAAAGCGGACGATACAACATATACGAGAAACAATTTATATTGAAAATATTTTAATTAGCATTTAATAAAATTTAAATTAACAATAATGCAAGACATATCGCTAAGACATTTTGTTTAAACATAATATATATTATACAATAACAAATAAGATGCAAACTAAAACAGTTTCAAAATACGAACAAAGTCATCTATAAACAATACCCTGTTAAACGGTAACCACTTTTTATATCTTTTTATTATTTCAATGTTGATTTTAATTATCGCGTAGTCAAAGTGGGCATTTGATTAAATCATCGCCTTTTCAATGCGCGCTACCATTTAATGTTCACACCTAAGCGACGAATGTTTGTTACAGGTGATAATCGTTTATGTAATTTAATAATATTGCAATATAACAAACAACAAAAGTTATTTTAAAAATATACACATAAAACTATTACTTCAAACAAACACGTTAAATTATATCACACGGGTGCATATCACACGCATTCATAGAACGCAAACATCACGTAATTGAACTTAGGTGACAGCCGATATGTTTTTATTCAATTCTTTACTTTTCAAAAAAGCTACGCAATACTTAAATACATGTAGTATATAAAAGCACATCAAATAGATATATGAAACTCTGTATCACAAATACACAGTTTGAAATACGACCGAAACCTAAAATAACTTTTTTTACCAGGAGCATTTATTGCAAAGCCACTTGCCGTTATTGTCGGCGCATCCTGAACAACTTTCATGATACCATTTTATTTTACAAAATTTATTGCCGCATTTAATCATGTTGTCTACTATGTCTGGCATTTTACATATACAATATAACTTAATAATGTTTGTTTTATCATCTTTACACGGCATTTTAGGCATTTTTTCTACCTTCGGAAAAACAGTCATTTTATCTTCAATTAAACAGTTTAAAAGATGTGCCCTCATTTTGGATATATCGAATCTAATACTGGAAACGTTAATGTTGAAATAATTTATAATTAATTCTGTTAGGAAGGCAATCGCGAATACCCCACAATCGGATGAATTTTCTTGTTTTTGAGTATCAGGCATGACCACTGACAACGAAGAAGATTTTGTATCATATATTTGTGACAACTGTATAATAATGTTTGTATTTAGAGTTTTGTTGCCTCTTAAGCTATCGAGAACGAATATCGACTCATTAGATTGTTTTTGAAACGACATTACCCAATGATTTTTCCCGTTGTGATGTATTTGAGCGGAAGGACCTGTTTGTTTAACCAAATGTTTATTTAAATTCCATTTACCGGAAGATTCGACATATTGTGGAATAAAAAGCGTGTCTTGCAAACCGGAACAACCGTAATCTCGTTTTAAAATAGAATGCACACTGTTAATAATGCCATCATTTAACCAACCATTTTCATCACTGATAATTTGTTTATCAGACATTTTTAATTTTAGTTCGGGGAGCCAATAAGTAGAATCGTCCGAATTCAATGATAATTCCTCGTCTAAAATATCTTTTGCTAGCGAAGAATTGTTTGAAATTATTTCTCCTTCAGCTAAGTTATCTAAATTATGTAATGAAAATTCTGGAATTAAGATGTTATTGCCTGAGAGTTCAGAACCATCGGAATTTACACTTTCTTCGTCTTCAGTGTCATATTTCCGCTTTTTTGCTGTAGAAGTCTTTTTTACAGAACTTAGCTGAGTATTAGAAAGTTTTTTACCGGAACTTGGAGTTTGTACTAGACTTGGTATTTCTTTTGCGGGTGTGGAACAAATAATGAAATCAGGTGCGGGATTAATTAATCAACCTAACAGCCATTTGATAAATGAACTTGTCAAATTGTTTAATTAGGGTCCAATAATGAGATTACTACCAGTCAATAAACAGGGGCCAATAAACAGATTAGTGTCTTTGTGCTGTCATTGTATTCAAACAGACTACCATGAAGCCATGAGATACGAGCCACGAGATAGATATCTTAATACTTAATTCTTAATACTTAATTGATCTTTAAAAACATATCTAATTATCAATGTTTTATGTTCTATAATTCCCCTAATAGTATAAATGACGAATTATATGTCATACTTAATTCTTAATACTTAATTGATCTTTAAATAGATATCTAAATATCAACTTTTTATGTTCTATAATTCCCCTAATAGTATAAATGACGAATTATATGTCAAAGTTGTGATATATATGGAATGAGTTTGAGTGTTTCACATAACATGACATTACCTATGGTATGGTATATAATTTAATTATAGTCGTACTCACCGAGAAGTATTGAGCAACCTCGAAGATACAATCTTCCTCGAGGAACTGCAGAGTCCTGTATCCAGGATAAGAATACACACAATACTCATCCGCGCTAAAATATTCTGACAAGTACTTTTGGACAATGACATTATATATCTATTATCACTTTGATTAAAGTTTTCTTTATATTCTTTTAATTGGGAGACACCGTGATATGAAAACAGAACATAAACAATACAAATACTTAAAAAATAAAACCCATCATTAAGTAGCCTTCTACATAAATTCTAAACATTTATTTAATAAGTACAATACTTATTATCAACAAAAAGGGTGTGAACATAGAATGGTAGCGCGCATTGAAAAGGCGATAATTTAATCATATGCGCTGTTATAACACTTAATTATATCAGGATTGAAATAAACACCAATTATAAAAAACGTTTTTTGACTTTTTTGCTTTATGAAATTGAAACTGTTTTATTTTGCATCTATTTGTTTGTGTATATAAATGTTAAAAATGAAATTTGAAGATATATTATAAAATTAAGAAATTAAGGGGTAGCCCGTGTTTTACGTTTCCGACTAAATTTTTATCTAACGACGGCCCGTCTTTGAGACATAATTTTTTTTACTTCTCATCGAAATATTTTCAAAAGAAAACGCTACTAATATAACCATGAGTTTTCCCTTTTCAGATGAAAACATAATTTTTAAGATAAATTATGAAATAAATTGGTAGGGCCGTAATTTCCGTTTCTGACTAAATTTGAATCTAAATACGGTCCATTTTGAAACAAATTTATTAACTTCTTTTTGAAATATTTTCAAATGAAAATGTTTCTAATACAGCCAAGAGGGTCCCCTTTTATATGCAAAAAGAATTTTGAAGATATCTTACGAAATAAGAAAGTTAAGGGGTAGGGCCGTGTTTTCCGTTTCAGACTAAATTTGAATCTAAAGACGGCCCATCTTTGAGACAAAAAATTATTAACTTCTTATTGAAATATTTTCAAAAGAAAATGTTTCTAATCTAGCCAAGAGGGTCCCCTATCATATGCAAAAAAAAATTTGAAGATATCTTACGAAATAAAAAAGTTAAGGGGTAGGGCCGTGTTTTCCGTTTTTGACGAAATTTGAATCTAAAGACGGCCCATCTTAGAGACAAAAATTTATTAACTTCTTATTGAAATATTTTCAAAAGAAAATGTTTCTATTATAGCCAAGAGGGTCCCCTTTCATATGCAAAAAGAATTTTGGAGATATCTTAAGAAATAAAAAAGTTAAGGGGTAGGGCCGTACCGTTTCCTTTTTGGGCCGTACTTTATTTTACGGTTGGGCCGTGTTTTAAACTCGTCCGATTTGAATAGTAACTGGGTTGTGCGCGAAGAGCGACCATCGTGTATATAGAAAAGCTCTTATTGCGCACAAATAGTTGGGCTAGTGGGAGTGAAAATAAAAAGAATTTAAATCGGGTCGATTTCCACCACAGTTTTGAACTGCTTGAGACGTAAAGGACAGACAACGAAAACGTCCGTATGATAATGGGTCTGTGCTTGCAGTCGAATTATTGAGACTAGCCATTCCCCATGTGCAGATTTCGCTTTTTTATATGATGATATTTTAGATGTTCTATTTACATAGCACAGGCACACATAAAGATAAATATAATTTGCATCAGAGCTTGAGAATTGCTTAAAAAATAATAAGTAGAGATTTTCATATCACATAAACACTTAACTGTCTGAATAATGTACATGTTTGTTAATAGGCAGTGAAGCAGTCTACACCATATCGCCTTATATAACCTTTGGCGGGAAAAGTTCGGTAACTCCGTAGCGTTTCATAACATCAACAAGTGGAAATATCAGATAAATGTGAAAACTTACTATTTTCTGCTAGATCATAGTTTGTAGATGTGAATATCTCACTTAAAATAATTGCCAGGTTCACATAACTGATGGCTTCTGATAATTTTGTGTAAATTATCAGACTTCCGCATTTCAATTAGATTTCGCGACGTCGTGTGTGTCTGCTGTTCGCAAACTTTAATTGATTCTTATCCTTATATTTCCGATCCAGACGGGTCACTTCAGGAACGTAAGTGATCGCCTTGTTCGTCCGTCTGTCAGACATTTGCTTTAACAGGAAATGTTGATTTAGCAGCAAAACTGCACATGCAGAATAACTGTTCCTCTAAAAGCCATTAAGGACAACTAAGTGCCACTAAGGAGCCCCAAAGACATTTAAGGATTGAATAAGGGGAATGGGTATCAAGAGACACTAAATGCAATGAATGGCCTTTAAGAGTACGGTGTTGCAGGGCATAATGCAGTCTTATATTTTGTTTTAATTTTAACACCCTTATGGTTTCTTAATCTAAATAATTCCAGGTTGAAAATTGTCAGAAGCCCCTATCATTGAAAAAATTTGGGGGACATAGCTAAGGCTATGTTGACATGCTCTTGCTAAATTTTCATGATAATATCTTCTAATCAATACATCAGTTTGCAGATTCTAAGAAAACAGAAGTTTCAAGATGAGTGAGGTGTGTGTTGAACAGAAGCAGTCCTCGCCATGCAAACCTTTCTTTGATGAGGCAGCTATCCCCGATGAAGAAGCAAGTGGGAAAGCTCAATCACGTGAAGATTCAGGTAATTGAATTTTGTCAGGTTATTGGACCCTTAGAACAACAGACTTGCATTTTTAGCTCGACTATTCGAAGAATATGTCGAGCTATTCTACTCACTTAGGTGTCGGCGTCGCCGTCGCCGTCCCGCTTTGGTTAAAGTTTGCGTGCAACATACCTATATCTTACAAACTACTATAGCTACAGCTTTGAAACTTGGCACACTTGTTCATCATCATGTCCCGAGTGTGTGTGCCAAGAACCATAACTCTAACTTTCATTTTGATCAAATTATGGCCCTTTTTCGACTTAGAATTTCAGGTTAAAGTTTGCGTGCAAGCTACTGTACAAACACATAACTTCAATACTAATTATACTACAGCTTTGAAACTTGGCACACTTGTTCATCATCATGTCTCGAGTGTGTGTGCCAAGAACCATAACTCTAACTTTCATTTTGATCAAATTATGGCCCTTTTTCGACTTAGAATTCTAGGTTAAAGTTTGCGTGCAAGCTACTGTACAAACACATAACTTCCATACTCTTTATACTACAGCTTTGAAACTTTCAGCACTTGGTCATTATCATATCATGAGTGGATATGCCAAGAACCATTACTCTTACTTCTATTTTTTTCAAATTATGGCCCTTTTTCGACTTAGAATTTCAGGTTAAAGTTTGCGTGCAAGCTACTGTACAAACACATAACTTCAATACTACTTATACTACAGCTTTGAAACTTTCAGCACTTGTTCATTATCATATCCCGAGTGGATATGCCAAGAACCATAACTCTTACTTTCATTTTGATCAAATTATGGCCCTTTTTCGACTTAGAATTTTAGGTTAAAGTTTGCGTGCAAGCTAGTTTCTTTAATACTTCTTGTACTATAGCTTTGAAACTTTCAACACTTGTTTACCATCATGACCCTGACTATGTATTCCAAGAACCATAACTCTTTCTTTAATTTTTAATCAAATTATAGCCCTTTTTCAACTTAAAATTTCTGGTTAAAGTTTGCATGCAAGCTAGTTACTTTCATTCTTCTTGTACTATAGCTTTGAAACTAAAGACACTTGTTCACCATCATGACCCTGACTATGTATGCCAAGAACCATAACTCTTTCTTTGATTTTTATCAAATTATTGCCCTTTTTCACTTAGAATTTAAGGTTAAAGATTGCGTGCAAGCTAGTTACTTTCATACTTCTTTGTACTACAACTTTGAAATTTGTTCTTTATCATGACCCTGACTATGTTTGCCAAGAACCATAACTCTTTCTTTGATTTTTATCAAATTATTGCGCTTTTTAGAATTAGAAATTAAGGTTTAAGTTTATGTGCAAGATGGTGAAACCTCATAACTTTCATTCTATTAAAACCACAACTTTTAAACTTTTTATACGTTTATTTTATCACACATCAGGTTGATGTTCAAAGGCCCATAACTCATCCTTGCTTTTTTTATTTAATTTTTGCCCTTTTTCACTTTGAAATTAGAATTAAGACTTAGAAATTCTGGTTAAAGTTTCAGTGTTAGTGTTTTTCATAGGTAATGCTATAGAAAGGTTTAAAACAGATTTACTTTACATACTTTGGATGAAAGTGTTGAGTGGTTATACTATACTATACTATACTATACGATACGAGACGAGACTAGACCAGACCAGACGAGACCAGACCAGACGAGACCAGACCACAACACAACCACATACCACACCACACCACACCACACCACCCCCAGCACACCACATCACCCCCAACCACCACCACCACCACACCACCACCACACCACACTACCATCACCCCCACCACCACCACATACCACCACTACAAACAACACCACCACCACACCACCACCTCCACACCACCACATACCACCACCACCACTAACAACAACAATACCACCACCACCACCAACAACACCATCACCAATAACAACACCACCAACAACAACACCACAAACAACAACACCACCAAAAGCAACAACACCAACAACAACAACAACAACACAAACAACAGAAGCAACAATAACACAAATAACAACAACAACTCTACCAACAACACTGTCAACAACACCACCAACAACAACAACACCACTACCAACACCAACAACACCAACAAGACAACCAACAATAACTCAAAGAACAACAACAACACCACCATCAACACCACCACCAACTATACCGTAAACAACACCACAAACAAAAACACCACCACCAACAACACCATCACCAACAACACGAACATCACCAACAACAACACCACTACCAACATCAACACCAACAATATTATCAACAACACCAACAACTAACAACACTAACAACAACACCAACATAACAACACTACCACCAACAACACCACCACCACCAACAACAACACCACCACTACCAACACCAACAACAATACCAACAACAGCAACTACACCAACACCACCAACAACAGCAACCAGCATACCATACCATACTATACTACACCACACCTCACCACATCACTTTAGGTGGGCAGGGATAGTGGGTTGATGGGTGTGGGATCAGGGGTGTATTGGCTGGGTTGTGTAAACACTCTTAAAAAACTACAATAATAAATTAAGTGTAATTTATTGATTTCCTAACTTAGATTAAGAAACTTTTGTTCATGTGTGTGTGTTGGGTGTCATAAACTCCTGAATTACTTCCCAGTTTAAATGAAGCCCAGTTTAAAATGTGCTTAAATATGTCTGACTTCGAATAGTCGAGCTTGCAGTCGTTTCCGACTGGCTCTTGTTTAGTTTTTGAGTCAATTTCTTTTAAAGAATCACACACTCTTTGTCAGAATGTTTATGGGCATAAAGGTTGCCTTATAATTTTGTTACCTGCCTATCATTCTGGAGTTTTGGCATTGAAAATGCTGATATTTGACCAAATAAGCACTTGTACTTCATTTATGATTTACCTAATATTCATATAATCTGCCATCAACACCCTGTTAGCATGTCTTATGTTGTGAAAAAAGTCACTATTAACAGCTTTACACTTTACTCCATAAATACTGCTTTGCACAGGCAAAAAGTGTAGATCAAGATCAGCAGATCTAAGCTTTCTGGACTGGATCTACACTGTTCACTACTGGAAGAGAAAGAACTTAAAGAATCTAAAAGTGAACAGTGTACAATGTAGATCCTGATCTTACGGCATGAATGTGCTGGCTCTGTGCTAGCTGATCTTGATCTACACTGGTTGCTCATGCCATAAAAGTGGTATCTAAGGAGTAAAGGGTTAAGGTCAGAGATAATCCAGTAATTTCATTTATGTAAACATTTGTGGTCAATAGCCAATTAACCTGTTGTAAATCAATATTATAATTATTATAAACATGTACATATAAAGTATCTGCGGTTAAAACACTATCAAAAAGTAAAATTGATAATATTTGATTGTTATTTAATATTATTGTTGATAAAGTTTGATTGTACTTATTGGAGAACAAATTTAATATTCGGTGTTTGTAATAATATGAACATATTAAAGAACTTCATGCATTTCATGTACATAGGCCATGCCGATTCTTTATCATCGTTTCCCATGAGTGAGATGATCACTGCAAAGGAGATAGAAGAAGAGAACAAACTTGAGAAACAAGGAGAGGCAGAAGATGAAGCCGAGCTGGAGAAAAGAAAACAGGTATTGTATAATTACCTTTATTTTGTGGGAAATAATGAGGATTGTAATGCTTTGGTATGACTGTACTCCTTGTGTTTACAATTGTGGCTGTACTCTTTGTGTTCGTGTTAACATTTGTCAGGATACTTTTTATGTCCTCAAAGGAAGGCATATATGATAATCGCAATATCAATCTGTCTGTCTTGCAAAATCTTGTCTGCTTCATCTCCAAAACCGCTTGGGAGTTTCATTAAAACATCACAGCTTGATTTATTTTTGGCAGAGTAATGGGCCCTTAGTAATTTGTTTTCTATGTCTTCTATTTTTCTTAACCCTTACCTCCATATATATATACACCTTTATTGCGTGGGGGAAGAGTGTAGATCCAGATCAGCATTCACATTGATACTGTCTGAACAGGATCTACACTGTTTGCCTTTTGATTTGTTCAGATATTTCTGACCAAAATGTGGCCAGTGCAGATCCTGATCAGAGTGCACAAATGTGCAGGCTGATCTGGATCTACACAGGTTGCACAGGCATAAAATTGCTTATATATGGAGGAAAGGGTTAAGGGATTTATTTCAAATATACATTATGTTCCTTATCATCATTCCTTATCAACACCAACATCATAATGTGGAAAGATCCATAATTGTAACAATCATATGTCCAGGATAACTTTCCCTTTAAACTTAGAAGTTTCCCTAAACATGATATTTGATTGATTAACTACAGACTTCAAACAAATGATCCTTATCATCTTCCACATAAGTTGTAAATGTGTATCAATTTGATTTCAAAGATGCATTCCAGTGACCGCTCTTATTGTGTTTACAGTTGTGGCAGTGCATGGAAGAAGAAACAAAGGAAGAGCGTTATAAACGTCTACAGTGCTTGCTGATGAAGAGTAACATGTACACAGAATACCTGCTCCGCAGGATGGAACGACAGAAAGAAGAAGAAATGAAAAAAAGAGAGAGGCTTTTAAAGGTATTTTTCCTCAAAAATGAAAGTGAAAACCTGCCATGTTACACAAATGGCTGATTTAGGTTTACAGTGAACAGGTTTTCTAACAAACATTCTCTGTTAACATAACATAATTTTGAAGTTTTTGGAAGTAATGCACTGGTATTGCTTAGCATTTAAAGATAAACTGACACATACTTTGTTTCCAACAAAATACTTTCCAATTTATGTAATTACCAATATCTCTTATAAATAAATCGATTTCATGCACAATAAAACACCATAAATTAGCATTGACATCCTCAAATTCAGCGCTCCAAAAATCACTATAATTTCGGACTGGGCGGAGCCTAATATCGATGACCGCCCTTATGAACGATAGTGTAAATAGTACACTTATTTGATTATATTTACAGTGATTTGATGATAAATTTTAATGACGATGGATATTTTGGCGGATACAAAACGGGAGTGACAGGGTTACCCTATATTTAATAGGCATATCTTTTATTTTTTTAATGTATTCTAAATGTTCTATGCAGTTGGCTGTATAATAAGCCAAGACGGACATGATGTATTAACTTAACAAAATGAAATAGTATATTATTTTTATTACTCAGCCCCAAAACAACCGTTTTAGCGAACTCATTAACTAAGAACCATCCCCGCAAGGATAAATCGATGGGACGGTTTTAGTTAATTTTCGCATGATCAGCATGCTTAAACGCTAAAGAAACTTTAAGTTAAATATAATCTGATTGTACATCTACATTTTATTGCATGTCCAATTTCAAAATGTTTTAACTATTATCCGCCGAAATGGCTACATGGGATATATGGTTTCCGTAGCTGTGATTTACAGATATTGTATTGTCATAATCGGACTACTTGTGTTTTGGAAAAATTTGAACCGGACCATGATAAGTATCTAAACATGTGGCATTTTATTGGACATGCACATCTCGTGCAAATATAATGCGAATCTGTATTATGTCCCCCGTTATTACTATTAGCCTATAAATCTTACGTGCTTGTACAAAGACGCTATATAAAAGTTCCGAACGCGGATCCAAAAAAAGCAACAGCCTCGGAGTTGATATTAGTGTTCGCAAAAATTATGTGGAAATGCAAATATTCATCTACTATCAAAGTTACGGACACAGGATAACGTTATTGTCACATTTACTATGTTATACTATACGCGACAGATACCCATCATAGCGAGCTGCATTTCAACGACGTCATCGATAAACACAAGTTGTTCCCCTTAGATTTTTCGTACCGTGAAATGTGCACCCGAATTTAACTGAATTAATTCAACCAATTCTCGTGTAAATTGTATCATTTAATCATAAAACGATTTTCTTTATATTCAGAATAACATGTATAATAAATTTAGTACAAAATTTACAAAAGTTAGTATTCATTTGTCAGTTTATCTTGAGCATTACCATTTGTAAAATTGCCATTGAATAAGCATCATTTTAATGCTAAAATTATAGCACTACATATATATTAATTCAGTAAATGTGTGACAGGGGCAGAAATCTTCTGCCCTGGCTCAAATGGTGGGAACATCTCAAAGCATAATTGAAAGTGGCAGTATGAAGGTTTTTGTGCTGTTGTGCTTTTGCATGAAACATAAGGTAGATTTGTAAGTTGGAGACTTGGAGCTAATTTACCAAGACAAATTGTATTTGTTCGTTAATACTAAAACCTGTTGGGGCAGATGCTAGGTTGGTGCACCATAGAAATTACCCCCAGTGGCAGATGGTTTGCCACTGCCATTCAAAGGCAGTAACCCTTCAGGTTCTCTTTTTTGTTTTTGGTGTTTTACTTGGTCATTTTATAAACTTGGCTCTTTTTTCCACTTTGCCTTATGGCTGTGGGGAGGTTGTGTTTTCTTAGTGTGGCTATCTTTATTTGCATATTTCACCTTTTTTTGTTTAATAGAAAAATGCTAAAAAAGAACTGGAAGAGGGGAAGAACACAGTGCAGCAGCTGCAAGATACAGACAAGGAAAAAGAGAAGGATAAAGAAAATGAGAAGTTGACAGTGAACTCAGAAACTGACAAGTGTTCTTCAGAGTCAAACACAAACAGTCAGGTAAGTGGAAGAGTAGTTTTGCTCCATTTAACCCTTTACTTCCTGGGTTATGGCTGTTATCTATGGGTGAACAGTGTACATTTAGATCAATCTCAGGATCTACACTGCATTATTTTGATTCATTTGGTTATTTCTTACCATTAAGCAAACAGTGGAGATCCTGATCAGATATGCTGATCTAAAACCTGAATAGTGGATAAGTGTAGTTTCTTGTTGTCCAGTTTTTGTAGCAAACATGTATAGATCTGGTTAATCATTCTATACTAGAACAAAATAAGTGCCCTCCCCCCCCCAAAAAAAAACCAAAACAAAAAAAACAACAAAAAAACAAAAACAAAAACAACATTAAATAGCAGTTTTTAGTCATAACTTAACTGTAAACTCCAGTATCTTTCTTGAATGCAATGAAAAGCATTTGCTTATGGGCATGGTTAGCGAGTTCAAACATCCCATTGATTTTTATACACAGATGAATTCAATTAATTTTTACAGTAAGCAGTCATGGTTAGACTTTGTCTTACGTAAATTGATCAGAACAAGATTTATTCAAGATCGCAGATCAGAAGAAAGGTTGCTAGACAATACAGTAGAATCTCATGATCCATTTTCTTGCAGAAGTCTACAGATTCTCAGCAGACTAAGAGAAGTACAAGATCTAAACTAACATTACGGGCCCCTGTAGCCAAGTCACAGCTGTCTGCAAACTCTTCCCCAACATTATCCCAGTCTGTGTCCCATCCTAACACTCCAGGATCACTGTCTGCAAAAACCCCTGTTATTGAATCAGCAAGATGTGAGGTAGATACCGAGCTAAATACTGATACAACACCCGCAGCATGTGAGGAGTCTCCAACAGCTAACAAAGAAAACAACCTGGGCACAAGAACCAGTGTACAAGCTCCAGACACCGAAGGTAGAATTTTTATATGATGTAAAATGGATTTTTAGTGTTTGGTCATTAGATGTGAGAAGTACTAGATTGTAGAAGTACCTTGCCTGAGACCTCGCCAGATGTCTAGTCTGATCAAAATAATGCTGGCCCAATGCCAGGTTCAGTAATGGTTCTTTAGAAGGCACATTGTTGTTTTCAAGAATTATACCTGAACTTTACATCAGTTATTAAAGGATATTAGGAAGGCAGCAATAGTCCAGTGGTATGTGCTCACTTAGGGATCAAGGGGTTCTGGGTTGGAGCCCCAGTCTGACTGCTAATTTCCTTAAGCAGGTAATTAAGCCTTGATGCTTTTCTCCAGCAAGGTGTATAAATGGGTACCTGTGAGGAGTATAAGCCAATGTTCAGTGGCTGCAATTGGTGCCAACTGTTAACAGACGACTTGTATCCAGTGATCAGGGGGTAAATGTGAAAGTTGGGTGAATATATTTATGTCTCCCACCACGTAGTGGTGTGGGAGACATTTTGATTTGCTCCTGTCTGTCCGTCTGTCTGTCACACTTGTCCGCTCTCTAAGTCAAACAGTTTTCATCGGATCATCACCAAACTTCATCAAAATGTTAGTGGCCATAATATCTCGATCAAGTTCGATAACCAGCCATATTGCCCAAGGAATCTCAGAATTATGGCCCTTGAATTATCAAAAATAAGTTGTTTGAGGCTTGTCCACTCTGTAACTTGAACAGTTATCATCTGATCTTCACCATACTTTATGAAAATGTTTGTGGCCATAATATCTCGGCCAAGTTCGATAACCAGCCGTATTGCCCCAGTCATGTCGGATTTATGGCCCTTGAATTATCCAAAATTGGCTGTTTAAGCCTTGTCTGCTATGTAACTGAAATATTCATCAACTGATTTTCAATAAACATTATGATAATGTGTGTGGCCTTAATATCTTGGCCAAGTTCGAAAACCAGCCACTTTGCACCAGGCATATCAGATTTATGGCCCTTTGATTTATCCGAAATTAGCCTTTTAAACATGTCACTAACCTGGTTCATCTCTCGAAGTCAGATAGTTTTCATTGTATCTTCACCAAAGTTTATCAAAATGTTGATGGCTATAATATCTTAACCAGGCTATAAAGAGTTGCTTCAAAATTCAGAAACAGCAGCAAACATTGTTGTTGGTGATTTCAATGTAAACATTGTTTGTGACAACAACTTATAACACAGCCTACTACAGCTGGCAGGACCATTATTGACCATATCTATGTGAACAATGTAGAATGTGTATCCAGTGGAGTAATACCAACATACTATAGCTATCATGACATTACATACATTGCATTATGAGAAAGTACTGTGCTAAGCAGCTATAAAGGTATTTCTTACACTGTTTAAGTTTTCATTTTACAATATCTGTTCCATACTCATGATTTGGTTCTTCTCTCATTTTCTGCTATTTTTATTATATGATGTTCACCAAATGCTATAATTATCTGTGTAATAAAAAAACAGCCGCTTTGACCCCGGCACATAAGACTTATGGCCCATTTATTTATTTACAATTGGCCTTGATAGCCTTGTACACTCACTCTCATGGTCTTTTTTCAGTGCATCTTCACTGATATATCAAAATGTTAATGACAACAAGTTTGACAACCAGCCACATTGACCCTGGCACTTCAGGATTATGGCCCATCAGAAATTGAAACTTATGTTTTTCCTGATCCTCCAAAAATTTGTGACATTGTTTATGACTAATATTGCACAGAACTTCCGTATGCCCTTTTAATAAATTGCCATCTTTATATTCACTTCACCAGTTTTATCCTGTGCATCATCAAAGATGATGCCTTTGTGGGAGACATGTGCTTTTCCCAAAAGCAGTTCTAGTTAATCCCAGACTATAAAACTAACCTTTACCTTTATATCAGCTGAATTCACAAAAAGATCAACCTAAACATTGTTGATGATTGTCGTAGAACCATGACCATTTCTAAAAGGTAAAGGTCACTCTTGGCATTTCAAGTTCAATAATTTCAGGTTGAAAAAAAACTTGTTCACCTATATGTCTTTCAGTGTTACATCCGTTACCTTACTGCAAAGGCAGGGCTTTTTCAGAGGTTTTTGGGAAAATGCCCCTGCTCAAATTGGGAAATTTTTTACACCGTATACACTGGTTGTACACAGGTTGCATACATTAATTCCAGGAATGTACATGTATGTAGGTTTTTTACAGATCATTGATCAAAAGGAAATTATGTAATTTGAAAAATCCCTTGATTATATGGATTCTCTATTTTGTTTCTAATTTATAGGCAAAAAAGTTATTTCTGTTGAAATGGGATTTTTTTTTATTGAAATTGGGATTTTTTTTTCTTGAAATTGGAAAAAATGGTCCCTGTTTGGCATTGGGAATGGGGCCCATTATCAGCCCTGTCAGACTAGATGAAAAAGCCCTGAAGGTGAAAATTGTGGTTTCTGTGTCAAAAGTTGTCAACAAACACTGGAGCAATACTTCACATCAGCTGCTTATGTTAAATTTTACTCTGTTTCTTGAAGAAAATTGTGTAGGCTAGCAATTAGTTGATTGGATAAAACTTCCAAGAAAAACATCACACAAACTTAGTGTTGTTACTACTTATGCTAGTGTTAATTTTTGGTGTTTTCTGGTGGCAGATTTTGCAGAAACATTGAGGGATTATCTTGGAGAAGAACAGATTCCATATGAAGAGGAGGAAACAACCTCCAAAAGTCCAACATGTTAGAGCACTTTTCCCCGTTCATTTCAACCACAGTGTTTGAATTGCATATAGATTATTTTTGTTTGGGGTTTATGCATTTCCAAAGTTCATCCTCAAGTGCTCAAAGTAAACACACAGTTCTTTGTTCATACATCATTGATTTTGTTTGCTATTTGGCAGTTGATTACACATTCATAAACCCCATAAAAGATCAGTTTTATCTTGTGTTAGTTCCATTTTCATGTTTCAAGTTCCTGTTTTGTATGTTTATCCTTTATTTCCTGGGATATGGCTGTTAGCCCAATGGGCATGCCATCCGATCAGGATCTGCACTGTTCGCTTTTAGATTCTGAAAGTTACTTTTGATCAAGAAGCTTCCAGTGTAGATCCAGATCAGTTGGCATGGATTAGACAGCTTATCTGGATCTACATTGGTCACACATGGGGAAAAAACAGTATATTCGGATTTAAGGGGTTAAGTTTTTATCCCATGCATGATGTTTTTGTTTGAAAGATTTCTGAGTCCTTAAATAAAAAATGATATCTGCAGTCAATTTAATATTTTGAAAGTGAAACATTAAAATATATGTTTACAGAAACTGACAAAGTTACAAATGAGTTAGGTTAGCGTATAGGTACATGTAGTGTGTAATTTATGATCAATTGTTCAAAACAGAATAACTTGAATATTGGTGTGGATAATCAGGCTTGTTCTTTTAGACTGGTGTTAGTGGCTTGACAACTAGTATATGTCATTGAATACCAAAGCTTCTATTGAATCCCCTATGAACATGGTGACTTGTGTCAGTACACTCAGCTATTAAGAGTAAAGCAGGAAAGTATAGCACATTATTATTCACATTCTATGTGAAAACTTTTTCATTTAAAAAAGTTATTATAATTGCACAAGAACTACTCAGCTTAAACCCTTTGACTAAGGATAGTTTTTGGATTTTGATTGTGGAGGGTGGACGAGAGAAGATGCAGGTAACAACTGAGTGTTGACCACATCCATGAGCTTGATCAGCTATTCCTTACAAAATTTCTGGGGAGAACCCTGATTATTATTTCACATACAATTATTTCTTTAAAAATTTTAAATAGTAATATATATTTTGATGTTTGTAGACGCTACATCAAAACGAGGTAGGAAGAGGAAGGCCCTGGACTATAATGAGCAAACACCTCCAGCAGCCAAGCTTCTGACAAACTTTTTCCAGGTAGGTATACAGTGGCCAGTGAATTTCTCAATATGATACTCAACTAGTTTGTATTCAAGTTTTGGACATTTTTTCAGTGAAATGGGTTGACAGGTTTTGTAAACCATAGTGATGTGATGGATCGTGTAAGTAGTGTGACCCTAGTGTTGTGTTGGACCTACAAATAGTGTAGACCTTCAGGTTGTGATGGTCCCTAGAACTAAAAAAGACCTCAGTGTTGTGATGGGCTCTACAAGTGGTTAAGACCCTATTGATGCCTCCATTCGATGAAAGTTAATGAAAGGGAATCATTTTAGTATTTTGAGGCTGAAGTTCCGGATAGTTAGTTTTTTTTCAAGCAGTCTGGTCTGAGTCAGCACTGGTTACTATTAAAGGAATAAAGTTTGCCTTTATAACCACATCAACTAAATTATTGCTGACTTAACAGATTGACGAGTCCAATTTACAAATTGAGTCTTCTATAATGATTAAGTACCATTAGCTGATAAATGATTATACTTAATTTGAAAATATTCATAACGTGACTGTAATGTTGTATTGTAGCCATCAGCAAAGAAAAAAAAAGCAGAAGAAGAAATCAAGGAGAAACAAGTGAGTTGTCTTTTACAGCCTAACAAAGACATGCATCAAACACAGACTAGTGCTTGACAAGCATTGGATTTCTTTAAACACAGGCTGTTAATCGCATACATTGGTCATGACTGAAATAAAGACTGCTGCTTGTCTTATGGAGGCAGCCTAACACATACAAATCATATCAAGCATTTGTGCACCTTTAACACTGAATGGTGTTTGCCTAGCTTGCCAAGCATAGGCATGCCTAAAACGGACTGGTGCTTGCCAAGCATAGGCATGCCTAAAACAGACTGGTGCTTGCCAAGCAGATGCATGCCAAACAGACTGGTGCTTGCCAAGCATAGGCATGCCAGACAGACTGGTGCTTTTCTAGCATATGCATGCCTAAAACAGACTGGTGCTTGCCTAGCATATGCATGCCTAAAACAGACTGGTGCTTGCCAAGCATAGGCATGCCAGACAGACTGGTGCATGCCTAGCATATGCATGCCAAACAAACTGGTGCTTGCCTAGCATATGCATGCCTAAAACAGACTGGTGCTTGCCTAACATATGCATGCCTAAAACAGACTGGTGCTTGCCTAGCATATGCATGCCTAAAACAGACTGGTGCTTGCCAAGCATATGCATGCCAGACAGACTGGTGCTTGCCTAGCATATGCATTCCAAACAGACTGGTGCTTGCCTAGCATATGCATGCCTAAAACAGACTGGTGCTTGCCTAACATATGCATGCCTAAAACAGACTGGTGCTTGCCTAGCATATGCATGCCTAAAACAGACTGGTGCTTGCCAAGCATATGCATGCCAGACAGACTGGTGCTTGCCTAGCATATGCATGCCTAAAACAGACTGGTGCTTGCCAAGCATATGCATGCCAAACAGACTGGTGCTTGCCTAGCATATGCATGCCTAAAACAGACTGGTGCTTGCTTAGCATAGGCATGCCAGTCAGACTGGTGCTTGCCTAGCATATGCATGCCAAACAGACTGGTGCTTGCCTAGCATATGCATGCCTAAAACAGACTGGTGCTTGCCTAGCATATGCTTGCCTAAAACAGACTGGTGCTTGCTTAGCATAGGCATGCCTAAAACAGACTGGTGCTTGCCTAGCATATGCATGCCTAAAACAGACTGGTGCTTGCTGCAGCCTAGCATATGCATGCCTAAAACAGACTGGTGCTTGCCTAGCATAGGCATAACTTAACAAACATTCTGTTGCTTGCCTATTATATGCCTAATACACAGATTAGAATTTGTTTAACATCGGCATGCCTCAGAGACTTGTTTTTGTTTAGATAGACATTTCTTGTTATATTATGTTGTAAAATTCAAGCTTAATGATGATCAGTTTCAAAAAGGTTAAAACAGTATAGTTTACACATACATATACAAAGTAATAAGAGAATCCTTAACTAAATGTTTGTTTGCTCTGTTTTTGGATGTTTATTCAGGCTGGCATATTGCCCTGGTTTCTCATCAGCTTCACTGATAACTGAAATGGCTGACAGCATCAAAGCTGATATTATCACATCGGACACTTTCCATATACTCTTGTGATTGTCATGATTGAATAATATTTACTTTCTTCATTTAGGAGAAAAAGGAGACTGAGTTATTCTGTGGGGAGCCTGATATAGATGCTGATGGCACAATAACTCGGCCGGCTCTGTTCACTGGGGGTGAGCTTCGTAGATATCAGATAGAGGGAGTCAACTGGCTTAAGGTACAGTGCACTGTCTTTAAATCATTCAGGTTATGTAATATTGTTTAATCTCTTGGCGTATGTTGTTTTATCTGTGTTATAATTATGTTGCTTCAAGACATCTTGATATTACTGTGAGTGTGCTCTACAAATGTGGCTATAGGACTGCAGACAGATGTGCCTTCTGCCTTACTGTGCAGGAATTCAGAGGCGTATGTGCATTAACTCAGTGTGTTTAGACTAAGGTCATTACTGTGAAATCATGAATTTTCATGGTATAATCATTTTTGTGGATTTCGCTGTGTTCAAAGGAAAAGTTTTAACCCATTACTCCATATATACACACTTTATCACATGTGCCACTAGTGTAGATTCTGATCAGGATCTGCACTGTTTACTTTTTGGTCATTAATATTTTATAAACAAAAAAGCGATCAGTGCAGATCCTGATTAGACGGAACAAACGATCTGGCTGATCAGGATCTACACTGTTCATCCTCACCTTAAGGGTGTACATGGAGGAAAGGGTCAAGCAAAAAGCAAACAATAGTTTGACATTTGATTACAGGTTTTGTTTGAGAATGGAGTGAATGGTTTGTTGGCAGATGAAATGGGACTTGGCAAAACAATACAATGTGTAGCGCTCATCTGTCAGATTGTTACTATGGGGGCTCAGGGACCTTTCATGATAGTGGCCCCTCTCTCTACTTTGCCAAATTGGAGAATGGAGTTCAAACGGTTTGCTCCTCATGTAAGTACATGTCATATCTTTGTGCAAGTTTATGGTTCATAATAATATATGACTTCCTGATGCATTATTGTTTGTTTAAGCTTCTTCTCAGACAAACATTTTCCAGTCTGTTGTAAAGCAAGTATTTTGATGTTACAGCTGCAGAGCTATCCTATGCACTTAGTTTATGACTTAGATACTATGACACTAATTGAAATACCCTCCTTTTATTTGAAACATTTAACGGTTATATACCATAGATAAAAACAAAGTTCATTAATTTCTGAATACAATCAGAAAATACAAAAAAAATCCACAAATCAGTTTTAAAGTTACAGCATTTATAAGAATGTTTGCATTTCAGATGAGGTCATTGATATAACGAACAAATTATTGGCGTATTTTTATGACATTGCAAAAATAAGTTCTTACTTTACTTTATATTATAATGTATGTCTTTATAATGCAGCATGGACGGGGGCGATAGCATGTTACTATAGATTTTGGAATGACCATAATTTCTATGTCGCATTATATTTTTTCTACCAATATCCGGTATTCTAATCAAGGATAAGTTATATTTAATAATGATACAAAATTTTGATATATTTCATGTCAGATTAAAAATATATAAGGACAGTCTCATTATATATTGAACATTCCTCGTATACAGGTCTAATTGTATGCGTGACCAGTGTAGATCCAGAATGACATCCATACCATCTGTTCAGAATCTACACTGATCGCTTGTTAGTCAGAAAAGCATAATAAATTAAAGTGAACAGTGCAGATTATGGTCAGAAGGCACAGATATGCCGGCTGATCTGGAACACAACTATTCACCCATGGGATATGCATGTAGAATTTAACATTATTTCAGCTTCCAGTGGTATTCTATCACGGTACAAAGGATGAGCGTGCCATGAAGGTCAAACAGATCCGTAAGAAGCATCAGATCATGAAGAACATCACTATACGACCTGTCGTCATCACCTCGTATGAGATTGCTATGATTGACAGACCAATGCTGAAGAACTTCGACTGGACCTACATGATTGTTGATGAAGGTCATAGATTGAAGAACAAGAACTGTAGGCTAATTAGGTGTGTTGCCCTTGTAATATGTTTGTATATTTTTCATATAAGAACTTAATATGAAGAAATTAATGATACCTGGTAAAGTAAGGAAGACTAGGTATGAATACAAGTTACATTTTATCAGATTTATTTTATTGTCCATATGAGTCTTTCATACAGCAGGGACAGATTCAGAGGGGAAAGAAAAATGTATGATGAAATTTAGGTGGTGATTTGAATTTGTGCATTGTTCTGAGAGAGAAATCAGCAAAAATGAAACCCACACTATAATGTTTTCAACGTAAAAATGTTTACACTTATTTATAGAGAGTTGAAAGTGTACAAGAACACACACAGACTGTTGTTAACAGGGACCCCTCTTCAAAACAACCTTAGTGAGCTCTGGTCCTTGCTGAACTTCCTACTACCAGAGATATTTGATGACCTTGGAAGGTAACTTAACAGTATTGTCTATGATTGACTCTTTATGCCATGTGAAATGGGCGACAAGCTTAGATCCTGATCAGCCTGCATGTCCATGCAGTCCAATAATGATCTTGAGTCACATTTAATCATATTTATTGAAAAAGTTTAGGCCACCCAGCATTTAAGAATGTTTACTTGGTTTTATCATGACAGATGGTTTGATCATTATTGTTGACAACAAAAAGATTTTAAAGGTTGAAACAACCATGACTAATTTATGGGTGCATAGAATTACCGAATGCGACCAAAATTATGAAAAATTACTGAATGTGACTGAAAAATATCGAATGTGACATAAGAAATAGCGAATGCGACTAGAATGATGTTAATTACATGTAAAAAGACAGTAATTAACATGTTTTTAGCAAAATTATGGCGATACAATATTAATATTTGCTTTTTAATGCAAACAAAGTTCAACGGTTTGACCTAGCACAACTATTTGTGCACGACATGGACTTTTATATATGTGATGTTCGTCCATCGCGCACAACCCAGTTACTATTCAAATCAATGCGGAAAATTTTCCTTCTACAGTTGTTCAGGCAGTAACGAATTTCAGGGTATAGCAGATAGCGTGTCCTTTTTCGTGCTCATTTCCATTTTATTTTATATTTAGAAAAGAAACAATTACCCGTCATGAAGAGTGAAATATCCCCTTTACGTACAAATATATTGTCTGGATTTTGACTTCTGCATGGAGTGTATATAATACAACAAATGGAACGGGTAAACCGGTAGTTTACAACAACACGATGCTTTTACACGTTTAACAAAAAAAGAAAGACAAAGTTTCACAACAATAGCTGGTAAAGTATCATTTTTTTGGGATTTGGGTTGTGTATAAATAAATCTTCTATCACTATCATAAAGCATTTGTTTACAATTCCTACAGAGTCAGCGAACAGAGGTATAAATTATTACCATGTGCTTCAGGTAGTAACGGATTGCGTACATGTACATACGTGGGTCATCTCAAAGTAGACATGATCTGTCAAATTGCTGTCAAAGTTAGGTTTAAAAGGGAGATATGATATTTTGTAATGATAAATAAGTGTTAAAATGTAGATATGATACCTTGAGTAATTTATTAGTTTATTAATACAGATACTGGGGCGGATCCAGATTGGGTTCTGTGGAGTTGCTCAAATTTCGTTTTGGGCAATATTTAATTTTCACATGGATTTTGGCCAGAAAGATGTCAAATAAAATGTAACTACCCTAAGACTGCTCCAAATAAACCTCTTTATGGAAAAATTGCACTGGACTATGTGCAATCAAAAATCATAGAATGTGATAAATAGAATTCATGGTTGGATGAAAGATTTCTAGAAAGGGGGTTCGTGCGGGCACTCTCAGGGAAGTTACATGATAATTTTAAACTTTTTGGCCAACATCTTCATGACAATTAATTTTTTCTGCCCCAAAAGGAGTTCAAGCGAACCCACTGAACCCCCTCTGGATCCACCCCTGTTATTTATCAGCTAATGAGTCTGACTTAAGGGTAAACACTAGCAATGCTTTTGAATAGATTACTCATTAGATAGTCGTTGACATTTGCCTTTCTTTTAAAGCAGAATTTGTTAAATCTTTTGTTGCTGTTTTTTTATACGCCCATTTGAAAACGGGACGTATTATGGGAACACCTGCGGCGGGCGGCGTCCACAGGGTTTCCGCTCTCTTAGTCAAAGAGTTTTCATCCAGTCTTTATCAAACTTGGTGAATATGTTGGTGGGCATAATCTCTGGACCAAGTTCTATAACAAGCCAAATCCCCCCAGGCACTCCTGAATTTTGGCCCTTGAATAGTCCAAAATTACTGTTTCTGCTCTCTAAGTCAAAGTTTTCATCCGGTCTTTATCAAACTTGGTGAATATGTTGGTGGGCATAATATCTGGACCAAGTTCTATAACAAGCCAAATCCCCCCAGGCACTCCTGAATTTTGGCCCTTGAATAGTCCAAAATTACTGTTTCTGCTCTCTAAGTCAAAGAGTTTTCATCCGGTCTTTATCAAACTTGGTGAATATGTTGGTCGGCATAATATCTGGACCAAGTTCTTTAAACAGCCAAATCTCCCCCCCCCCATGCACTCCTGAATTATGGCCCTTGAATTGTCCAAAATAAGGGTTTACGCTCTCTAAGTCAAAGAGTTTTCATCCGGTCTTTATCAAACTTGGTGAATATGTTGGTGGGCATAATATCTGGACCAAGTTCTATAACCAGCCAAATCCCCCCAGGCACTCCTGAATTATGGCCCTTGAATTTTCCAAAATTACTGTTTCCGCTCTCTAAGTCAAAGAGTTTTCATCCGGTCTTTATCAAACTTGGTGAATATGTTGGTGGGCATAATATCTTGACCAAGTTCTATAACCTGCCAAATCCCCCCAGGCACTCCTGAATTATGGCCCTTGAATTGTCCAAAAACTGAATTAGCGGTATCTGCTTTCTAAGTCGAATAATTTTCATCGGATCGTTACGCAACTTTGGTGATCAGCATTTTGACGGGTGTATTTTGTGTCAGTTTGGCACTCTTGTTTTATTTAAGAACTGACGGTTACAATGGACAGGCCAGAAGGAAGTGTAATGCACGTAAAGAACCAGTAATGATTATAATATGTGAATGGTCATGTTATGTGTTCAAAGTACATGATCTAGTCAGAGTAGTTTTCATTAACATTTATCATTAAGTCTTTAGTGTGTTAGAAGAATGTTATCTTTATCTACACATAGTTCCAGTTAAAATTTTATTTATTTATTTTACATGATCTGGTCAGAAGATCTTTATTACATGCACTCATTACTATTTCTCAGGTTAACATTTTTATAATCTTAATTCAAAGATATCTCAGTTTTTGCATATGTGTTGTTATATGTTGTTTTGTTATTGGCCACCATGTTCAGTTATTTTATTATGATTAGTATATAGGCAACTTTTATATGAAAACAAATTGCCTAAATGTTTATACTGTTTGATGTGATTATACTGTTAATTCCATTTTATTTCTCTGTGATTTGTTTGATTTTAAAATGCCAATAATTTTTCTTAATAAAAAATTTAATGACCTATTGTGTTTTTTGACACGTTATAAACGTCTTACCAAAGTCGCATTCGGTATTTTTTAGTTAACTATGGTATTTTCAGCCGCATTCAGTGTTTGTCATTTGTTGTTGTTGTACATGTTTAAATTCAGAAAGAATTATAATTTCGTAATTGATATTTTATTTTATATTTCTTGACTGTTAATATATTTTATTTCTTCTTATCTTGACACGTTATTAACGTCTAACTGAAGTCGCATTTGGTATTTTCAGTCACATTTTGTGTTGTTTTTTTTCTGTCGCATTTGGTATTTGTCCGTTAATGCTGCCCATATTTAAACTGAAAAAGAATTATTATTACGCTATCAACATATTATATTATATTTCTTGACAAGTAAATAACATCTATCTGAATCGGGATTCGGTATTTTAGTTAAATTTAGTTGTTTTCAGTCGCATTCGGTATTTGTCATTTGTTGTTGTTGTCCGTGTATAAACTCAAAAAGAATTATGGTTTCGTTATTTACATGTTATTTTATATTTCTTGACACGCATTCAACGTCTTACTGAAGTCGCATTCGGTATTTTTTAGTCACATTCGGTATTTTTTGGTCGCATTCGGTATTTTTTGGTATTTTTCGGTTGCATTTGGTAATTCTATGCACCGCTAATTTATCAATGGCTGGCTGTAATGCCAAAACATTTCACAACTCTGTTAGTTCACAATGTTCATATGCAATTTCACATGCTTATTCCTTGATGTTATTTCAATATGACACATCCCTAAATTTCCTTAATATAGCCCTGAGATAATGCTAAAATTAAGCTGGCAAAATAATTATTTGTTACACTTTCATTAAAGAATTTTTATTGTTTTCTGGTTTCGATCATGAAACAAACTGATAAGCTACCCAGAAGTTCATTATTGAAATGACTCTGTTTACTGTGAAAGCTGCCTAAATATGTAATTGCATAGATGCCTTATATTTATCGAGAGTGTTAGATTAGAAAACTTATTTCTGTAGTTTTTAGACATGGACACACTATGTTACTTGAACATTCCTGTATATTGGAGTCATCAACATATTCACTGTTATGTACTTGTAGCTTTGAGACGTGGTTTGACGTGGAGGTGATATCGGGCGAGTCAGCAGATGCTGCTATCATAGAGGAGGAACGAAAGAACAACATTCTCAGCATGCTTCATCAGGTAAGCGTTTGCAGCTCATGTACCGTAGTTTACAGCACACCTACAGGTAGTGTTTAAGTGTTTTACAGCTCACCTACAGTGGTTTACAGCTTTCCCACAGGTAAGTGGTGTACAGCCCACCAACAGGTTGTGTGTAAGTGATTTACAGCTCATCTACAAGAAATGTTCAAGAAGTTTACAGGTATTGTTTTAAGTAACACACCTATAGGTAATGTTTAAGTGGTTTACAGCTCTCCAAATCACATTCATATCTTAGTAGGGGTCATTAATCACTTACATTGTAGTTGCTGCTTTTGTTAATTTCAAGCACAAATTTTTTCACAGCAGATTTTATTTGTGAGATACATAATTTCTCTACTTTATTTCAGATTTTGACCCCATTTATGTTAAGACGTGTGAAGGCAGATGTAGATTTGGACATACCCCCTAAGAAGGAACTGCTGGTATATGCCCCACTAACCAAAGTCCAGCGTGAATTCTATGAATCTACTGTTGATAGAACCATCGTATCCAAAATAAAACCTAAAGAAGTAAGAATTGATTTAGATTTCAAAATATGATATCCTCCTGAAAATGGAGATTACAGTTTAGTAGTTGAAACATCACAGTAACTATGCAGTGAATGCTGCAATATTTACTGTAATTTTGTATTAAAAATAATAATATCTGTAGAACTGTGAGTAACGACCATAATTATTAAATTTCATTAGGAGTAATTTGATCTTCACAATCAAAAATGCTCAAGCTCCAGTTCTCCCAATCTACTTGTGTCAGTGGCCTTGATGGTTTAGGTGGGAGCTTGGAAAGTAATACTTATGGTTAATATCCCTTATAAACAACCTTTATGGTGTAGGCAAACAGTGTAGATCTAGATCAGTCATCACATTTGTTCCTACTTACCAGGATCTACACTGTTTGCTTTTATTTATTAGGATATTTCTGGCCAAAAAGAAAATAGTGCAGATCAAGGTCAGACAGCAAGGATGTTCTGGCTGTTCTGAAACTAAATTGGTCTCATACATGATAAACCTTACAGGTATATAAAGGGTTTACTTTTAAATTTGTAAGAGCAACACACTTTTGTTTTACTGTACATGAAGATTCCTTCTGATTTTATGACGGTCAAGTTCTTGGTATTATCTACACGTCTTACGGTGGGTGCTTTTCTGTTGCTGCAGGCAATAATGATAATGGTAGAATTAATGTACAATCTGTCTTGTCTATGACTAATTGTAGTTTATCATGTATATTATTAATCTAAAATATATGTTTTTTAGGAACCTGAAGTGATTCCAGTCGAGTTGAATTCAAAGGGAAGACCAAAACGAGGACGAGGGTACAGGTAAGTAAACATGCTAACTTCTCTAACATAGTATTAAGTTAACCCTTTAATACATGTATGTGGGTGTTATTGCATATGAGACCAGTGTTGGTCCAGGTCAGCTAGCACATCTGTGCCATCTGATCTGTATCTGCACTGGTTGCCTCTTTGTTAACATTTTGAATAAAAAAAATGAACAGTGCAGATCCTGTTCAGACAGCACATGTGCCATCTGATCTGGATCTGCACTGTTTGCCATGGGATAACAACCATCCCATGAAGTATTTGATCAAGCAAAGACCATTGTGAAACCTGGCAACTGCCTTTATTGTACATATATGTGATCAGCATGCTAATTACCTGTGCAGTTATGACACAGATTGCCAAGAGCATCTACATGTGTTAACTTGCATATGTGTGTTGTATACCATTTTTACAGGTTGCCACGCTCATTACATGAATGTCAGAAAAAGGAGCAGATAGTCTAGCATGTTTTATGAAAATATGGGCATATTTCCACTACTGACAATGACTTTGCTTAGTATAAAAACTTGTTGTTTTAAACAAAGCAATATGATAATGAATTTCGGCTTTAAATACTGTTGACATTGCTTGACTTAATGATCCCAAATACGAGGGGTGTAAGGTAAATTCCCGGACTGTTCTCATATAATCTCAACGGCTTCATTGATAGTAATGAAAATTTGAAGACATACTAAATAAAATGTTTATAATTTAAATATGAAACAAATAAGTGGTAAATTTGAATTTTCTTTGTGCTATTGTTGCTATAGCAACATAAGGGAAGCCTACCCGGGGCATTACATACGTATGTGCATTAAAACCGTCCGAAAACAGTAAATATTTGTATAATTTCTTCCAATTTTTGATATGTAATTAAACTGACGTTACTCTGTCCGTGACGTAAATTTTGAGCGAAATCATAGCGTATTGCGTGCGTGACGTCAAATTAAAATTACGTCATTGTTTACCAACGCACTTGCGTTATGGCGTCGAAAGAAGAAATTCGTTCTGTAATCAAGTTTCATGCCTTGTCGGGTGAAACACCTACAGATTCGTATAAAAAAATAAGAAGTGTACGAGCGGTTGAACATTTCTCTTGTTAACCACCCGCCATATTCTCCAGATTTGGCACCTTGTGATTTTGCTTTGTTTCCACGACTGAAGGGTTACCTTCGTGGAACGCACTTTGACAACGAGGGCGACTTGACCACCGCGGTAAACGCATTTCTTGCCAGTCTTACTTTAGCTGATTTCAGAGACATTTTTACCAAGTGGTGCGAACGGTGGCAGAAGTGCATTGAACATAACGGAGAGTTTTTTGAGAAAGAATGAGGCATCATATCACAAAGACGGTGCTTGTTGTGATTGACGGCGTTGAAATTGACGTCAACGTTTCGCCGCGATTGTCCCGCTGCGGCTGTACCTATGTTTATTTTTGTTTATGTTTTCTGTATTGTAGCAGATAAATGTACATTGTTATATATCATTTTAAAGAGTATGTAATGATCTTTCAGGAGAACATTAAATTGTTGAAATGTAGTTCGAATTGTCGTTTTAATACATCCAGTCCGGGAATTTACCTAACACCCCTCGTACAATCTCATGGAAGGTTTTAACAATGACTACCACCCCAAGTTTATTGAGGATAGTCAAACAATTTCCTAGTTATTTTTGAAAAAAAGATCTATTAGTAGAAACAGTGACCTTGACTTTTGCACCAGTGACCCCAAATACAATCCAATGCTAGGTATCAGCATCAGATACTTACTTTGTTGAGCAAAGATCAAACCATTCTCAAGTTATTTGTCCAGACAAGGTCAGGACAGATATATATATATATATATATATACAGACAGGTGCAAATTTATATGCCCTCTTTCCTAAAGTTAAATGGGATGCATACAGATAGAAAACATATTGGTTGTGTATATAGGAAGCCTGATCCTGTAGTAGAGGAGAATAATGCCGAGGTTCGAGTGACTCTAAACAACATCATGATGCAGCTTAGAAAAGTGTGCAACCACCCATACCTCATAGAATACCCTCTGGATCCCTTCGGCAACTATAAGGTAACTGCATTGTTATAATGCTTTTTTGGTATTTTAAATTGGTCTTTTTTAAAATAATTAACTACACAGATTGCTGTTAAAAAATTACAAAATGTAAAAAATTTACCATATATGCCTTCAGCAATTTTAAAAGCCAGTATGGTTGGCATTATAAATGGTGGCTGTGTAGGTTCTTAATAGATTGTATTACAGAAATTTTTATATTTTGACAACAGAGAAATAATGAGTAGTCGGGAAAGTGGTTAAACCCCTTACTCCGTATATATACAGGTTTTATGTGTGTGCTACCAGTGTGGATCCAGATCAGCTTGAACATCCATACCATATGATCTGGATCTATGCTGGTCTACTTTTTGGTCAGAAATAACCTAATGAATCTAAAGCAAAAGTTGTAAATCCTAATCAGACAGCACAGATGTGCCAGCTGATCTACATCTACACTTTGCCTTTGGGATAACAGCCATATCCCATGGCAGGGATTCTAAAATTTCAAATTCCCAATCGGACATTGGCGCCAAAATTGACTATTCCCCGACTTCCGGTTCACACGAACAGCGACTTCCAGTCCGCACGAACTGCGACTTCCGGGCCCCGCGTTCAGTGCATTTAACTCTCCCGACCCCAGTTCATTCCTCCCTTACAAAATAAATTCTCGTCGGCGATATCCTACAACCTTCCAAGAGATTAATTTCGTCATTTTGGGGCTGTATACGGAAACATTCTTTGATCGAGTAATTAGAGCGGCACGCGACGTTTGAAATTTACGGCGTCTTTGTTGTAATACACAAGCATTCCATGCATTGAAAACATGACGTAACGGTTCAAAATAGTAATCTTTAGCAGTGTTCACATTAAGTATCTATTCATTTTAGCCTTTCAATTTTGCTGTGAACGGCAATCAATTTAACTAAAATCCGCATTGTAGAAGTTTTCTTTAAATTTGCGAAACAGCATTTTTAAACGTACTTTATTTTATTCGATCGGCAGTCATTCAGAATAACGCACATCGGACTAACACTTCTTTCAATAAAATGCTAACTGTTTTATTTGTGTACGTTAATTAATAAAATCACGGATGTTGCCACTTTTAATTCTGACATCAAACAGCCTGACTAGCGCAGTTCATTTGCAAATTAAACAAACCCACCCGTTGTAAAAATGAGACCGACCACATCTCGTTTCATCTATGCCGCAGGCCATTCATGGGAAGTGTAGTTGTGGTAGTCATGGTAGCAGAGTTGTGAATTCGATAATTGACAGATTAATAGCTGATTAAGCTGTGAAAAATGTACATGTTGGTAATTTTTGTAACAATTTATGGGCCACTATTCATGACCGATGTAAAAATGTACAAGTTGGTTTTTTTTTTAACAATTTATGGGCCACTATTCATGACCGATTTTTTTACCAATTTTGAAATTTCGATCGGACATTCTTCCCAAAAATCGGTCAATGACCGGCCTGCCAACGATTTTAGAATCCCTGTCCCATGGGGTAATGGGGCTAAATATCATGTTGTTACTTGCAGATGGATGAAGATTTGGTGAACAAGTGTGGCAAGATGATGATTCTTGACAAAATGCTGCCTGAACTCAAAGCCAGAGGTCACAAGGTCAGTTAACAAATAATTTTCTCCAATACCTTTTGTATACTTACCCACTTACTGCACCTGGCCTGAATACTGAATAGCGGATATTATTTTGTTTCACCTGAAAGTGATATTTTTTACCTCATGTTTTTTTTCATATCTAAACAATTGGAAAAGAAGGTAATAAGTTAAAAAAGTAGTTTGGCAAAAACAATGAAAATAAAAATATGTGTTCCTTAGTTCCGTAACAGTAAAATAAAAATTATTTCACAGGTAAACTATAAAATTTATTGGAATAGATTAAAAAGAATGTTTTTTTACTTGTGAAAATTCTCGAACATCAGCTTTACATTTATATATATACAAACATCCATATTTATAAGTCTGGCTTTACTCTGTCTTTTGATATGCTGTATGTTTTACTGTTATGTGGATTCCATCAAAATCTGCATGCTTCAGTTCTCTACCAATACTATTGCTTGTAGAGTTTACTGGATAACAAAGAATGTTTTCAGCAGTAAATTTTAAAAGATTCTGTCAAACTTCTGTCAAAAACCAAACCGTGATTTTTCCTTCACATTTTTCTAGAAAAAAAATCAAACTGCCGATATCATCAAATGTGGCTAGAAAGAAAAAACTTGCTTTAAATTTTTTTCTACATTAAAATAACTGGTGGGATGCAACTAGTTAATTGTAAATTATACTGTTTTTTTTTGGATGTTTAAATCTTTACTGCATGAAAAAACCATTACATGGGTTACATTTGTAGATCCAGATCTGCTGTTTCCATGTTGTCTGATCTGGATCTATACTTTTAACTTCTTTGTCAGAAATAACTTAATGAATCCTAAACTGAACATGATAGATCTACAGATGTGTCATCTGATCAGGAACTACACTGTTTTACACATGCGCTAAAAGGCTTCTCTTTGGAGTAAAGGGTTAAGAGGAAATTGTACTGTATGTTGATGTGTTTTCAGGTGCTGATATTCTCCCAGATGACCAGAATGTTAGACATACTAGAGGACTATCTGTGTATCAGGAAGGTGGAATACTGTCGGCTGGACGGATCCTGTAAAGTAGATGATAGACAGCAGTCCGTATGTAACTTTAAGATAATTTAAATATTCCAACGAGTAAGATAGCTGGTGTGAGAACAATAGATTTTTTTTAAATTTATAGCAGGAATTGAAAAACATCCTGGTAAAAACAGTGAAAATTACTATAAAAGTTTTCAATAAAAATAGTGAAAATCTTGTATTATTACTTTACTCTGTGGGCAAACAGTGTTAATCAAGATCAGCTGGCACATCAGTTCCATCTGATCTTGATCTACAGTGGTCATCTTTAGGTAGAAAATAACCCAATGAATCTAAAAGCAAACAGTGAAGGTCTTGTTTAGAGGGCACAGATACATGTATGCTAGCTGATTAAAATCTTCCAACTACTTAGTGGAATTCTGGTATTTAGCCCATTACCCCTTGAAAGGTTATCTCTGACCAAGTTGGGAGCTGTATTTATCCAGATCAAATGGCACAGATATATGGGCTCACATATATAAATGGGTCACACATATAAATAAACCCATATACATATACATGTAGATGGAGTAAAGGGTTAAATATCTAAACAAAATGCAATTTTCCCATTATTATTCACAACTTTGTATGGTGATTTCACACACTTAATACAACTCTACATAAATTATGGGTTCACACTGTCTGGTGACTTCAAATTCATTAGAGCATATTTTAATTCATTATAGAATAATCTAACAATTGTTTTTCTTTTGTATAACAGATGGAAACATTTAATACAGATCCGAACACTTGGGTGTTCCTGCTGAGCACACGAGCTGGTGGTCTCGGAGTGAATCTTGTTTCAGCAGATACAGTCATCATCTACGATAGTGACTGGGTAGGGCATCATCATTTTTCAACTGTACCTTTATTGCTATACAGAAGGTTTCTGAGACGTTTGAAATTTATATCAAGTTGCAAACAGAGAGCAATTAATGATAAAAAACAACAGAAAAGTTCATGCCAGTGTATTGCAGTATGTATCATGAAATGCATGTACCATATTTTTCAGTTCAAATCATATTGCATTCGGCCTTAAAATGCTCTATTGGATATTCATATTATACAATTAATATAACATAATTAATGATTAATGTTACAGAACCCACAGTGTGACCTTCAGGCTCAGGACAGATGTCACAGGATTGGACAGACCAGGCCAGTGGTCGTTTACAGGTTTGTCACAGCCAATACCATTGACCAAAAAATCGTGGAGAGAGCAGCAGGAAAACGGAAACTAGAGAAAATGATTATCCATAAAGGTATGAACATTGTGTAGATATAATATTCATGTACTTGCTTTGAACATTCTGTAGATGTGATATTAGAACCTCAACCTGTTAGTGCAGATGCACGTTAGACTGTGCTTCAGAATAAAGGCCCTTTGATTGAGCTTTATTGTGTTTAGCCTTCCACAATATCCTGGGGAGCATCTAGGTACTGCTAATAACATGTTTGTAAGGGCTAAGTATAACAAACTAAACTCTTGAAGATTTGGTATTGACTCGGGGATAATATATAAATATCACATCCCATTGGGGGAAACAGTACGAAATGTTAACCCGAGAGAAGTAATGTCAACCGAGGCGTTAGCCGAGGTTGACATTACCTTCTCAAGGGTTAACATTTCGTACTGTTTCCCCCAATGGGATGTGATATTTATTTTATTACACCGAACATTTGTTTTTTTAGAGATCTTGACTATGACCAAATTTCGTTCGGGAACAAAATCAAGCGCCGGAAGTCCAAAATCAATAATGCTCAATAAGCGGCTACAAATAATGATCAAAATGCGTTTATCTCCCTTTGTCAATTACGCATGCGTAGAAGTTAATTTGTAATCGGATTTCCAAGATATTTATTTTTAGATCCACGCGAGGGTGACATGATGCTGTCGCATATGTGACAGTAGCAATTATCTCCCTGTGACGTCACATTACGCTATATAGTAAACTAATCACGTGAGGTGTAATAATAGCAATTAACCCTCTGATTGAAACTGGTAGTACAGTAGACTCCGGGAAATCGAATACACAAATTGTCAGCTAAAAATATTCTATTGCCCGGAGTATTCGATTGGCCGGTAATCGTATTTATCATTAAATCTGCATATATTTGTTGACATGGTAGGTCAGGTAGATCGTGTTCTAGACAATACAATAAATATGCATTATTTATATGTTTATTAAATGATCAACAGACCCTTCTGTCATGTACTTCTACAAATTCGATGTTTCAAATCATATTATGACACCGCGACATTTACAACGTGAATGTAAAATAAGTAGTAAAACACTAACCAATGCGAACATATTCCACAATAAATTACATCCCAATTTTATCTCAAGTATCATAATTCAGTATAATTGCATCTTCAACCAATTTAACCCAGCTAAAAATGACAAATGTCACTTACACACTTCTTGTAGATCAAATGATTTCAAAGCAGAGCCGATAAAAAACACTGTCTTGATACGAGCCGACAATTTTCTTTGAAGTTGCATTTCATTGACGGTTGGTATCAGTGTTTACCTCCATACTGACTGTCAATCAAATTCAGTCTCTGTATGAAATTAACAGGGAAGGCAGATCAAAGAACTGTACATAAATCTACGAGTGTTTTTAAAACATGTTCGAGAAAATTACTTTTTGTTTGTTTTTGAATTGTGCGGATTATTTGATAATTAAAAAGAGACAATGAAATTGAACGTGGATTATTGTAAGTACATGTACCAATAACGTCTCGATAATGGATAGGCCCAGGTTACTGTGTATTTGTAACAGATTTTTTAATGCTTGATTAAATAATCTATTTAAAAGAGGTGACAGGTAACACGATTTCAATCTGTTTTGGCAAGAAAATTTGCTAATTTTCTATTCGATTGGGCGATATATTCTCTTATCCGATATCCAAATGGCCGATAAAATTTACATTGCTTATATAGGAAATGGTTTTGTGTTTGAAAATCGTACCCCATTTGCCGATATATTCTTATAGCCGATACCCGATTTCGTGGAGTCTACTGTATTTCCAACACTCTTGCTGGGCCATATTCAGGTATGAAGAAATAAAAAAAAAGAGGGATAGTTCATTCTTGTTTAGATTTTTTATTGTTAATATATATATGAAATTGTTGTTCATTATCTATGCTTACCTTAACAACAAATTGTATTAGGAAAGTTCAAGTCTGGTCTCAGCAAGGATTTCACCAGTGAAGTGAAGCCACTCTGCCCAGAGGAACTTCTTGAGCTGCTTAAGTCCAAGGACCACTGTGCTGTTGTTGACCAGGTAACCAACAAATTTTATCACAGCTGTTTCTCTTTAGGCTGGCGGTATTGGCCAGTAGATACACTTATGCTTGAGCATTACGATTGTTTGGAATTCAGCAAAATCTTGGAACTGACCAATGGCAAGCTTTTCAAACCCTAAAAATTGAACTAGACTGATTTTCACAAAACAGCAAAACTGTGCCATCTAATCAAGGATCTACATTGTTTGCTTTTTTGTCAGAAGTAACCCTCTGGATCAAAAAGCAAACAGTGTAGATCCATTTAGTGGGTGCATGCCATGGATAACAAGTTAAGAGTTAGGAGTGTTTGTAATTCAATATAATCTGCTATGAACAAAGCCTGCAAGGATCAGAAGATCTTGTGTAAAAACTAACAAAACCGAGTTTGAAACTGTATTTATCCCGTTACTCCATATAAACTTTTTTATGCATTTGCAACCAGTGTAGATCCAGCTCAGCTGACACATTCATGCCATCTAATCTGTATTTGCACTGGTCGCAACTTGATCAGAAATAACCTCAAGAATCAAAAGCGAACAGTGTAGATCTTGATCAGGTGGCACAGATATGCAGGCTGATTTGGATCTACTTTGTTCCCCCATGCAATATAGGTTTAAGTATGGAGTAATGGGATATGTGTGTATAATATTGTACAGGGTAAGGATGGAGAGGTGATGAGCAAAGAAGATTTAGATGCTCTCTTAGACAGAAGTGACATGATTGCTGACTTTGAGGAATTCCAGAGGAAAAGAAAAGGTAGTTGTTTTAAAAAAGGAAATGTTTTAAAGCTTCCTCCTTCAAAATGGTTATGATCCATAATGACTTAAAGACAGTAATTTTGTTGAAGGTCAGTGAGATATGGTGAATTAAGGATAAGGAAAGCAAGATGAGTAACTCTAAAAAGGCTGTTACTCTATTCACTGAAATGTTTCATTTGAAGTCAGACTGTTTAATCTATAAGTGTACAGATTATGAGTTTACAAAATGTACCAGTGAATGTAAATTTAAAACAATGACAACCCATTGTAACATTTATTTAGAGTCATTTATTCAAAAATGGAAATGTGCCTTTTCGTTAGCTAGTAAACAGTGATGGTGAAATTGTAGAAATAAATGTTTTCGGAAATCGTAAAGTCAAAGGTTTTGATAACCTTAGTGTGGCTTTAACAGGTATTTAATGGTATATGGCATATATCTCACGTGTGGCAAGTGTTGATCCAGATCAATCTGCTTATCCAGGATCTTCACTTGTAACTTTTAGTTTCACAGGCCTCCTAGTGAAACCTTTAAAACTTTTAAAAACCTTTTATTTTATTGCAAACCTTTAAAACCTTTGAATTATCTGGAAAAACCTTTAAAATGGCAAAATAGCCTGTAATTTTCACTTAAAACCTATATTTTTGTTCAGACTGTTTGCCGTGCCAATTTTAAGCTAGTAATAGTTGCACTACTGTTTTTCTTCCCCCGTTTTAGTGTTGTTATTAAGATACTGAATGTGTATCAGTCATTATTTATAATTAAGAAATTATGAAACTGTAATCAATTATGCCTAATCAATTATACCTATTTCTATAACTTTTTTTTTAGAGTGTGGGTTGCCTTACATAAATCAACTTTTTTTCGTAAATAACCAAATATATTATGGATTTTTCAACGATAAATTTAACATAAATTGCCTTTATTTACTCTTTATTTATTAATATTTTACCCTAAAAGGCCTTTATTGCCATAGATTGGAGCCTTTATAAAAACCTTTATTTTTGTTCAAGCCTGCTAGAAGGCCTGGATTCATAATTATGTTATTTCTGACCAAGAAGTGATCATAGGAGATTCTGATGAGAAAATAGGGATCTGTGATCTAGATCTACACTGGTTGCTTATGTTATACAAATCATATTCACAAAGTAAAGGGTTAATTCAAGCTACTGTTTAGTCACAATTTTTGTGTATAGAAAAGGGCTGATTAATGAAAGAAACAGCAGTGTAGAGACAGCACAGATGTAACAGTAAAATTCCATGGAGTAAATAGTTAAAGATGATCAGTTCAAAAATTCTGTTTTTCTGTGTCTGAAAAGGTGCATAAAAAGGAACCCACATTTTAATCTGTATGAATAGACATATTCAGGTGAATACAAGAATTTGCAAAAAGTAGATCTTTTAATTTTAATATGTTAAACATGTATGTAACTGGCCTATTAATATTTTATTACAGCTGCAGCAAAGAAGTAGTCGAGATGATATGATGTCTTGTAGAGAAGATCTGTGAACATTGAAACAGAGATGACAGAATATTGACAGATTTCTGAACTCATGATGTTACAGGATACTCCCTTTGAACAAGATCTTGTCAAAGAAGTTTCTGCATTTACATCCAAAGTCAGAGAAAATAGTCTTCATAGTGCTCAATACTTATTACCTCAGTGTTCTAAACAACAATTTTAGAGTGTTCAGTACAGGCAATTATAAGAGATTGGTTCCGATATGAGCAAATGTTCAGCACATCTAAACCAAGTGTTCTGTAGAGATAATGTGCATAATGTTCATTACATATATACCAACAGCATGTGATCAATACAGAGATTTGCTATCCAGTGTTCAATATAGATGTTTGAAAAATTTCAGTTGTTCTGTACAAATATTGTTGTGTTAATAACCATAAGTGCAACTGCTCAGTTACACATTCTTAGAGTATTCTGTATGATTGTGATTGATAAGTTAGAGTTTGACCAGTCTCAGGATTGTGTCTACCTGTGGTCATTGCCTTTAACGAGGGGGGGGGATGAGTTTTTTTATGTTACAAAGTGTAAATTAAATAGAATTTTATCCTTTTTATGGCTTTGCTAACCCTTTCTGCCATAAATATGTGTTTTATCAATGCATGCAACATGTTTCAATCCAGATTAGCTGTCAGAACCAGGGCTGAAGGTTGTAAAACTGAGATTGGAAACCAGTCTCAAATCTCAAGTATCCGTCCGATTGGCTGAAATAGCGACCAGTCGCCATTTCAGCCAATCAGATACTTGAGATTTGAGACTGGTTTCCATGTTCAGCTTTATAACCTTGGGCACAGATCATGATGCATTGCTGTCTAATCAGGCTCTAAACTTTCCATTTTAGTTAGAAAAAAGTCCTAATGAATCTAAAAGATAAATCTCTAAACAATTACACTTTAAAGTATTGCTGTTCTAACAGTTCACAAGTTTACTTAAAAGGAATGAACTTGTACGTTGTTTTTATTTGTTTTGATTTTGTTTGTTTTGGGTTTGTTTTTTGTTTTTTTTTGGGGGGGGGGGTGGGTGAGGAATGGGGGTAATAGGGGAGGGGAGCGAGGCTGGTTATAATTGGCAACAATTACAATTACATACTAAGAGAAAGTCATGTTTATATGTACATAAATAGTAGAAAATCTCATTTTTATTCAAACTTGGCTACTGCACTGTTATTTTATTGTTAGGCTTATTTTCACATATAAAATACTTAATACATCATTGGTCAATTGACTGATGCAGAGATAGTTGTCTCATGACAACAAAAGATAAAAAGAACTTGAAGATGTGCTAGCCGCTCTTTAGCCCTTTATATTACTGTGTGTGTGGCAAGTGTAGATCCAGATCAACCAGCACTTCCATGCCATCTGCTGTATCTGGACTGGTTGCATCTTGGAAGATATAACCTTATGAATCTTAAAGCAAACAGTGTAGATCCTGATCAGACTAAACAGATGTGCCGGCTGATCTGGATCTACACTGTTTGCCCATGAGGAAAGGGTTTAATGTTAATAAGAAGTCATAATGTTGTTTAATACACTATAAATATGTTATTGCAAACTAGTTTTTGAATTGCTTCAAAAGATTGTCAGTATTTTAGTGGAAAGTAGTTATATAACTTGTTACAAACTTTCATTTGGTGCTACTAATGTTAATTTTGAAGTTAACTTCTCTGAAATTAGCATCTTCATGCCCATTTCAACCCACATCCACATATTTTTTTCTAGTTTACAAATACCAGTTGTGTTCACACTTACACAGTGATATTCTTTTTTATTATCACATTGTATTAAATAGTGACAGTTACAATGAGAATAAAATAGTAAACGAATCATGTTATTGTTTTTAATTTTAAATTGCTTAAATTTTCTGACCCCAAAGTACAGAAAGGATACTTTGAATTAATAAATATTTGTGAGATACTAATTTCTTACTATGGATTTTATGGACAGAAAGATCTGCAAATTCACAACCCCCACAATATATAGAGTTTACATAAGTGAGCAGGGTTGCCAGCAGACTTGAAAAGTCAGGGAAATCTGATATTTTTTCAAGGTCAGGGAATTTTGAAAATTGGTCAGTGAAAAATAAAAATCCTGAAAAGTTAGGGATAAGTCAGGGAAAAATAAATTTGAAGGGCAAAAATTTATTGGTCTATTTCATTGGCTATGGCAGTCTTCTTGAATTAAATTGTTCTGGTATGAAATATATTTCTTTGTAATTGTGTAATATAATAAAAGTTATAATATTATAAATAAAAGTAATTGAAGTCTAAAAAGCTTTGCAACCCTTGTATCCAGAAATTATAATAAAGATGTGTCACACACAAAACCCATGTTCTTCCCTCCAAGGTCACCGCAACCCTCTGAACTTAGTAAGTTTCGCTATGTAGGCCTTGATGATAGTTTGTGACTTGTTCATATCTTTGTCATCCATTAGAAGAAGTGACCACCTAGCCCATGTTCCTACATTTGAAGGTCACAGCAACGTAGTTTTTCTTGCAGGATGGCCGGATTTTTATAAATCTTGCAACACAAACTAAAGCTACATTTTTCAAGATACCGACTTGAAACTTTAAACATTTTAGGCTTAATGTGTAGATGTGCTTGACATATTTTTAATGTGGCCCAGTCCATTATTTTTTATTGGAGCTTGACTTTGTCAGGCCCACCTGCGGTGAGCCCTACTTAGCTGTCACATTGGCGGTTCGGTGTATGTGCTTTTGTGCATCCATCTGTCCGTTAGTGCATGCATGCATCTGTCTGGATTTGTCCGGCCCTTAACTTTAACATGCATTGAGCAATTTTATTCGTATAAAATTTGGCATGAATGTTAATCTAAATGAGACAGTGTCGCACAAATGGATTGACATGTTGCCAACAGGCATCTAGTTTTAAATCTTGTGACACCAAATTCTACTGTTTTCACTATATTGATTTGAAATTTTAAACATATATTCTGCATCAAGTGACCTATTTACCATTTTGGCACAATATTTTTTAACATTAATAAAACCAACTACTAGTATACAAGATACTGACTTGAAACTTTAAACATGTCCCTGGCATAAGGTGTAGATGTTTGTGACATACTTTTCATTTGGATCAGACCATTATTAATTTTGTTAAAGTGGGAAACATGTATGAGCACTCTGTCTGAGGGGTTGTTGTACTTGTTTAAAATGAATATGTTGCTTGCAGGTCCCTTCTGCAGACTGATATATTTCATATACTCAGCATTTGATGATAATTCTAGTCAATTATAATAAGTCAGTAGTCTCTTTATTTTTCAAGGTAGAAGGGGGTTTAATGAAAATAGAAGGGGGATTCTGTGTTGAAAATAAACAAAATAGCAGCTGTTACACTAAAATAGCCAGGTCTTATGGTCAATATTGACAGGGAAAATCCCTTTCCCTGCCTCTTAATGAGACCAATAATAGTGCAAAATGGATACTTCAGATAATTTCTTTTTTTTACTAAGTTGTTAATTTATTCAAGTTTTTGTACCATTTCAGTCTGATAGTTTTGTTTTCTTATCACTTGTCAAGAATACATTATTTGCCAATTATCTTAGAAGTATTGGTTAAATCTTGTTTAGATTTTCTTGCTTGTTTTGCATGGTTTAATATATGACTGAACATATTAATACTAACAAACTTTGCATAGATGTATAATGCATGTTTTAATTGTTAAATAATATAAAAGTGTAATAAAAACTCAACTTATGGATGAATTGGAAGGCTGAAGGAAAGATTGAGGCCGTTTGAGTTTGGTAATTTTGGTCAGTGAAAAACTTGATTTGGTCAGTGAGAAGTCAGGGAAAAGTCAGGGAATTTCATTCATCTATGGTGCTGGCAACCCTGGTGCGATTTAAGAATGTAATTAAACAAAAACCCATTAAATTTCATGCCCCCCCCCCCCAAAAAAAAATGAATTCACAATATTTAGAATTACAGAAAACCATTATGCACATGATTACATGCATCTCTGTGACAAAAATACTTTCAGAAACAGGTAGTGACTGCTAAGGTCAATGTCGTACTTCAGTGTGAAGGTCAAAATATGCCAAAAAATCCAGCGTATAACTCTGCAACTCAGCTCAACTAAACAAAAATGTTCCCCTCAGTGAAATTAAATGTTGCTCCAGGTTCTATGGCCCTACATTAATGGTAAAGGTCACAGAATTCAGAGGTTTAAATTGTTGAAATTTATAGTTTCTGGGGCATGTCTTAGCTACTAACCAAGGAATTTAAACTAAACTTTACACAGGTGTTCACCTTAAAATGGCAGTGTTGGATTTAAGAACCAACGTCGAAGGTCATGGTCAAAGTAAGAGTTCAACAGACAAAGTGTGTGTCTATTTTTGTTTCCGAGGCATAAATTTAAATAAAATTTATAAAATGTTTACCTAATTAACCTCTATTACCTATTACCTCTATTAACATAGTACCAGATGCAAGAACTAATCATGATCCTTCCACAAAAGTCAAGGTCACACATGGTTTAATTGTAAAAGCACTTGAAAAGCTTTGTTATAAAGCACAACTTTTAAGCTGTTTGATCAAAGTTATAAAATGCTATTTTACATTTGATGGCTATACCAACAATACAAAATCAGAATACAAAAGACATTTTAATGAAGATGTATTTCAACGAACAAAAAGTGGATAAGTAGGGCATGATGTAGTCCCATTTTCTTTTCATTATTTTTCAAATCCGCTATGGTATATAAACTAATCACTTTCAGAATGAAACCCCGGTATTGGACATGAAAACATGGACGTATGTCACCCTATGTTGACCTACATTTGTTATCCATACAACTTGGTCACGGCATACGCATAAGAGCTCAACTCTTAAACTCGCAGTAGAGCTTGTTCTTTAGAACTATTATCACCTCAGGAATGAGTCGATATTTTATAGTGTTCATCTGGTATTGAAAAACATTTGGGTTGTTTATAGTGTGTAAAGCAGGCACCCAATACGCAGTTGATCTATTATCAATACTTGAAAGATATTTTTATACCCCCATTTTGAAGAAGAGTGGGTTATACTGTTTTACCCTTGCCCGGCCGTGATTCCGTTCGTCCGTAACAAAATTTCCATCGCAGTTTTCTAAGCAACTATAACATGTAGCAGCCTGATATTTTGAATATTGCTTTATCAAGAATTTTGTGAAATATTGTTGTTAAAAATGGTATTGCGTGATTCCTTGGCCATATTGATTGATTACTGTCACTACGGTATATACCCAGATAATAAGAATCGCGGATAATGATAGATTGGGAGTAAAATGATAGATCGCCAGCTCGGAGAAAACAGCATGGAGAGGTTAGTTATTGTATGAATTTCGTGTTATTATGATCTAATACTAATCTTTTGCGATAGGTAACAATCAAGCGATGCCCTACCCTTTCTCTGATACCCTTACATTTGGAATCGGCCGTCAGATAAAGTAAAAAACTGGAATTACAGCCTACAAGAGTGGCCATTACCGAATTTTGAGAAGTATGTAAATATATACGCCATACGGACGCTGCATCAACATTTGGATGTGTTACCGGAATACCTTTTTGATTCCAAACAGATGAGCATTTACGTATAAAGTATAATCTGGATGACAAATTTTAGCGTATGACCTTATATATAAGTAACACTCCGTTGACACTCCGGAGAACTGAATCCAATATTGTAATAAATCTAAATTTAAAAGCTGTAAACAGTATGTTTTGAAGATGATGAAAAATAAAAAAAAACGTTTTTCCTAGAATGAAGGTTAACAACATTTCTTTACTATTTAAATATAGAATCTATGAGTGCACAACAAAAGCCAACCTACGTAACTGGATAAAACCGTCGGAATGTGAATCAGAAATCGGACCCAAGAAAATTAGTCTTCGAAGACGCATCAGCTGGTTAATATTATTGGTTTATGATTTTCTCTCCGTAACAGAAAAAAACACCAAATGGAAAAAGGTTCATTAAATTGCCATAAATGGTACTCAAAGAATGTTACTTAATATGGTGTGTACTTATAAGAGAAGACGGTCATATTTAACAGTACTCAGTCTTATGATACCATGTTTACAAGAATTATTTTTATGGCAGATGGGGGCAATTAATTATTTTCACGTGATTAATATTTATCAAGAGAGCACTTAACTGACTAGTTAACGAAAACTTGCTAAAATGTTAATATTCTAACGAGTAAACGTCTAGAATTAATGGCAACTTTTAAGATTTATTATCGAGTTCTTAATAATAAACCAATAAATAGAGAAAGAAAGCTAACAATACAAAAAACGGTGAATGTAAAACCTAGCATGTATACTATCATTTATATTTTCTCTTAGAACTAAGATGGATTCTCAAACATGTTATGAACAGTAAGAAAACTAAAAGAAACAGATACGTTGGAAAAATGGCACCAATTATAGCATATGCTTTTATCAGTTTATGAACAGTTCTCATATAGCACAACTATTTGTGCGCGACATGGACTTTTCTATATATGCGATGTTCGTCCATCGCGCACAACCCAGTTACTATTCAAATCAATGCGGAAAATTTTCCATCTATTTCTATACGCCGCCGATCGGCATTTGAATCGCAACTTTGGCGGCTCCATAAAGCATCTTAAACCATATGTATCTTTAAAAAATTTACATACCTGAAAAGCCACATTCAAGTAAAATCAATATATGTAATCCTTTATAAATAACGGTTTCGTTTTTTATGCAAAACTCTTTTAAACCTCCACCCATGTCAACAAACTTCGATTTCCGCGCTTAAAGTTTACCTGACTCACGTTTATCGATAAATAACAGAATTTAAATCTGGTCGATTTCCACCACAGTTTTGACCGTAACTGCTTGAGACGTAAAGGGCAGACCTCTTTAAAAAGTCAGTATAATAATGGGTCTGTGCTTGCAGTCGAATTTTATTGAGACTAAGTTTTCATATTGCAATATCGAACATCTCACCGCTATGTTTTCTGTTACTTACCTATTTCAATATGGGAACAAAATCGGCTTTCAGAATACTGAACTATATAGTTCTTTCAGTTTGTCAACTAGTTCTTATTAATCTTTTAACCGTTTTGGAATAATATATTGAAAGCAATAATCTGAATTTTCGTACGCTCGTCAAAGGCGGGTCGTGTTATGGGAACATCAATGGCGGGCGGGTGGGCGTACGGGCGGCCTCTAAGGAGATGTCCGCTCAGACAGGTGTAGACCGATCTTCATGAAACTTGGGGAAAATGTTTATGGACATAATATCTCAGCCAAGTTCGATACCCAGCCAAATCGCTTTAGCCACTTCAGAGTGATTGCCCTTTATTGGTAGAGGCACTTTGGCACTTGTTTTTGGTTTAATAGTATGCACATTCTCTAGCTTAAAGCTAGCTTAAAGTGTCTCTTTTCATCAGTAATCATTCCCATTTTATTCTTTAAAAAGAATTCCAACTCTGGAATCTACGCTGACTGCTGATTCAAAATTACTAATCCGCTATTGGTTGAAACGCTTGCCAATGTCTTCAGCATTTTTGTTCCTTGCTCATACAGTTTATCTCCCTTAGGCAACACCACAACAATCTGGAATAACTGTACGTGAGTTATATGTAAATGACTCATTTGTTTAAAGCTGCCTGTTCACAGTTGAGCAAGGAAAATAGTTTAGTCATGTCTCAGAAGTCGTTAATATTACATGTACTGCTGTGTAATGTCTATAAATGATTGAACAGGAATCACCGAAATTTTGAAATAATCATTATATTTTAGGAACTTCAGTGAGTGAAGTTTACTAAGTTTGTAACGTTAAAACAGCTACAGCTTTAAATGTATTCACTTTTAATTGGACTTTGTAAGAATATTTCATCACATTTATAGTGTTTGCAAGTCTCCTACAGTTTTGATATTAAAACAAAACACTTAATATGTTCGTCCTTATACGTGACCCGGTACCTTGAACCAAGATTAATTATGTAAATATATAATACATATCAAGTATTGGAATGTTTGTGTAAGTAAAAGGAAAAATAAAAAACAGAATGTTATTGTAATTAGTCTAATGTAAAAGTTTTAAGTTTTTAAAAATAATTAAGAGCAGAAGATATGACGTCTATCGATATGACCAAACGAAAAACTTAATATGCTAAACAATGACCGAGTCTAAGGTCAAATAGTATTCATGAAAGCTTCTTGGGTCTACGCAAAAATAGTATTATTGATTGTTATATATACAACTCAAAGTTTGGTAAGCACCAAGTTAACACACACATTATTGTGAAGTCTATATGACATTAGAATTTTCACAAACGCAGATACAGGTAAAGCCCTGGTCACAACCCGCTGTGCGTCTTTTTTGTCCGTACGTCACACTCACGGGTTGCGCAAGGTGTGAGTACGTGGCCAGCACGCCACGTCTAGGGGTAAAAGGATGCGTGCATCGTACGTTCCGTAGGTGGTAAGTGAGTTGTACGTGCTGACAACGTGCTTACAACGCAAGATCTCCGTGCGATTTCCATTTCAACGTACGGAGGCAGTACTGCTCACGTACGGTGTTCGCACTCGCTCGCACGTTGTAAGTGCGTGCAAGTGCGGTAAACGTGAGATTATTTCGGTGGCTGTTGGTTGATATATATATATAAGATATACCTATTGATGCTCCGCATAAACCACAGCTGCCGCTGCCTTGAAATGCCGCCCCTTCAACATGAGATATTGCAAATTCTGCTGCTGCAAAAACAGCTTGCAGTGGCACGGCAGGAACACGAGGTGCTATTACTTGCAGTTTTACGGGAGATGGAGAGGCAACAAGAAGTCCGACGCAGGAGATGGTGGGTTCGGCCATGGATCGAGAGGAAGGGGCTTTTCGGACAGTACAAAACGTTGTTTCCAGAGCTCGAGCGTGAATCGAGAGGGGATTTTGTTGGATACATCAGAGTAAATCCCGATCTCTTCGCAGAGCTCGCAGAGGTCGTGCGCACACCGTGCGTTGTAAGTGCGGAGCACGTACTTGCTCGGTAAGGTCGGCCTGAGTTCTGTGCGCGTTTTGGACAGTTGATCTGAGAAAGCACGGACCACGCACGGACCACGCAAGGACAACGCACGGACAACGCACTTAGTACGTGCGCGTCACGGACAATGCGATCTTTTGAACAGACGGACGGAGGAAGTGCGTTATGCGCTCGTGGACGTACAGGGCACACACGTCACCCGTACGGGTGGTCAATCCGTAGCCCGCACGCAGATCGAACGCAGAGAAAGTTTTGCATGCACTAAAAATGCTACGGCGTGTCTGCGTGCTCCCAAATCCGTACGGAGGCGGTACTCACCACGTACGTTTCCCTGATTTTGGCCTACGTTTTTGCACGTAGACAGCACGCACTTGCACGTACGGCGGGTTGTGACCGGGGCTTAATTGTTTTTCATAAACATTTTTTTTTCACAATTATCAACACAACTATCTTTAACATTATTCCATTTAAATTCTAAATAAATTCCGGCAATTGTTGAAATGTGTCTATATTTTTTATGAAGCCACTTATCAGGTGCATAAGAAGAAATAAAACTAATAACTGACATGTCATTCAACAAATCAACAAAAGATATGTAAAAGATATACAAATACGTATAAACATACCCGGTATGTGCTTAGCAAACTTCAAGTAGTTTATCAAGTTCGTCGAGTATAACGCAGGAATTTTCCTTTATCCAACGGATTAGTCCTTACTTAGCTTGACATTATGTTTGGACCATTCGGTGAGCCAATTACATGACGTATATTCGTATTTCAGTAAACAACGTCAAACATATCATGGACTATTTACATTTGAACATGAAGACCTATTTTTCTGACGAATCACTATTGCAGGTGGAACCAGCATGACGTATACATTTAAGATGCATGACTTCACAAAATCCGCTGAATAGATTAAAAGCGTAACTTTTCGGGGTGAGTGCGGGGGCGGGGAGCAGGGATTCATTATGAATTAAATAATTAACTTAAAATAGAGCAAGTACATAAATTTCGCTTGGTTACGCATATTTGTTTTTATTTCCACGAAATCCATCACAAGTTGGGATTTACTTAACTTATTCTGCATCAATATTCGCTCTAATATCCATAATGAAATGAATACAATGTATCTATATCAAAGCCGTTCAACGATATTTCTTGTTAAAGATAGTGTTTGGTGTTCCAAGGAACCAAGGCTTGTTGTCTATATTACCGATGATTTACACACTAGGAAAATTAATCAAAAGAAGACAATCAATCAGCCATTTCAAAATCAGTTACGAATTATCTAAGACTTATGAAACATTATATTTAGGGAATATAATTTTGTGTGATTCATCTTAACAGGAAGTTCCACGGGGAAATTAAAAACTTCGTGAAGAAAATTTGTAAATGCCAAGATTTTCATTTCAAAGTGTGACAAGAAGTTATATGTAAATTTCCATTTTCAATTAATTTTTATTAAAGATTAGATAACTTTGGCGTGGAGCCATTTATTTTCAATAAAATCAATAAGAAAAGAATTTGGTGTAATATGGAATTATTAGGAATGCCAATGAACCGGCCTATACAAACCGAGCCTGCAATATTTTTTATATTTGTCGTTTTCGTTGGTTTTTAAAGTTTCATTTTTCATCTATCTGATGAAAAAACAACAACAAAAGCAATCGGTTAATCCTTTCATTTTTTATTTTTCTTCTTTTCATAAGAATATCATGGTAAACGTTCTGTCTTCAAGGACATATTATAATGATTGTTGTCTGTAAAATATACTTTAAATTATTGTTGATAACACACACACACACACACGTATTATACACATTTAAATAAAACCATTTTTGTCTAGATAACTGAGATCTTATGTGATTTCCTTAAGTTTACGTGGATTAAATGTCAGTGAAATAGCCAGGGTCCAAGAATCGCATAAAACTGAGAATGGAGACCAGTCTCAAATCTCAAGCATTTAGTCGCCATTTAGGCCAATCTGATGCTCGAGATTTTACACTGGTCTCCTGATTTTGTAAAGATCTTGGGTCCTGTGGAACGACACGACAGTGATGATACTTACGGGGAATCCAAAGGAGAAGTAACTGGCTTGTGAACAAATTTGAACGACATGGTTACTTGATAACATTACGAATTTCGCATCGTGACAAATACTACTTCAAATTATGATAAATAATATCAACAAGTTTCGATCATGATTGACTGTAAGGAATTTAATATTGAGAAATCCTCATCATAAGTAAGAAAATCATCATTGGAAAAATATATTAAGTACATGAATGAATGAATGAATTTTAGAGGGTAACCCAATTAGTCAAACGACTAATCTCTCTTGGGGCCTATAAATAAGTACATACATGTTAAGTAGAAATGACAAGGAGTAACAAAACGTAGAAACAACAATGATGTGCAAAATATAAACAGAGAAAAATTATGAAATTAATGCACATATATATTGTAACCGATAAAACTTAAGAAAATGCTTATTTAACCAATCATAAAAACAACAAAATAATCATAATCAAAGTCTTTTGGATCAATGTATAAGTGTCAAGAACGCGTTTGATGGTCTTATTAGCGTCGATAGCACATGTGCCACTATACATGTATTTGGTTTTCATGGAGTACGGAAACATACCAACGAAGACGATATTTTATGTTTGCTCTGGCTTTGCAATGCTATTAGCTTCTTATGTTTTTATATGTTTTTGTACTTTTGCATGCAACCTTGTTAAGCTGATGGGCGAGTTTGAGTTATTTGTTCAAGAAAACTTATACTTGTGTGTTGATATGAGAACCTGTTGGGGCAAGTGTGTGGTTGGTGCACCCTAGAACCTGGTTTAAACCCTCATTTTTGTTAATTGTTAATTAGAAACTAGTACTATAAGAAGGTATTGGAGTGAAAAATCGTACTTGTCCTTACTGTAATAACACAGATGATACGGAACTCCATGTATTGTTAAATTGCAGTCTAACAGACGGTTTAGGTTCACCGTTTATCCAAGAGGCATTGTCAGAAGTACCAACTTTGTCAAGATGACAGATATAGACAGACTAAAAGTGTTATTTTCAAGAGATTGTCTGATGAGTGTGCCAAAATCTGTTACAAAGGATAATGTTTTATCTCTTTAAATATGTTTATGGTGTCGGCTGAATGGTAGTAGAATTTTATTACCAAGTTGTTTGACAGTATAGGGTTTTTATGGTTATAAAATTTTGCAAAACGCTGGAATTGTTTTATTAAGAAAGATGAAAAACAACTTTGAAAGCCACCGAGCACGAAAACTATCTAAATGTTGCAGGCCCGGTTTGATTGAGCATGTTCATGGGCAGTGTATAATCCTGTCAGCGCCGCCTAGCCCCGGGTTGAGCGCTACTCTGTATTGTCTCAAATATATGTACAGTGCTAAACGACACTCAAAGATGGTAATTAATAACAACTCTAATTCAATGTTGGGGGAAACATTTTACTGTCGCCACATGACACAAACAGTGCTAAAATTAAAATATATGAGAACTGATCTTAAAAATTCACCAACACGACAGATAATCGCTTTCTGACAGACAACATCGGTGATTACTCATCTTTGTTACTTTGTTCAAACTTGTCTAATTGTTTTCATCAAGTATCATATTACATATTGAATGGCTATGTAAATATGATTTTTATGTATATTTGTGGTGTTTAATGCATGTCTGTCATGTCTGTACAATACGTTTTAGCCGTTCTCATGGAGCGGCCAGATGCAAATTATATTTGCAAATGGGGTTTTGACCAGGTTATTGGGTGCGAGAGATACTTACACATGTCCCACCAGTTTCTAAAACAAAACAATGTGCACTTCGCTTTCCAATATTTGAAAAACATATTTTCTTGAAGGCATGTCACCAAAAGGTAGAAGGTGTGCTACATTATTATGTAAATCTTTGCAAAATGTAGCGTTCAGTTTCCCTTAGAAAGGTGAAATGTGCATATCAGGAATCGCCATATTAAGAAAAAAAACAGCCTCCCCACACAGTGAAGAGGAAGAGAGGGAGAGAGCATGGTTAATAAAATGATCAGTTTCAAAAAAGACACGACAAACAACAAAAATGAGAACCCGAGGGGTTACCAACTTGCAGCGGTCAGTGGCAAATGAAATTGCCTCTGGGGTTTAAACCAGGTTCTCGGGTGCACCAACCTCGCACTTGCCCCAACAGGTTCTCATATCAACACACAAGTACAAGTTGTCTTGTTGACATAACTCGCCCACCCATCAGCTCAACAATGGTGCAAGCAAAAGCACACAAACATATAAAATATAAGAAGCTAATAGCATTGCAAAGCCAAAGGGGCGGCTACTCCAGAGCTCCTGGAGTAAAATCAGCAAGAACACGATGACAGGGAAAATAAAGAAACAAATCGAGCTTCTAGGATCTTTTAAGAAAAGATTTCCCCATAAACCTTCATAAACTCTTAAACCGCTGCCATCATCGTGCAACCAAAGAGGTAAGCATTATGATCAACTGTAGATGGGTTAATCACCAGGCCTGCAGAGCGCTGTAAAATATCATGTTGGTAACCATTCTTTTTAAATTAACAGATGGTTTTTACGAATAACCGGGAGAAATTAACATTACCTCTGATTTTCTTAAGTTCATAAATTAAATCTCCATAATATAACTAGCTACGAAATACCTGGTTGCAATAGCGATTTTAAACTGTACCTGTATTTCTTTAATTAGATCTGGGTATCGGCGATAAAACTTGCAAAAGGTTTTCCTTAATTTGTGATACCGATAACCTTGTTTTAAAAGTTTTTTTCTGCAATGCAAACATTACGTGCATTGAAATCATTAACATCGTTGCAAGCTCTTGAAAAGCGAACAAGCTGTAAGATATAAAACCCATAAGATGTTGCACGAGGAACATCGCGTCTGAAAACGGAAAATTTAAAATATTAAAATTAAAAACACCTCTTTATCATATATTTTAGGAGTAACGTTTTAATGGACAGATTTAGATCAAGAAAGTTTGCTTGCTTTTCTGATGTGTTCGCTTTATTAAGCTGTAGTTCTTTAGGATAAACCAGTGATGGAAAATGGTTATTATTTATAGTTAATAAATCAAGGTTCCTCTATGTGTTGTTAAAAGCTGTAATAATATCATTTTGATTTTCGGTAGAAAGATATAAGATAAAGCCTCTTTCATAGCAGTATAAAAACAGATCAGCAACAAGGGGTGCACAGTAAGTGCCCATTGGGATGCCTATTACTTGTTTATAAATAAAGGTGCCGAATCTAACATAAATATTATCCAGTAAGAAAGTTAGCGACTCTATTAGGCCTTGACAAGTCCATAAAGAATACTGATCATAAGAACCATCTGTAAAAATGCCATTTGTTCATGACAAGCGATGAAGGTTTGATTTTCTCTAGCAAACGTTTTTTTTTCAATGAGACTGGTTAGCCTGTCTCTTATTAAATTACGAGGGAGCAAAGTGTATAAAGTAGAGAAATCATAAGTAGACAAACAGAACGCCTGAAAATTATTTGATTTAAGCTTCTTTTAAACGTCATTTGAATTTTTAATCGACCAAAATAAATTTTTGCCTGTGGTTTCAAAAACCTAATCGCAATATCTAATTACATGTTCTTTTAATGCTTGAAGACAAGATGTTAAGAACACGGATAATTAAGTAGTAGTGAAAGAACTAGAGTTTGCAATAAATCTTGCTTTATACGGTGTTTTATGCATTTTAGGCAACCAAAACATAGTATGTAATTTGTCTTGTTTCGGCTCAATACTGAATCTAAATTTTGTAATTTGCAGAGTGCGTGTAGTAACAATATCACTTTCAGATGAAGAAGTCAGTGTATAAGCATTAGTGCTATTTAGTTTTCAAAATCACATTTGTTCAGACCATTATTTTACAAAATGCTTGAATAAAGACAAAGTTTAGTGTTGTTTTATTAAAATGTGCATTTATTAGGCATCAAATAATGATAAAAATTAAGTATATTATACTTAAAGTCATCAAAATTTTGTAAGTAATGTACATATGGGGTGTTTCAAAAAATGGCTGGTTTGGGTTTTCCTGTTATAAAAATGTACAACAAACAGTTACTTCCATTTTCCTTCTTTGCAGAGGTGTCTCATCATGCCCTTTAAAGATTTGTGAAGTTCATCAAAATAGCACCAAAAAAATATTCTAAAATAATGGGCAAAAAATGTCAGGAGTGTGACAAAAAAGTGTGACACTTTTCAAAATCACATTTGTTCAGACCATTATTTTACAAAAAGCTTGAGTAAAGACAAGTTTTAGTGTTGTTTTAGTCAAATGTGCGTGTATTAGGCATCAAATAATGATAAACATTAAGCATATTATACTTAAAGTCATCAAAATTTATGCTATTAAGTCAAGCGTGGTAGATTATAAAATACCTCAAGAAAATCAATACATCTTTGCTTTATAAATTTATAGGACTTTAGAGATTAATAGTACATAAGAAATGTTTTGTGTATCATTAAGTTTTATGTTTCTAGATGCAATAATTAAAATATTATCACCTCTATTGAAATTATTTTTGTCTGCAGCTCCCTTCAGAAAATGTCAGCTAAATATGTCAGGAGTGTGACATTATGCACATAATGCAATATTCTGTCAACATATCCATTACATGAAAACAAGAGCATGTTTTTTCCTAGAAGTATATATCATGTTTTGTTAAATTGTGAAAAACAGGAATGACCTTAGTGAAACAGTTTTGAGTACACTGCACTTATGTGGTTGTCAGGAGTGTGACACACTTTCTTAACGATATGAATTTTTTATCTTCATGTAATACCACAAGTTCTAAAGCACTCATATTTGATGCATCAACATGTATTTTAACAGAAATACACATTTGAATAGTAAGAAACAGTAATACTTGTATTTTAAGCACATAAATTAAAATTCGTTGATTTATTTAATATAGGTCAATAAAGCTCCATAAAATTTTTATTCTGCCACATAACCGAACTTGTTCATGTGACAGGGAAGAAAATATATACATGATTTAACTCTTTCCTCCATAAATAAACCTTTATTGCATGGGCGAACAGTTTAGATCCATATCAGCCGGCACATCCATGCCGTCTGATTAGGATCTGCACTGGCTGCTTTTAGGTCAGAAATAATCTAATTAAACAAAAAACGAACAGTTTAGATCCTGATAAGACGGCACGGATGTGCCGGCTATTCTGGATCTAAACTGTTCGCCCTCGCAATAAAGGTGCGCCTATGCAGGAAAGGGTTAAATATTAAACCAAAACTTGACAAAATGCATCAACCCTTTCCCAGTCTTTTCCAGTTTTATCAGTTTTTGAGGGGAATTTTGGTTGTGCACCAGGACACTAAAGAATGTGTTGTAGGCTATAATATTTTATTCTAAATTTTGAACATCAAGATTAGACATTAAACACAATAAATATAGTTTAACAATTTTATCCTTATTCTTGAAAATGAGTGATAAACCTCAACTGAATACATTTCTGTAAACAGCAGAACAGAGTCTTGGGTAATTATAAGCTAAGTGACAGTCGTAGGCGAAAATAATCAGCATTTCTCATTTACACAAAAGTAATTGTATAGTTATTGTCGGTGGTCATTATATTCTTTTACGTATAAGAATGACCGACTAAAGCAATTATTCGTTTTCCTTTCATTGATAATTATATTAGGCCATTTGATGGGAAATCGCTGAAAATTACTAAAATACTGTTAACGACATTACGCAACTCGAAGGCCGTTGAGCAAGACATATGTTAATGTTGAGTAGCGAACAACCAGGTTTAGGTCGCATGGACTGTAATACGCATCCTATAACTGCCCATTAACAGCACTCTCTTACACTATCGGCTCATTACATTCACCTCTGTCATAGGCTGGTACTACTTTCAAATACTTTTACTTTAACTAAAAAAATAGTTCACCATTTACATAAAATAAGGTTGTCGAGTTATGTAAAAAATCATGACATTGAGCCTTTCGCAGAGATGTAAAGTGAGTGTAAGGAACGACAACTCTGCGAGGAGATTGCATTAACAGGCTTAGTTTAAAAGAGCCTGCAATATTTTTGTCGTGTTCATTGGCTATGATAGTGCCTTTCCATCTGTTTAATAGTATACAAAATCAGTTTTTCGCTCCTTCCGATGAAAAAACGACTAAAAAATCAGTTCATTTTTCATCTCTAACCATAATTACATAGTTCGTCAATCTGATTCCGAGAAAAAAGGTTAAATTATGCACTATCAGGTTTCCTTCATTTTCCCCAAGCATATGTTCCCTGTACAATGTATCAATTAAAAAAAACGTCTGATATTGATATAGTTCGTATGCACTAATGACTGAGACATCGCTTTTGCTTTGTAACAAAAGTCTGTTTAACATAAAAGCGTTTTTCTTCTGGTTATTTAATGCCGTTGACGGAGATTTTGAATCTTGCAGTTATTAATATAGTTAGTAATAAAACGTTTGAATAGGTCGAACTATTATAACCAGTAATATTTAGCTTTTTACTGTCTTCATCAAATTAAACAGTATCGTTTATTTAAAGACTATGTACTAAGCTTACAAGATGTTTTCGTCTGTTTTAAGCATGCACTTTAATCATGTTTCGCATTCGAAAAACAATAACCAAAAATGCAATTACAGCCCTAAAATCGCGATTTTTTTTCAAAAAAGAGAACTATGCATATCAGGAATAGCCACACTCAGAAAACATAGCCTCCCCACGCAGGGAAAAAGAAGAGAGGGAAAAAGAGCATGTGTTTAAAACAATATTAATTTCAAATAAGATACCACAAACAATTAACGAAAAGTTAGAGAAGTTTGATAGCTTTAAGCAGCTTCGACTTTTGTGTTTGTTTGGTTTATTGGGGCATACGATGTTACTTTTGAAAGAAAGTTTGTTTATGGTGGAAATACCTAAGGTGTTTATTAGACCAAGTGGAACATTTAACTAAAAATGTTTTTCATCATTCAGGCGAATATCATAAAATAAATGAAAAGGGAACCTTGAATTTCACAAAACACGACAAACGTGAAAATGTTGCAGCCCCGGTTCGATTGAGCATGTTTTGTATGTGCATATAACTGCATACGCCGCTTAGCCCCTCGTCCTGCACAACTCAATACTTGCACGTTTACAATTTGATGTTGATCCATCCCAAGCGACGGTGTGCTTATGACGGTGAACATATTTTCACATTAATATCGTTCCGTGATCGGCGGCGTATGGTCCCCTAGAAAACAGATCAGTTTTGCCCTAAACGAGAAAACAATAAAGGAAACTGAACTGAATAGAACATTGATCAGGGATCTAAGAATATAATTATATACTGCATTTTATATATTAAGAAGAAAGAAATCGATAGAGGGAGCGGGGGAGAAGGATCGTTGTTATACGATTCAAATATTGGTTTACACAATCAAAATTATTAACTAAGTGACATTACATGTATTTAATTGTCAATCAGTTTAAGTTCTTAATGTTAAAGAGTACAGATTTCTTTAGCAAATAACAAAGAAGCAAACCTGAACTAGTTGATTCCTGTTTTTGTTCTTGCTGTATTCGAGAAGGATATTTTCGTTAAGTGGACATTTTTTTCAGTTTTTGTTCTTGCTTAACCTTTAAATTGGAATAACATAAATAAAGATATGATATCGATGATCAATGCCTAGGGTTATACCTATAATCATTAATTTAAACCAGGCATTTTACCGAATCCAATTCGTTAAGTGCTATACAACGTATTATATTAGAGTGTAAAATATGATTGCTAGCAAAATGACACAACACATATATTGATTGTATAAAATTATAAATTATAACCATAGTAAAATATAGTTCAAAAAAACTATGATTACTTAAGTGGTTCGTTGACAATTGCAACATGTCATAAATGCTTTCTCTTTCCAAAAGTATACAATGAACTCATAACATGATTTTGAGGTAAAACTTAAATTACTTAATACAGTATACTAATATTATGTCGACATAGCTAATGCAATGTCAACTATTTTAATTTCCGAAATGCTTGTTTGAGCAAATAAAATATGTTAAACGAGTAAATAGTAGCTCAATAAACGGAATAGTTGAGTTACTTTTTACGAATATATGACTTAAATGTTTTTGGAGAAAATTGTCACGATTTGTATTTTGTATATTAAGGTCAGGCCGGTAATTAATCTATATAATTGTAGTCATTGTTTTTCTTACTAACTATATAAAGTTGTACACAAAATCAACTGTCAAACTGTAAGTTATTTAAGTTGTTGTTTTTTCCATTCAAATTCTATGTGTAAGCCTTGTAAGTAGTTCATTATCACAGCACAAATCAAAGCTCAAAGCAATTTCCTTTGCCTCTGACTTTTCATGTCACATAAACTTATAATTAAAAAAGATAAAGGCTATTAAATAGTTATTTTAAGGTTATGATAAATTTCATGTTCGTCCACAAATATTTAGTAAAATCAACTACAAAAACAAAATTTAAACACGCAATATTAGGAGAAATTATTTTCCGAATAATTACAAAATGCAATGTCACTGACTAACTGGCTTGAAAAAAATCAACCATTATGTAATTTTAACAGTTTCAAATATATAAAATTCGTGTCTTTTTTTAAAAAACAACGTCAGCATTTGTTTAATGTAGCTTTGAAATTTTCCATAGCCAACCACAAATGAACAATTAAGTTTCATTACAATTTCCAGATAATCTATTTTAAAATTGTGGTTTCTTCTCAAGTGCTAATTGACGTTAGAATGGTTCTCATGGGAACTGGTAGTATTTCTAAGGAACCTAAGAAAATGAAGGCGTTACATCGTAACACAATTTGTAATCTATCTGAATCGATATTGTAAAGAAGTGCACGGATTGACTAACTTTCTTACGAAACAAATTTGAGTCATCGCTGCTATCGATACAGTGGCTGAAGGTTATAAAACTGAGTTTGAAAACCAGTCTCAAATCTCAAGCATCTGATTTCAGCCAATCAGATGCTTGAGATTTGAGACTGGTTTCCATGCTCAGTTTTATAACCTTGCGCAAGTAACAATTACAATTAGACTGCAGATCAGTTTTAAAATATCACTAAACATTTTTTCGTTCTCAATTTAGTAAAATACTCATTTGTTGTCCATTTTTCTTCATACACTTGCTAGTTGTAAATAATACATTGTTTCACGGATTCTCGTAATAAAATATCTAGTTATTGTGATTGATTGAGAAAAACAGTATCTGATATATCTGCAGGAGTCGAAAATGGCGAGCCTCATGATAAGGTCTCTTCGCGTCAGTGGAATGTCAAGGGAGTGGATTCTTTTTGGCTGTGGAAGAATTTCAATTAAGCCGCCATTAAAGAAGGGTGGGGTGGAGATTGGAAATTAAGTGAAATTACATATCAGGAATTGCCACAACCAGTAGACACAGCCTCCCCACACAATCTTAAAGTAGAGAGGAGAAGAGAGCAGCGTTATACAATGTCTCAACATTTCAAAATCAACGCCACAAACAATTAACGAAAGTGAGAACCCGAGGGGTTACCGCCTTGGAGCGGTCAGTGGCAAAACAATTTGCCACTGGTGGTTTAAACCAGTTTATATGGTACACCAACCATACACTTGCCCAAACAGGTTCTCATATAAACAAACAAGTACACGTTGTCGTGGTGAAAATAATTCCAATCCACCCATCAACTCGACAATGTCGCATGCAAAAGTACAAAACATATAGAACATAGGAAGCTAATAGAATTAACTAGCAAAAAGCGGATACTCGATACCAGAGCCCCTCGAGTCAACTCGGGCAAGTACGCGATGACAGTGATAAAAGAAACAGATCGAGCTTCTAAGTTCTTGAAGCTTTCATTTTCGGAGAATTCTGTTTAAGCCTTCACTCGGGGACGGCTTGGTATTCTGCCTAAGGCAGCAACGGAGGGAATATACGATATGTGTGTAGGATAAAGTTCAGATATTGCCAGTCCGGAGTCTGGAACATTGACAGATGATAAAGACAGGGGATTAGATTTGTTAAAGGGAAATGCCACATGTAAGGAAAAATTTCCAGGTTATACACTACATGTATAATGATGCGGCTCGTATGACATTGCGGTGATAGAACCTGTTGGTTTCGACTATGTGGGACTAAGTCATTTGGCATTCTTCGCAAACATTTTTCTTGTACAGCATCAACATGCCAGTCTGACAACATATTGTTGTTAACAAGCATATTACATACCAATCTTCATATTTTTATATCCAGTACTTTAAATAGTGAACTGTTTTCCACAGATTGTAGACTTAAACACACGGCTTGTTAGAAGGCTTATGTTCAGTATATAAGTACTATTATTGTTTAAACTTTTAATACAAAGACACAATGCAGTAATTTTATAAGCTGGCAATTATTGTTAATCAATTTTGCAGTTCAAAAATAAAGTAGAATCAAATATCAGAAAGGATATATTGAAATATATAAAAACTTTGAAAGCCTCCGAAAACAACAAATATGAAAATAATGCAGGTTCGGTTTAATCGAACCTGTTCATGAGCAGTAATGGAAATGCATATTACTGCCCACGCCGCATAGCCCCGGGCTGGGCGCAACTCAATTTTTACACAAGTAAACAGTACAATTTATATCCATCCGAAACGATGGTTGCTCGATTATTTCTGCCTTCGTATTCTTGATTCAACTCCAGATGCTTTAGTCTCATTAAGGTTATCAACTCATTTAAACTGATTGCCAATACATTTTATATGTTGCATGTTTGTGTTCTTTTGCATGCAATTTTGTCGCGTACTGGATGGGCTGGAGATAGTTAAACTATATAAGAGAACTTTACAAGGCAACTCTAAGGATGTAGTAAGCTTTAACATGGTTTACACCCCCAATGGCTGTTTAGCGAGACTGGCTTTTTCTACTAGGCCTTTTAACTTATTTTTTTTTGTAAATTCCCGAACTTCAGAAAATATTTCTTGCAACTGCAGAAGTATTTCTCATATAATGTCACCGTATAGAAAACCCAATTTTGATCAGCGTTGTCTTTTCTCTAATATGCCGGTAACAGGAGTTTTATTGCTAGTCAATGAGATACTGGAAATCTAGCTAATGATCAGAATATCTTGAACAGGCAGGTTCCTGTCATTATTGCGACTTCCTTCTTTCATTACTTTCAGCAAAAATAAGGAGTTTATCCGTACTTGATTATGAGACGCACGTATTATTCATGTTTATTATGCGCTAAAAACATGAAGACATTGTGTGTCATGTCTGTAAACATCAGAATACAAATTAGTTATTCCCACGTTTGTCTTGGTTCACGTTATATGAAGTAGAACGTAATACTTTCAATCTTTACGGGTTATGATTTCAAATAAGCGTCCGAACCATAGTGGCATAATTATTTTGACTGTGTCACTTATTAAGTCTTATTAGGAATATCAATAATTAAATTTAAATAATAAGTTGCATTGCTCTTTTTATGATTAAACTTGCAGAAATATCTGCCAGAACATTTTCTGACAAAGTCCGATATTTTAGTATGAAAAGTAGAATTATATTCTTTTACATATTCATGGATTCGACATCTAACATGGTTTTTGTGTCAAGTCATAATTATAAATACGAACTACATTCCGTCATTGACATGCACAACTAATCCAAAGCGGTACCATTTGAATGAAAACGTTATTCGCCTGAACTGGCTCTTCCTAAATGTTGTTGTTGTCTGAAATGTGTTCGGAGAGTCCGCTGGATTCTTTATTGGCGTCGCAATTAACTTTGGCGTCGCAATCAACAGCCTTACAGTATTGCCCATCCTAGATACACTGGAATACTTTTAAAATTCATACATTTTATTTTTATATATTTTATTATAAACAAGAGCTACAGAGTTCTGTATTTTTTCTACTTTTGTACCGAAATTAATACATAATATAAGATCTATTAACATAATTACCTTTTCAATGTCACCTTCTCTCTTTTATTTTGATTGTACTGGAATGACAAGTTTATGCTTGTGAAATTCTGAACAGTAATCAAATTTGATTACATCTGCGGTTTAGTCTCAAGTCTATAGCTGTTTCTGTACAGGCCTTACCCTTTCCTGAATGTAACATTGTACATGTTCAACTCAATCCGATGATTGATTTATTAAACTCATCTTTAAATAAAACTTAACAATTATAAATTTGTGTCTTTATAATGATCATTTGATGTCTGCTGTAAAAATATTTCGTGTGTTCAACTGGACCCTTGGTGAACCTCAAATTTGTCGTTTTCACCGTATGACGTCATTTCCCGGCGTGGTGCCATTTTTACAATTAGTACAATGGTGAATCTCCTGTCCATACATCTTGCTGAAATGAAGAATTTCGTCTGATTGTGTCGTTAAGGTAATCATTTCTACCGACCGTGTTAATGGATTAAGGATCAATATCATAAAAACTCTTTTTACCGTTTGGCCGAATATTTACGTTTAGGTCAAGAGTACGGCCATTACTTACCGAGAACTATTCCGATCTATGGTTAAGCCGTAATCCTGCGATAATTTCCACACACTGCGCATAACATTTTCCAAAAGGTCGTGTGATTTTAGGATTTTCAAGAAAGGCTGATTTAACATATTGCTTTAATTTATTACTTTTAGTCACTCACTGATTTACAAGTTAACACACAAAAGCAATCGAACGAAGAATTCCTGATGGAAACTAATATTACATTGAGTACAAACTACATCATACTGACGGCTGCGTTTAATATCTAAGACCTGTTTACTTACACAGGTCAAGCCTAAACAATCCGTATCTGTCGTGCCACTATATTTGACCAGAAATTGGATGACTTGTAATCTTGATGTTTGTTTATTACATATAACGCTTCAGAAAATGTTCTGTCTAGAGAGCCTCGCCATGTTTATTCGGTCACCAACTCGAATAATAAATTCAAGTTCAGAAAAATTCATTAACTTATAATCTGTGGATCTAGAGGAACTTGTAAATTAATGGTCATCGACAGACAGTAACTGAGCCTTGTAGTTTTAATGTTTAATAAAGGAGTTCTCCGCTTTTGTTGCTGAATGGATTATAGGTAAACCTGGAATAAACAAGGGTGGGTTGGATCAAATATACTAAAAAAAACTTGTAGTTTATATGAAATCTTAAAGGGAGATGAGTGATTTTGGTGCACCTTAGAACCTGGTTTAACCCCCTAGTGACAAATGATTGTTACAAGCCGATCCAATGCGGTAAACCGTCAGTGGTCAGAGGAAAAATAAATCTGTTGACATGAATGTTTCCTGAAGAACCCGACCGTTTTGTTTCTAGAAGATCAGATTTCAAATTCTTTTAAACGCGGTTTATGCAATCATGGCAACATGGCAGTATTCCGGCAGCTACGCTGCTTAAAAAAATTACACATTTTGATTGCCGTTTGAGATCACGTGAAGGGTGTCATAGTCAATAGTATATAGTATAGTGTTTACGTACTAGTACTCTTCCCGAACTATAGGGTTTTAAAAACTTTTTGTAATTCATTAAGTAAAATTATAATATTGATGATGAGTATTCATTATCACCAAGAGCGGAAGTTTTTTCCGGTTCTTCTATTTCTGCTTTTGTGAACACTGTCCCATTTCGTTGCCTTGTGAAAACGGCAAGGTCGAGGCAGATCACGAAATTTCAGGTAAGTCTTTTGTTGACTTTTGTGAGAAAATGGAATATACCAGTACTTACAAATATTTCCATATTTATATATATGCGAAGATGTTAAAAAGTATTTTTCCGGACCCACTGTCGACGATTTTAGCAAATTTCAGAAGTTTCACTTAATCATTTATCAATGATAGAAGTGTGGAGTGTGTGTGACCAGTGTTCATTATTGATAATTCCTAGAAAAACAACATCGCAAGGGACATGCCTTTTTTAAATTCTCTGTTTTGTCGAGGTTCTCGTAATATCTTGAATTTTGTTCAAAACAATACTAATTTCGCCGCTTTTTGTTTTACAAATTTATGACTTGAGGCACAAATGTTCAAAACTCGTTAAATTGAGTTTGATTTTTTTTAACTTTCTAATTACTATTTCAGAGCGTGCTATAATTTCTGCGCCATCATTCTCTTGCTAGCAAACTAATTTCCTTTATTACTCCTACATGGAAAGTCAATTTTTGGCCGTTATTAAAACGGTGTGTGTTTTCATACTATCAGAAGCCTTTAATTGCTTTCTGTCTAGAAGAATGCTCTGCATCATAGCAAATTATTGGAACCGAAAAAGGTTGGCCTGACATTTATTACCTTATTACATGGACCAACTAACATGCTCTTGTATTCGTACCAAATTCTAATGGGCTTTGAAGTTCACTTAGCACGATACTTATGTTTGTTAACAGTGTACCTAAAAACCTTTGGACTGTTTGATAATAGTAGTTTGTTTCCATATATTAGCTTGATATAATTAAGATAATGATCAAAACACACCAAGATTATACCTTCTGATTTTTAAGTTATGCACTTGAGATTATCAGATATCGAGTATATTTTCCCGTTTTGTATATTCATTAAAGACAAACTTTTTCTGTATACAAAACACTACTGATCATTGAATGATATTAATATTTCATGATCCAAATTCACCGTCATATGCACACAATCGTTTGGGTGACTCATAATTGGTATTGCTTAGCTTACTTCAGTCTTACAATAATGGGCTGTGCTCTCTCCACGTTCCAGGTCTACTCTATTTGGGAATAAATATGCCTTACTTTTCTTCCTATGAACAGGTTCAATCAAAATGTACCTAAAATACTTGTTTTTTTATATGTTTGGTGACTCTACTTTTCATTTATTGCAAACTTTTTCTGAAATAAAAATGTGAACTATACATATCAGGAATTGCCACATTCAGAAAAAACAGCCTCCCTACACAGTCAAGAAGAAAAAGAAGAAGAAGGAGAAGAAGGAGAGAGAGAGACAGAGAGAGAGAGAGAGAGAGAGAGAGAGAGAGAGAGAGAGAGAGAGAAAGAGACAGACAGAGAGAGAGAGAGAGAGAGAGAGAGAGAGAGAGAGAGAGAGAGAGAGAGAGAGAGAGAGAGAGAGACAGACAGAGAGACAGAGAGAGAGAGAAAGCATGGTTAATAAAATGATCAGTTTCAAAAAAGACAACACAAACAATCAACAAAAAAGAGGACCCGGGGGGTTACCGCCATGGAACGGTCCGTGGCAAACCAAATTGTCACTGGAGGTCCAACCCACCCATCTTCCTTTGTACGGTGTTTTATGCATTTTAGTCAATCAAAACATAGTCGGTACATTGTCTTGTTTCGGCTCAATACTGATTCTAAAATTTGTAATTTGTAGAGTGTGTGCAGTAACAATATCAGTCTCAGATGAAGGGGTCCGTGTATAAGCATTAGTGCTATTTAGTTCTCCAGTTTGAATATTAATAAAGTGAATTCGTCACACTATAATTACATTATTAGAAGCCTTATCAGCAGGTGTTAATACAAATCTGTTATGAAAGTATTGAATTCCTTTTTTTTAACTGACGAAAATTAAGACGATTTTCAATGATCTGTAAATCAGAGGTAATTAATTTTTATTGTAATTATTATATGATATTTACTTGGCATATATATCTTCCACAATTTATAAGAAGAACCTAAGTTCCTGAATAAAACTCCCAGTGGCAAATTGTTTTGACTCTGGCCGTTTCATGACGGTACATGTAACCCTAATGTTTCTATTTTTCGTTATTTGTTTGTTGTTTTATATTTGAAAGTGAACCCATGCTCTTTCTTCGCCTCAACCTCTTATTATAGCATTTGATATTTGCAAAACACTCGATATATCCGTTCTGATACGTGACTAGGCACCTTTAAGGACTGAGCACGAGGATAATTATTTATATATAGAAGGTGTTTACGATTATATTGAAATAATTACATGGTCACGGAGGATCACGTGATTAAAAAGACGCACTAGAATAATACACTGATCTCAGCCAGTTCTTGCGTACACAAGTATCTATTGCCATTAAATGTCAGTACATTGCCATTTACAGAACAGCAATACTGTACGGATGTCTGATAATACTATCCATATGCGGTTAATTGAAATGGAATAGTGTCCAGTGTCTAAATTTGCCAATGAAGTTCACATACACTGCAGCCTTGCCTTAGTTTCTGTGACATCAGATCAATTTTATGAGGCAGCCAGTTGAGTGTAATATAATCTCAAAACGTTAAGAAGAAAAGAAGGCCTGAAGTGAGTGTATTGTAAGCATAAATTGAAAAGGGATTATTTGTCATCAGATTATGTTACATGAAAAATTTTATTATGTCTGCATAGTTCAATTTATACATAAAAAATAATGAAGTTTTGTTTAAAGTCATATTATCCTTTAAAGCAATGGCCCTTCTGTTTTCTGCGTACAACTGAACTGAAAAACGAGTTAGTTTGTCGATAATTGAGAAGTAAAAATGGTTGAAATGATCTAAAGTTTAAAAGAAGCTTCTCTTTAATATCCTGAAGTTAATTGGAGACCATAGGAACTAGTATTGCAATTAGAGAAAAGAACTGAAAACACTGGGCTAAGCTTGAAAAAAAAAGAAAAAAGGATAATCATTTATTTTTCAACTGGGGTCTCAGTTTCTGAGAACATGCATATTATTTTCTTGGAACACTTAATAGACGTGAAAATAGAAGAAATAAAAGCGTCATTTTATCATTCAAATATGTCTTATAGATTTTTTGTCTAGATTACCTAATATAAATGTTCGAGAACAACAACAGATATCTGAGGGCTAGACAACAATGTTTGGTTATTTTGGAATCATAGTAAATGAATTGATTATTTGTCTTCGGTGGCTTTCAAAGTTCATAGCCACATATATACTGAGCCAAAATGAAAACTTGACAAAACAACATGGAACTCCTATTACAAAAATGATGCCATTGAATTAAAATAATTTGAGGAATTTGATCATTAACATGTTTATCTTGGAAGTTGTCGGTTCAGTCTCTATCGGTTAAAAAAAAAGAAACAAAAAAGATTGAAAGGTTGTAGAAAATTAAGCATTTGATTTTGTTCTGATTTTAATTACTGGGGAGGTAATTTGCTTAAGGTAAGGCCTGCCTAACTGGCACTATTAAGAATCCAACATCTGATTATATTTTCATCAACTGCTTCATACCACTGACTTGTATGCAAAATTTTAATGATTTTCACCGTGTAGTTTTTGAGATTTTTAGCTTTTTTTATTTAAAAAAGTGAGAAAAAACGTGAAAGTATCCAAATTCTTTAATCGGTGACAAAATTTTTTGTTATTGATAAATTCAACCCTAATTTTTTACAGTTTATCAAAAATATGTTATATTTTACTAAACCAATTTAAGATATAATATATAAATACAGAATTTATCTTAAAATGACATTTTTTGACCAAATAAATTTAAAAAATGCATTTTTTTTTATATTTCACGAGACTAAATTAATGAAAATTGTGCAAAATCCTGATTGGTGCAATATACAAAAATTTACCATTTTTTAACTATATACCTTAAACAAAATTTAAACAAAATTTCAGAGAAGTTTACCGTCCAGTTTTAGAAATTTTCAAATTGATGACTTGAATAAACACTATTCTGATAGCGAAAACCCCTTTAATCTTGATTATTTTGCTTATTTTAGTTTAAATAATGAGAATTTTATATTCAATGACAGAATTACACAGGAAAAAAAGAAATATGTCAATTATTTAAGCTCTAGGCTTACAAAACAAAATAGCTTCCAGTGGGATTTGAACCCTGGTCCTCTTGCATGACAGAAAACTACCCTAATTTACTACTATAGTTACCTCCCTTGGATACTCTTCTGGATATAGGTATTCATTAGGAAGGCCTTACCTTAAACGGATATTTAAGTAACTTTATCTTATTTCTTTGCATCCGCGGACTTTAGAGATTGTGTTTTTCCTTCTTTACATGTCATAAACTTTTAAACTGGACAGTCAAATAATCTTTTTGAGACAATTATCCATCTCATCATTATTTAGGGAAGAGGTGATAACTTTGACCCTTGTCAAAAAATAACAACATCTTTCCGATTTATCGAATGTCCAGACATGTGCAAACACCACGCATTAAATGTAAGATAAAACATATCACCACTAAACAAAATATTTGAATTCAAAAACTGGTAAGATTTCATTTTTGTTCAGTATATTTGAGAGCCCTATCAAATTCACAACTTTCACATCATCAAAACAGTAACCTGTACAGACGTACATAAATGAAACATTATTTGTAATGTAATGAATCAGCATGTATGGCTGTAGCATCTAGCAACATGAACCATAGCATGTTAGCATCTTGACTTAATTACGCCCCAAAGAAAAACACTCCACAAAAATTGTTAAATAAACCATCATTTAGTTACACCCATGACTGATTCATACTAATGATTGAATTATTTGCAAGAAAATACATAATTTATGACCGCCAAACTGCATAAATAGTGATGAATGTCGGGGTGTGATGTAAATCCTGAATCTAAATCGTATTATTAAGTTTTTTGTAAATATCTCCTAAAATGCACCAAAACACACAATTTTCCGCCATTTTGTTCCGCAGAGAACATGTCCCTCACTTACTTTTCCGAAAAAACAAAACAAAAACGTTGGACCCCCTGGTGTTGTATAAATCGGAGTTTGTTTTGACGACAAAACTTGTCAAACGTTTTGCTGAATTTGTGACAGCATTAAACATATTTCAAAAGCTAATGACAATGTTCTTGAGTTCTTTTACACCGTCAAAAAGCTCTTAACAAAAGCTAAACTGATTTTAATAATAAACTTGCCATTTGTTTTAAAACAAATATATGTAGATGACTAGATGTTGAGCTCGGGAATAATCAATAGAACATAAAATAAAAAATACATTAAAAACATTATTAAAAATCAAAATTATCTTTAATAAGATTATCTTTAATAAGATTTATCCTTAAGACCTACAGCTTAATAAAGCGAACACTTCAGAAAAGCAAGCAAACTTTCTTGATCTAAATCTGTCCATTGAAAATGGTTACGTTACTACTAAAATATATGATTTTAATTTTAATATAGTAATTTTTCCGTTTTTAGACGAACATGATCTTCGTGCAACATCTTACGGGGTTTATATCTCACAGCTTTTTCGCTTTTCCAAGAGCTTGCAACGATGTGAATAATTTCAATGAACGTTATCTGTGCATTACAGAAAAATCTTTTAAAACAGGGTTATAGGTATCACAAATTAAGGAAAACCTTTTGCAAGTTTTATCGCCGATAGCCAGATCTAATTCATAAATACATGCGCAGTTTCAAATCACTATTGCAACAAGGTATTTCACAGCCGTTTTTTTTATGGAGATTTTATTTACAAACTTAAGAAGATAAAAGGCAATGTTAATTTTTCCCGGTTATTCGTAAAACCATCTGTAAATTTAAAAAGAAAGGTTACCAACATGATATTTTACAGCGCTCTGCAGGCCTGGTGATTAACCCATATACAGTTGATCATTATGCTTACCTCTTTGGTTGCACGACGGTGGCAGGGGTTTAAGAGTTTATGAAGGTTTATGGGGAAATCTTTTCTTAAAAGAACCTAGAAGCTCGATTCTTTCTTTTATCCCTGTCATCGTGTTCTTGCTGATTTTACTCTTTGAGCTCTGGTCTCGGTAAGATCATTGAGTACCTGACCTTTGGCTTTGCAATGCTATTAGCTTTTTATGTTTATATGTTTGTGTGGTTTTGCATGCACATTGTTGAGCCGTTGGGTGGTTTGGAGTTATTTCACCAAGACAACTTGAACTTGTTTTGTGATACGAAAACCTGTTGGGGCAAGTGTGAGGTTGGTGCACCCTAGAACCTGGTTTAAACCCCTAGTGGCAAATTGCTTTGCCACTGGCCGTCCCAAGGCGGTAACCCCTCTGGTTCTCATTTTCGTTAATTGTTTGTGGCGTCCATATTGAAATTGATTATTGTAATACCATGCTCTCTTTTCCTCTCTGCTGCGTGGCTGTGTGGGGAGGCTGTGTCTGCTGGATGTGGCCATCCCTGATATAAATATTTCATTTTTTTGAAATAATAATAATATTGTAAATTTTTTTGGACCCTGAGATTCATGTCGCCTTAATATGTGAAAAAGAAATAAAATGTTGATAACTCTCCTTATATTTAAAGTACTTAAAAGGACACAAAATATTGTTGTCAGTTTTAATACTTACGTAGGCATTAAAATGTGGGAATTTAAGAGATTTTGATAATTTTCGTTTTAATGATGAAGTTGCAATGAAGGCCTTTAATGTTCCTTAGAAGTTGATATTAAATAGGCGACCAGACGGATTACCGTTACTCGGAAAGTTATGTTTCAAAATGACAATCTCAAAATATTATCTTATTGCATATAGAATAGTTTAAGGCGATCTGAAAATAATGTAAAGGGTGATGTATGTACGATTTTTTTCCAAATGAATTTTATCGTGATTCTTATTCTTCTGGTAAAAAAAAGCCACAACGGTTGGATTTGTTGCTGTATTTTATTTTATTTTTTTAATAAATGCATTTATAATCAAGGGTAACTTGCTATTGCTGAGCTGGGTATTTTGTCGGACTAAAGACATTTCATATATAGACGGGACATCGTCTGATCATTACAAATTCGATTTCTTTTTTTGTTGGTGATGTTGCTGACTATTCATAAAACACTTCAAAATTTTGTATTACGCAAAACCTGTTAATCAGACATGGCCGTCGTCGACTAGGTTTTATTGAGCCTGTACACGGGCAGTAATGGAAATGCTTATGCAATAAAATGGAAATGCCTATGCAATGATGAGATCGTAATCGCTTGTACAGCCGAATATCCACAGGTATATATTGATTATTAAGATGTATGTTATTATAAATTGGACTGTAAAAATTTTTTTTTCAAGATTTACACGTCACCTTAAATTTGTCTTAATAAAGCGAGCGAACTGACCATTTTAAAATGGTTGTAAAGCGGAACTTTGCATTGGTAGCATACTCAAATCTATTTGCTCTGTAGAATCATTGACGAACAAACTGTTCTAAGGGGAAATGCAGTTATAATATTAAGAATTAATATCAAATCCTGGGCTGGGGTAACATTTTGGAATCATATATTAAAACAACAAATAAAATGGTATGAGGTTATAAGATTTAATAGTGCGACAATAATAGCTTGTAAAGTTTAATAAATGTGTTTTATGCATATAAGTGTATGTATGTCACGATTATATTTACCTCATTTGGCTAAGTGCCCGCTTGGCCGGACTTTTGGCTAATCTTCTTTTCATAAAAGACATTCCAAGATCAGTTATATTTATGCCGTTTATGCCGATTTAATTTCAATGTTAAGGACATCAACACGAGCTAAGTGTTCTTTCTAAAGCCTAAAGTCAAAATTACCCATTAGAATACTGCACAGAAATAAAACTCAATCATAAACTTTCACTTTTGGTCAGCTTTATTTATAGTATTAACAATTATCCAATCACGTTAAAAGAAAGAAACACGTTATAGCTGAAACAAATTGTGGAAAAGGTTAACTGTCAAACAATGTACGAATGTAACGATGAAAAAGCGTTGTATAACATGTATGTTTTTCACGTCTTTAACATGGTTAACTGGGGAACCATAGAACCTGTTTAAACAAAATAACAAAGAACAACGTAAAGAATGTCAGACTCAAGTCGATTTTGAGTATCACAACAAAAGTATATCGGACAGTTGTATTCGAGAATTTATAAGTATACACAATGAATTCATACCTTGTAGTATCTGGCGATTCTGTGAAATATATAGAGATTATTTGACATATTGTAAACTGTTGTCGTAATAATGTCAAAGCTTTTTTCAAGAGACTATAACACTATTTGCATAAATTTGCTATAGCTGAGCACCTTGTATTGTTTTGTTTAAGAAACGACATTCTCCGTCAAAATATGTGGAAAAATTTGCATAAATACCTAGGTGACGAGTTATTTAAGCAGCTATGTAATCAAAATCCTCGCAACCAGCTCATAGAAATAATTTCCGGTTTAATAAGCTTTGAGCTTGACGATGTTACAAGAGTTAATTGTTTTAAAATGATAACTCGATTCATTCACTATATGTGCAAACCATTGCTGTTCCAAATCGACAGAAGTAATACTGTTGCATAGATTGCATAGTAATACATGTATACATTTCTATGTATTGCGACAGGATAGAATGTGATTCAGATTTGTCTTTACTTTGTTTTACCTTACCATATGCTTAGTACTTACGTTTAACATTATTATTTAATTTAACTCGATATATTTGTTATCAAAGTTTTATCTTGTGTTTCGTTTCGGCAAGATGCAGCTCTATGTACAATATATCGCTAACATACACATGTAAGAATATTATTGTATTAATGGCAGATTGATAAATACTTATCTTGCGTTTCGTTTCGGCAAGGTATCGTATTTTATCAAAACATTGGCTGTATTAAAGCATCATAATTTACGTGCGTTCACCAAATTGAATCTCGTCATAAACAACATGTTTTGATAATTATAATTCTCACATTTAATTTTTTTTCTTCATTCATTCGTTTGTTGTTTGATCATTAAGATGTATATGCCTTCCATTGTCTGTATGTTAATTGCGTGTTAATTGTTAATATGCCGTCTATTTTGTTATGTCATGTATATTATCGTTCTGTCAATTGTAACTTTGTTTCCGTCTGTCTGTCTGTCTGTCTGTCTGTCTCTCTCTCTCTCTCTGTCTGTCTGTCTCTCCCTCCCTTATCTTATCTTATCTTATCTTATCTTATCTTATCTTATCTTATCTTATCTTATCTTATCTTATCTTATCTTATCTTATCTTATCTTATCTTATCTATCTATCTATCTATCTATCTATCTATCTATCTATCTATCTATCTATCTATCTATCTATCCTATCTATCTATCTATCTATCTATCTATCTATCTATCTATCTATCTATCTATCTATCTATCTATCTATCTATCTATCTATCTATCTATCTATCTATCTATCTATCTATCTATCTATCTATCTATCTATCTATCTATCTATCTATCTATCTATCTATCTATCTATCTATCTATCTATCTATCTATCTATCTATCTATCTATCTATCTATCTATCTATCTATCTATCTATCTATCTATCTATCTATCTATCTATCTATCTATCTATCTATCTATCTATCTATCTATCTATCTATCTATCTATCTATCTATCTATCTATCTATCTATCTATCTATCTATCTATCTATCTATCTATCTATCTATCTATCTATCTATCTATCTATCTATCTATCTATCTATCTATCTATCTATCTATCTATCTATCTATCTATCTATCTATCTATCTATCTATCTATCTATCTATCTATCTATCTATCTATCTATCTATCTATCTATCTATCTATCTATCTATCTATCTATCTATCTATCTATCTATCTATCTATCTATCTATCTATCTATCTATCTATCTATCTATCTATCTATCTATCTATCTATCTATCTATCTATCTATCTATCTATCTATCTATCTATCTATCTATCTATCTATCTATCTATCTATCTATCTATCTATCTATCTATCTATCTATCTATCTATCTATCTATCTATCTATCTATCTATCTATCTATCTATCTATCTATCTATCTATCTATCTATCTATCTATCTATCTATCTATCTATCTATCTATCTATCTATCTATCTATCTATCTATCTATCTATCTATCTATCTATCTATCTATCTATCTATCTATCTATCTTTCTTTCTAATGAACCTTAAAGACAGTAATTTACTTAATGGTTGAGCATGTCTGGTGATTCCAATTGTATCCTAAATTCGTGGTGTTTGTTGTTGGGAAGGAACAAGCAATTAGTTTACTCACAACTGAAAGTGAGGAAGGGGAATTCAAGACTTTTATATGAACAATTTGTATTGCAGTTAATGCTTTTAATAACATAATTATCATTTTAAGGATTTAAATAAATGTTTCAATATTTAAACCGAAGGATTGGTTATAAATACACTTCGTTGCCTTCAAACCGGGCCTAGGCGGCATAGGCAGTACATGTAATATGCACTTCCACCACTGCCAATAATCAGGCTCAATCAAACCTAGTCTGCAATATTTTATATTTGTCTTGTTTGTGGCTAAGTTCCCTTGTCATCCTTAACACTTCATCTGAAAGACGAATTAATATTGTACTTACCCATTTGAATACAAAGTAAAGATCCAGTACTGAGTCGAAAAGACAAAGTTAAGTTTTTATGATTGCCAAAATACAAAAAAAACACCCAGAAGTAAGAATTTTTTGTCTATACTAGTTCTTCACAAGTATTAAACTATCAGTGCTCATTACCTCAAGTCTTATAGCCATCAATAAACACGTATGTACACTCACCCAAAGTTCTTATTGGTCACCTTTTGTCCGTATTTTTTATTAGAAAGACATTGAATTCTCTCTTTATTCTTGATAATATGCCAACAACAGTCTTCAACTTAAGCTTTAATCTTGTAATAATTGACTTTGGAACAGTCTGGCGAGAGTTATCCCTAATTTTGCTAAAAATGTATTTTTTGCATAAAAATGTACGGCAAACTAAAATTTTCTCTTAATTTCTTGTTTTGATTTAAAAGGACCCCTCATAAGTAGGAAAAACATAAAATCTTATTAATCAACAGCACATTTGTTATAAATAAATCCCCTTGAGAGTATCCAATTTTTAAATTACATCCCTTTGAATTAAAGACTGTTTTAATTTTAAGCCTGAGGTGTATGTAAATGGTATTGAACTAGTTTAATAAAACAATCAATAACGATTAAAAGACATTAGTTAATTGATTTCAAGACAAACCAGTTCTTTCCACAACCTCTCTTGACATAGGGAAGAAACGAAACAAGCATACACTGTAAACATATACAACTGATGACCAATTTGAACTTCAGTGAGTGTATTTTGTATTGCATAGGTGTCTATCCTGGTCTATGAAATCTTTGGCGAAATTTAAAGAAAAATATCGGCAACACTTTGTGGGCATTCTCTTTGTCAGCTTATAATATTTCAAGATTTTTCGTTTCTCTTCGAAAACAACAACAACAACAATAGAATAGCAAATAAAACACGACACATGCTTACTAGTCTCAGTGAAACAAACAACACTAATCCACAAATTTTGCGAGAGAAAGTAACTCTTTCATCGATAGAAATAAAAAAAAATGTATAAATTATAAATGTTATTAATATAACACCACTAAATTACTATTCTTATAGATACTGGATCGCTTTCTTTCTGTATCCATGCAACTATAAATAATTTAGATAAAGCCATTAAATATATCATTTAAATACATGTAACTCGAATGCACTTGAGCAAAAAAAGCAAACATCTTATAAAGGAAAGTCCTTTCTTGACAACGACCTCTCTATTAAAAATTAATAAGTAACGACTGCAATAAATATGATTATATTTACTGTCACATTTCTAAACCATTGAAGTTTATATTTGATACCGTATTTCTCAGTTATCGTTTGTATGATTTACTTCAAATGTGATATTTTTCCTTAATTTATCGTGTAAGCTACATTTTTCTCTGAACGTCAGGTGGTTCCCTTTTCTTTATTTAAACAAATCATGGTTTTATTATTATTCGATATGTTGAACTTTCTCCTACATGTATCTGTCCTTGACATGACGACACGTTTTATATTGTTTGTTTCTCTCTCTCTCTCTCTCTCTCTCTCTCTCTCTCTCTCTCTCTCTCTCTCTCTTTCTTATTCTCTGTATGTCTGCGTGTTGTCTCTCTGTGTGTCTTTGTGTCTGTGTAGCGATCAGTCTGTCGGTCGGTCGGTCGGTCTCTTTGTCTGTCCGTCTGTCTCTTTTCCGTTTCTCTTTTTCTCTCTCTGTCTCCCCCCCTCTCTCTCTCTCTCTTATCTCTGTCTGTCTATCTTCCTCTCTCTCCCTCTCTTTGAGAGACATAATAATCATGAAAATATGTTTTTCTATACAATACGTGCCTTATAAGTCCCTTTTTTAATTTTCAAGTCCTGTTCTACAACGAGTTACTACTTTGTATACATTTTGTGTATTGATAACCAGGTGTGTGAAGTTGGCAATGAGTAATGAGTAGGGAATTGGATATTCAATATCCAGCTGAAATCGAATCCACTGCCAGCAGTGAGTTGGGTATTCGCTTTACACACACAGCGAATACCCTAATGAGATCGAATCCACAGTCAGCTGTGAGTTGGGTATTCGTTCTACACTGACAGCGAATACCCTAATGAGATCGAATCCACAGCCAGCTGTGAGTTGGGTATTCGCTCTACACGAATACCCTAATGAGATCGAATCCACAGCCAGCAGTGAGTTGGGTATTCGCTTTACAAACACAGCGAATACCCTAATGAGATCGAATCCACAGCCAGCTGTGAGTTGGGTATTCGTTCTACACTGACAGCGAATACCCTAATGAGGTCGAATCCACAGCCAGCTGTGAGATGGGTATTCGTTCTACACTGACAGCGAATACCGTAATGAGATCGAATACACAGCCAGCTGTGAGTTGGGTATTCGTTCTACACTGACAGCGAATACCCTAATGAGATGGAATCCACTGCCAGCTGTGAGTTGGGTATTTGTTCTACACTGACAGCGAATACCCTAATGAGATCGAATCCACAGCCAGCAGTGAGTTGGGTATTCGCTTTACAAACACAGCGAATACCCTAATGCGATCGAATCCACAGCCAGCAGTGAGTTGGGTATTCGCTTTACAAACACAGCGAATACCCTAATGAGATCGAATCCACAGCCAGCAGTGACTTGGGTATTCGTTCTACACTGACAGCGAATACCCTAATGAGATCGAATCCACAGCCAGCTGTGAGTTGGGTATTCGCTCTACACTGACAGCGAATACCCTAATGAGATCGAATCCACAGCCAGCTGTGAGTTGGGTATTCGCTTTAAACACACAGTGAATACCCTAATGATAAGGAATCCACTGCCAGCTGTGAGTTGGGTATTCGCTTTGCACAAACAGCGAATACCCTAATGAGATCGAATCCACAGCCAGTTGTGAGTTGGGTATTCGTTCTACACTGACAGCGAATACCCTAATGAGGTCGAATCCACAGCCAGCTGTGAGATGGGTATTCGTTCTACACTGACAGCGAATACCGTAATGAGATCGAATACACAGCCAGCTGTGAGTTGGGTATTCGTTCTACACTGACAGCGAATACCCTAATGAGATGGAATCCACTGCCAGCTGTGGGTTGGGTATTTGTTCTACACTGACAGCGAATACCCTAATGAGATCGAATCCACAGCCAGCAGTGAGTTGGGTATTCGCTTTACAAACACAGCGAATACCCTAATGAGATCGAATCCACAGCCAGCAGTGAGTTGGGTATTCGTTCTACACTGACAGCGAATACCCTAATGAGATCGAATCCACAGCCAGCTGTGAGTTGGGTATTCGCTCTACACTGACAGCGAATACCCTAATGAGATCGAATCCACAGCCAGCTGTGAGTTGGGTATTCGCTTTAAACACACAGTGAATACCCTAATGATAACGAATCCACTGCCAGCTGTGAGTTGGGTATTCGCTTTGCACAAACAGCGAATACCCTAATGAGATCGAATCCACAGCCAGCTGTGAGTTGGGTATTCGTTCTACACTGACAGCGAATACCCTAATGAGGTCGAATCCACAGCCAGCTGTGAGTTGGGTATTCGTTCTACACTGACAGCGAATACCGTAATGAGATCGAATCCACAGCCAGCTGTGAGTTGGGTATTCGCTCTACACGAATACCCTAATGAGATCGAATCCACAGCCAGCAGTGAGTTGGGTATTCGCTTTACAAACACAGCGAATACCCTAATGAGATCGAATCCACAGCCAGCTGTGAGTTGGGTATTCGTTCTACACTGACAGCGAATACCCTAATGAGGTCGAATCCACAGCCAGCTGTGAGATGGGTATTCGTTCTACACTGACAGCGAATACCGTAATGAGATCGAATACACAGCCAGCTGTGAGTTGGGTATTCGTTCTACACTGACAGCGAATACCCTAATGAGATGGAATCCACTGCCAGCTGTGAGTTGGGTATTTGTTCTACACTGACAGCGAATACCCTAATGAGATCGAATCCACAGCCAGCAGTGAGTTGGGTATTCGCTTTACAAACACAGCGAATACCCTAATGCGATCGAATCCACAGCCAGCAGTGAGTTGGGTATTCGCTTTACAAACACAGCGAATACCCTAATGAGATCGAATCCACAGCCAGCAGTGACTTGGGTATTCGTTCTACACTGACAGCGAATACCCTAATGAGATCGAATCCACAGCCAGCTGTGAGTTGGGTATTCGCTCTACACTGACAGCGAATACCCTAATGAGATCGAATCCACAGCCAGCTGTGAGTTGGGTATTCGCTTTAAACACACAGTGAATACCCTAATGATAAGGAATCCACTGCCAGCTGTGAGTTGGGTATTCGCTTTGCACAAACAGCGAATACCCTAATGAGATCGAATCCACAGCCAGTTGTGAGTTGGGTATTCGTTCTACACTGACAGCGAATACCCTAATGAGGTCGAATCCACAGCCAGCTGTGAGATGGGTATTCGTTCTACACTGACAGCGAATACCGTAATGAGATCGAATACACAGCCAGCTGTGAGTTGGGTATTCGTTCTACACTGACAGCGAATACCCTAATGAGATGGAATCCACTGCCAGCTGTGAGTTGGGTATTCGTTCTACACTGACAGCGAATACCCTAATGAGATCGAATCCACAGCCAGCAGTGAGTTGGGTATTCGCTTTACAAACACAGCGAATACCCTAATGAGATCGAATCCACAGCCAGCAGTGAGTTGGGTATTCGTTCTACACTGACAGCGAATACCCTAATGAGATCGAATCCACAGCCAGCAGTGAGTTGGGTATTCGTTCTACACTGACAGCGAATACCCTAATGAGATCGAATCCGCAGCCAGCTGTGAGTTGGGTATTCGCTTTAAACACACAGTGAATACCCTAATGAGATCGAATCCACTGCCAGCTGTCAGTTGGGTATTCGCTTTGCACAAACAGCGAATACCCTAATGAGATCGAATCCACAGCCAGCTGTGAGTTGGGTATTCGTTCTACACTGACAGCGAATACCCTAATGAGGTCGAATCCACAGCCAGCTGTGAGTTGGGTATTCGTTCTACACTGACAGCGAATACCGTAATGAGATCGAATCCACAGCCAGCTGTGATTTGGGTATTCGTTCTACACTGACAGCGAATACCCTAATGAGATCGAATCCACTGCCAGCTGTGAGTTGGGTATTCGTTCTACACTGACAGCGAATAACCTAATGAGATCGAATATACAGCCAGCTGTGAGTTGGGTATTCGCTCTACACTAACAGCGAATACCCTAATGAGATCGAATCCACAGCCTGCAGTGAGTTGGGTATTCGCTTTACAAACACAGCGAATACCCTAATGAGATCGAATCCAAAGCCAGCAGTGAGTTGGGTATTCGTTCTACACTGACAGCGAATACCCTAATGAGATCGAATCCACAGCCAGCTGTGAGTTGGGTATTCGCTTTACACACACAGTGAATACCCTAATGATATCGAATCCACAGCCAGCTGTGAGTTGGGTATTCGCTTTGCACAAACAGTGAATACCCTAATGAGATCGAATCCACAGCCAGCTGTGAGATGGGTATTCGTTCTACACTGACAGCGAATACCCTAATGAGGTCGAATCCACAGCCAGCTGTGAGATGGGTATTCGTTCTACACTGACAGCGAATACCGTAATGAGATCGAATACACAGCCAGCTGTGAGTTGGGTATTCGTTCTACACTGACAGCGAATACCCTAATGAGATCGAATCCACTGCCAGCTGTGAGTAAGGTATTTGTTCTACACTGACAGCGAATACCCTAATGAGATCGAATCCACTGCCACTAGGGTATTCACTGTGTGTTTAAAGCGAATACCCAACTCACAGCTGGCTGTGGATTCGATCTCATTAGGGTATTCGCTGTCAGTGTAGAGCGAATACCCAACTCACAGCTGGCTGTGGATTCGATCTCATTAGGGTATTCGCTGTCAGTGTAGAACGAATACCCAACTCACTGCTGGCTGTGGATTCGATCTCGTTAGGGTATTCGCTGTGTTTGTAAAGCGAATACCCAACTCACTGCTGGCTGTGGATTCGATCGCATTAGGGTATTCGCTGTGTTTGTAAAGCGAATACCCAACTCACTGCTGGCTGTGGATTCGATCTCATTAGGGTATTCGCTGTCAGTGTAGAACAAATACCCAACTCACAGCTGGCAGTGGATTCGATCTCATTAGGGTATCCGCTGTCAGTGTAGAACGAATACCCAACTCACAGCTGGCTGTGTATTCGATCTCATTACGGTATTCGCTGTCAGTGTAGAACGAATACCCATCTCACAGATGGCTGTGGATTCGACCTCATTAGGGTATTCGCTGTCAGTGTAGAACGAATACCCAACTCACAGCTGGCTGTGGATTCGATCTCATTAGGGTATTCGCTGTGTTTGTAAAGCGAATACCCAACTCACTGCTGGCTGTGGATTCGATCTCATTAGGGTATTCGTGTAGAGCGAATACCCAACTCACAGCTGGCTGTGGATTCGATCTCATTAGGGTATTCGCTGTCAGTGTAGAACGAATACCCAACTCACAGCTGGCTGTGGATTCGATCTCATTAGGGTATTCGCTGTGTGTGTAAAGCGAATACCCAACTCACTGCTGGCAGTGGATTCGATTTCAGCTGGATATTGAATATCCAATTCCCTACTCATTACTCATTGCCAACTTCACACACCTTTGATAACCAGAGTATAAATCATCAACACATAAATTATGATTTAAGTGAATTCTTATCTGAATTGTTAATACTGGTAACCGCTATTTGATAATATTTAATTAAAGTTCTAGTGTAAACGTATAAAGGAATTTAATCGCACTCAGTTAACGTTTCTTTTAGGAATAAAATGTTTTTGCTACAAGGAAGCGACAGGAAATACCTTTTTTTCAGACTGTTTGATAACCAAGTATGCAGCGCGTGCTCTGTGAAATGAAAGGATCAGGTTATCCGACTCCGAAAATGTTCTTTACATTAATTCACCCAGCAAAACGATTTTCTGTTTAAGAACGAAAAAGATAATAGAAAAACGTCACTATTTACATTGTTGAATAATCATCATCCGTGGTCTTTTTTGTTGGTGATTTTTCCAGCATGTTCACTGCTGGTTGATTCTACAAAATTACTTTCGTAATGTAAAGGTTATATGTTATTTTACAATGTGCGCATAAAAAAGGTGCGACGACAAATATAGCTTTCTTTGTTAATGTTTAGATATATTTGTCTCGTACGTTCACACATGTAAAGAACCTGTTAACATTTCCATTAAACGCTGTAAATTGTATATGAGGTAACCTTTTAGCCAGTTTATCAAAGCGCGTCTGCGATTGAAGAACTAATGCAAAATATGATTCCAACAGAAGATCTCGGTGGTATATCTGAATACAAATGTATATGATGTTGTTATAAAGTTTATGAAGAATTGTTACATAAGTACAGCATGTTTATAAATGTACATGTAACATGTAAGGATTAGTTTCTTATTTAAAAAAAATCTTTACCTGACTGGATCATTTATAGTATTTGGCTGGTGTTCCAAACTGATTTCAGTCGGGACAAAGTTATTAGTATATGGGAATGTGGTGAGAAGTGGGACAAAAAGAATTACGCTTCTAGAGACTGACAAGACGCTGAGAACGCAACCCAAAATATTGCAGACGAACGCGAATAAGTTTAGAAATGAGCGATTAAAATCAAGACACCACAATAATTAACGTATAACCTTTGAAGATGCGAATTGAAGCAGTCAGTGCAACTGGATTCTCAAATCAAGATTCTACGGTTCCCCATCTTAACCTATCAGGTTCAAGATCAATTATACTAATCAAAATAAAGATTTTCAAGTCAAAAGTCAAAGTCAAAACACCTTTTATTCTCTCATGCCAGTTATGACAAAATGAGGATATACATGACTGATATTTTCGAGGCTTACAAAGAAGTATATTAACATAAACAGAAATTTTTATGAGGTTATTAGATACATGTATACGGAGAGTCAGATACTATTACATGTAACTAGTTAGAAACAAACACAATACAGGTATAAGCACAATAATTTACATCTGAATGTTATCATTAGACGAAATATAACTAAAATGCCAGCGTTCTCATGTTTTACAAGACTGGGTATAAAGTAATGTACATTTAAAAGCGATAACTAATAATGATTTTAATAAATGTGCACAGGTTGCTTTATTCCTGTTGGTTATTTGTGTTAAGAAGTTGATCCATTTTGTAAGTATTGGGTCTTTGATAGTAGTAAGGCTTAAGGTACAGTTTTCTACCTTGTTCGAATAGTCGGCATTGGAATAAATAATGGAATTCGTCTCCTAATTGACCTACACATGTCGTACAAAAACGTTGATTTACTGGTACTCTTGACCAGCTGCCGGTTTCTACTGGGAATCTATGATTTCGCGTTCGAAATTTCAAAATATGATAAACGTATTGTTTTGGTGTATTAGCTAAATATCTTTCAGTTTGAAAGTTATGCTTAAAGATTCTATATGTTTGACCTTTACTTGAATTTTCTACATTTGAAAACCATTCGTTTATAGATAAATCCTTTAGTTTTTGTTTGACCGTTAGTTTAAGCCACTTGGTATTTGGAAATACGTGTGTTTCCCATATGTTAATTAGACCCGTTTTCATTAATACATTTTTGATACAATAAACCAGGTGCGATATTTTGTCAAGGTAATTAAATGGAAATTTTAACATTTCAAATTATGGGAGTTTGGATTAAAAAAACAACAACAAACAAGTTGTTTATGTCATCAACAATACATTTAGAAAACGCAGCATCTCTACACTCTAAGTCTTCATCATAGGATCATTAAAAAAATTGTGTGGTTTAGTGAGTTTTACTGCGTAAGTAATATATAACAACTTTGGCTTTAAATATATTAACTGGTACGTTGACAGTGTATGAATATTAATAGATTTACTTTGTTTATATGTCTTCTACACTTTTTTATAAGAACCTACTTGCCTCCAATGGCAAACTGTTTTGTCCACTGAACGTTCCTAGGCGGTAAACCCAAAGTCTCTCTTTTTCGATATTTGTGTGTTGTGTAATAACGTACGGATTTCTAATAATACTATCCATATGTGGTTAGTTGAAATGGAATACTGACCAATGACTAAATTTGCCAATGAAGTTCACATTCACTGCAGCGTTGCCTTACTATCTGTGAAATCTGATGTACGGGTACCCAAGTGAATGTGAAATAATCTAAAAAACATCAAGAAGAAAAGGCCTGCAGTAAAAATATTGAAACATACATTGAAAAGTGTTAATATGTCATCAGATTATGTTACATAAAAATTATTATGTCTGTACATTTCAATGTAATATTCACAAAACATACTTATGTTTATTTAAGTCATATTATCCTGTAAAGCAATGACCCTTCTGTTTTCTGCGTACAAACGAACTGAAAAAACGAGTAAGCTTCTCGAAAATAGAGAAATAAAAACGATTGAAATGATCTTAATTAAAAGAAGTTTCTCTTTAATATTCTAATGTTAAAATGTTAATTGGAGCACACAATCGGAGAATAGAACTGAAAACACTTGGCTAAGCTTGTAAAAAAGATAATCATTTATTTTTCAACTGGTTACCTCAAGCATTAGTTTTTTGCATCTTGATTATGCTTTATGAAAATAGAAATTAAAAGTACGCATTCTTTCTTATATTTTATTTAAGCAATTGAAGCATTGGCATCACAAAGAAACGTCGCCTTTAACTTAAATTTCAAGTAAAAAGTTTCTTGGAACACTTAATAGACAAGAAAAAAGAAAAGAAATTAAAACGTCATTTTATCATTCAAATATATCCAAAACTGTCACAACTAATTTTTGTCTACATTACTTAATATACATGTTCGAAAACAATAAAAGATATCTGAGCGGCTGGACAACCATGTTAGGTTATTTTAGAATCATAGTAAATGAATTGATTATTTATCTTGTTCGGTGGCTTTGAAAGTTCATTTTTCATCTATTGAAAGATTCATACGCCGGCAGTGAGGAGGCTGATGTTACGGACGGGGCGTTGGAAAAACATAATAGTGTTGAGTTATCTTAATTTTTGTCGTCTTTGAGCTCTAAAGTGAATTCCATGTTGATACAGTCATGCTATTTATTTGGAATAAAATAAAACTACAAACGCGTGTGCAGGTTCCGTTTTGCAAGGATAAATTTTATGCTTTTGGGATGAACGCGTCAAATCGAATCGTAATATCAATCAGAACAGATATCAGACCAGCATTATCAAGTAAAAAGCACATACTAGCCACATATATTTTAGAGTCCCATCAAATTTACAACTGTCATATCCTCATACCAGTAACCTTGTTAACTCAATTATAATTATATTAACATGTGGCTGATTTATACCGGTGACCATAAGACCCATAAGACCCATTTGCACGTGCTGACCGCCTATGACCTCTACACTGCACTTAATGTGTCATTTTATAAATGAAACATCATTAGTCCGGTATCGAACCAGCACTGGTATAGCGTCTAGCAAAACATGATTCATAGCATGGTAGCAACTTAACCAACGCCAGAATAAATCATTGTAAAATAAACCATCGTTTAGTGACGCCCATGACTGATTTATTCTAATCATTGAATTACTTGCAGGGAAATACATTTTTTGATCGCCAAACTGCATAAATAGTGATAAATGTCGGGATGTGATGTAAATCCTGTACCTAAATCGTAATATTAAGTTTTTATTTGGCTTCAGATAAAAACCTGCACTATTCATTATTGATTATATAATGCCACAGTCTGACAGGAAACAAGATTTTCGCAATTGTAACAAATGCTTTTGAGTTTTGAAGATATCATGATATATGTTTAGAACATGACATTTAAGGTCCAGTTATTAATTCAATTTTCCGTGAAAAATGATGTGAACTATTACAATCAAGTGCTCATCTATGAAATTTTAACATAAATTTAAATCTTGTTATCGATATGACGTGCTTTCATATCATAAACTATTCGATCTTAAAATCGTCAACAATAAAATCACGCTGCTGAATTTGTGCTGATTGTTGGTGACCAATGACATCTTCCTACGAGTATATGTATTATAGTTCCACGCGAGTAAATATAGATGGTAGTAATAGTGCTTCCAAGCTTAAACACGCTTTGTTTGCATGATACCATTAAAGAACATAATTTTTTACATATTCAATTAATTGTATGCGTTAAAGTACAAATATAAATAAATATTGATCCATCCCGAATGATGGTTTACGTAAGGTGGTGATCATGAAACGTGATCCATCAGACGACAGTCTTTAAGTTAGTGGTCCTGATTGAGTTTTGGCACTGGTTCCTTGTGTACATATTTAGTTGTTTAACCCGGGGCTAGGCGGCGTTGGCAGTTATATGCAATTTTATTACTGCCCATGAACAGACTCAATCAAACCGAACCTGCGATATTTTCATATGTGTTCTGTTGTTTGGCTTTTAACGTTTCAATAAATATTTTGATTATTATGTATTCAGCAACTGATGTTAGTATTAGCAACTGATGTTAGTATTAAGGTTCTAATGGGGTTTGGATTATCAAGGATCAGTTTACTGACGCCAGTATTTGGGATCCTAAGGAAGCTGGTATTGTTGATTGTGAGACCCATCTACTGACGCCAGTATTAGGAATCCTAAGGATGCTGGTATTGTTGATTGTGAGACCCATCTACTAACGCCAGTATTAGGGATACTAAGGAAGCTGGTATTGTTGATTGTGAGACCCATCTACTGACGCCAGTATTAGGGATCCTTAGGATGCTGGGATTGTTGATTGTGAGGCCCAACTACTGAGTGTTGATGATTCTGAGGGTGTTTTTAATGTCTTAGAACCCGTTACTGACGCCAGTTTTGAATGTCATATAACCCGTCACTGTCGCTGGTATGGTTGAAGTGCAGATTGGTCTAATAAAACACACTCCGATTACTTTCCGGTACCTGCATGTAAAATTTAAAAAAATGTCAATAGATTTTCAACCGTTCGTATCATGGAATTTTTCAAAAATCTGTAAACGAATTGACAAGCATTCCATTACCAAGGAATCTATTTTCTTATGTTATTTCCGATTAATAGCTAAAGAAATTCCAAGTTGAATTTATTGATAACATGCCTGAAATACTCTACAGGCAGTGTCAAGCGCATCGATTGTCACATTATTAAAGCCTCTTGTCAATGCATTGTTAATATATTGATATGTCAATGAAAAATCCCACCAAAACTTCTTCTTAATTAAATTGATATAATTGATATCAATTGAGAATATTACTTTAATTGTGATGATGATGGAACCTTCTATTTGAGCTCTATTGTGTTTGCATTATAATGCTTCTTAATCATTTTGATGTAAATCAGGAATATTTCTCAAACAAAGTATACACATTTGTGGTAGATAGTTTAACAAGCATTTCTCATGTTTATTTAAAAACAAGTGATATTGTCTATTCTGGGAATCGAACTCGTACGGTATGACAACAGCACCAAGTCTGATAATGTTATCATCATTACATGACATCGGTAGTAGTACTGACTACATTGTATATGAACGGGGAGACTTTCTACACCGCATGTAATTGTGTGAATTAAGTTAGTACGAGGTACAGTCAAAAAGTTCCCGGACTGCCTTCGAATTGTATTTTTTCCATATATATACCTGTGGCTTTCATGGATCAGTTTTGGAGAAATCTAAATCCATTCAAAAATGAGACGGAAACTGTAATCACTAATTACATTGGACGTAAAATAACGAAGGCAAAATTGAGTTTTCAAACAGGCGAACATGGCTATTGCCCTGATCTTACTAAAATAAATACGTCCCTGACCTTCTGAAAACGTGATATTCTAGGCTAGTAACTGTACAATAACACAAGCTAAAAGTAATATTGCTAAGGCGAAATTACAGATACTCTTTTGGTAATACATTTTCTTGTAAACCTAAACATGCAAAACTATATTATGGCTTATAGCACCTTGTACTTAGTATACGTTTTCTGTGCGTGCTTTTTAAAATTTTTCCCTGTATAACTTATGACACTTTGTCTTTCGAGGAACTTCTGTCGGATACAACGCTGAATCTAAGAAAAAAGATGAAAAGGGAACTTTGAAACCCTCCAAACACGACAAATATGAAAATATTGCAGGCTCGGTTTGATTGTTCCTGTTCATGGGCAGTAATGGAAACGCATAAAAGTTACAGCCTATCATTACGACTAGGTAAGGAAATTAGTTGAACATTGTCTTTACATTTTAACAAAATAGATAAATACTTTATAATAGTTGATTAAACAAATATATATTTATTAACTTACTAATGACTTATCTCGAAAAAGATACTTGCATGCTTAAATAAATTTCGCTATAATTATCCCTAAGAACGTTACCAAACCCAACCCATCGCCATCGGTTGTTATTTTCTTTGAAACACAAATCAAAGTGTCAAAGCATGATTGTAGGTAACAGATAACGGATACTCATCAAAATCAAGACGATAGTAATTAGACTAATGAATGCTATCAGACAATCATTGGTTACATTGATGTATTCTGCCTCAAACCACCTGATAACCAAAGTGCTTTCACATTAAATGGTAGTAAGGTTTTATGTCTTACATCTGGATTGCGTCACGTCAGGTAGCTCCTACATAAGGTGACTAGAATAAAAAACAACAACGTAGACTTGCGTATGTGCTGACACATATGGTCAAAATATACTTAAAGATATTAGAAACGAAACTTCTTTAAACACAAAATATACTTAGTGTTTAAAAATGTTGCGTTTCTCATTTCTTAAAGAATATTAAAGAAATGAAAACGCATCGTCTTTTAACACGAAATATATTTCGTATTTAAAGAAGTTGCGTTTCTAATTTCTTGTAGTATATATGCGCTTGTAGGATGTAAACCAACAATAAAAATGATGATCCATGTTTTAATATTAACTTTTTAGTTTTATTTTTATCAAATAGTTTCAATTTCTTGAAAGAATCTTAAATAGAATTCTCATTAAACCAATCACGTAGAAAATTTCTTTGTCATTTCTACGTTGAGGCATATCTCTTTTAAATGATTAATGTCGGATGTGGTTAACTGAATTGGTGCAGATGTTTTGAATAAGCAGATGTTGCATTGAAAATTGAAGTTGTTGACCAATTATAAACATAATTAGATACATTTTTTTTTCATCTGGATTGACATAACGTTTTAATAGTATTTTTTCCTTTTAAATTTTCCTAAACACCTTAGCCTCAAACTACTTAATTTTGTCTAGGTTTGATCTCAAATCTTGTTTTTATATCCAAATAGACACATCGACAGGTTTTCTCATCTGATGAACTCATCGTTAAAATATAATAAAACTCGGCTAGTTCTGTTTGGTTAATGTTCAAATAATGTATTGTATTCATGATTTTTTTTCCAAATGTTTCCATAAAAAAAACATTACAATAAAAGAATCAATCCAGAAATATTTTTTAGCTTTTCTTAAACAAAACGCTAATATATACCAACATCTCTGGAGACAGGGACAACGGTACTGTACAATAATGATTATCCTCTAGAGATTTATGGATATGACACTCGTGACAAATGAAATATAGATCAGAGTTGATAGAAATGTCTTTTTTGCAGAAAACAAACATTTATATTCAACATAACTCAATAAAAATCCCAGAACATATTAAAACGAAATATAAATATAACGAACACCCACATTCGGAAAACAAGTCTTCCTTTCATAACCATAAGTGCAAGTATGTGGGAGAAAATGCAAGTGTATATGACATAATTGCAAAAAGACTCAACAAAAATGAACACGAGAAGGTTTAGAGCCTTGAATGTTCAGTGGAAACGCCTCACGTTACAAGTCATTCAAAATGTACTATGCTGCCTTTATGAATTAACTTTTTCACACACAACCGTGCTGCTTTCAAACGAGCATACAAACGAGAAAAATTAAGCAACTTTTACAAATTTCGTGCGAAATGTAAAGTTCTCGGTGTTCTTATTGAGGTCATGGTAACTGAATTTAAATATCAAAACCAAGATGGCAAAAAATAAAAGAAATTGATATTGTTCTTTTTATGTTGTCCCTAGAAACATTCATAAGCTCAAATTCTCCTGCCACTGAGGTTAGCAAGGAGATCAAATGTGATGGTTTGATTACATAGCATACAGTGCTCTGTAAATTACCTTATATGTAACCTATAACATTAAATTATAAGTAAGGGATTTACAAAGAAATAGTGGAATATACGATATTGCCTCTTAATTGTTTTTATGTGTCAGTGAAATTTTAATATAACATTCGTTGAAATTTAACTAGATGAAATATTATGTATAAAGTGAATGACAAAACTTATAAAACGTTTTGCTGAAATTGTGTGTGATACCATTAAACATATTTCAAAAGTTATACGAAGATAATGTTCTTGAGTTCTTTTATACATTTAAAAAGCTCTAACAAAAGCTTTATTGTTCTGTAATAAAAAAACTCCTGTAGATGTTGATATAAGGAATAAACATTAGAAAAAAATACATTAAATATATTAAAAATCAAAATTATCTTTAATAATAATAATAATAATAATAATAATAATAATAATAATTATCACCATCATCATCATCATCATCATCATCATCATCATTATTATTATTATTATTATTATTATTATTCAAATACTCCTGTAATGTGCTTAAACGCGACTCGATCAAGTTCCGACATGCCAACAGATTATTCTATTGATCACTATAACCTACTGTAAGAGAGTTTTATTTACCTTTCGTGATAAAGTTGTTTTTCACTTGAAAACGTTTTTATATCCCAATGAAACTGATAACAAAATCATAAGAGACCTATCAATGGCCGTCCACAGTCTTCATTGTTCTTTCATCAATATAAAAGAAAGTTATCATGCGTCTCTTTTGAAAAAAATGCACTTCAGTAAAACTTTGCAAAAAAGAATGTTATTGAACTTTGTATACGTTGTAAAGAAAAACAGGTAGACCAAAACATTCCATAAAGTTCTATTAACACCAAAATCCAAACACAAAAACTTAACATTACAAAACATAATTTGAAATGCCCACATGAGAAACATGATAAGGGCAACATCATCGCCGGTCTCTTTCTCTAACAAATGCATAGAATATGACATGATTGTAAAATTGTTTTTGACCCTGAGATTCCTGGTCGCCTAAATATGTGAAACAGGATAATTTATAAAGTTCTTTAAAGGACACAACATATGTTGTCAGTTTTATAATATATCTATTTATGTAGTCATTAAAATGTGGGCATTTGAGTCTGATAATTTTCGTTTTAATTGATGAAGTTGCAATAAAGGTCTTGGACAGCCTTTGAATGCTCCTTAGAACTCGATATAACATTAAATAGGCGACCAGACTGATTACTCGAAAAAGTTAAGTTTCAAAATGACAACCTTAAAATGTTATCTATAATTTTTCAACAATGATTGTTAAAAATAAAAGCATTGCATATTGAATAGTTTTAGGCGATCTGAAAATAATGTAGATCTAAAGGATGATGTAGGTACGATATTTTTCTGAATCACTTTTATCATGTTTCTTATTCTTCTTGCAATAAACACCAGAAAGGTTGGATTCGTTGCTGAATTGTATTCAAATTTGGTTATTTGAAATAAATACATTTCTAATCAAAGGTAACTTGCTATTGCTGAGCTAGGTATGTTGTCGGACTAAAGACATTTCATATATAGACGGGTCTTCTCTGACCATTCCAAATCCGATTTCATGTTTGTTGCTGATGTTGCTGACTATTCATAAAACACTTCTAAATTTGGTATTATGCACAAAACGTGTTGGTCAGATATGGCCGTCGTCGACTAGATACTCTGTAATCGACAGTCAGTATGCATTAAAACGATTGGTCCGATATGGTCACAATAATAAATAGACCGAGAGCAGTTATAAGGCAAAATACAATCTTTTAAGTCAACTGATGCAAAGAAATAAGATACAGTTACTTAAATATCCGTTTTTCGGCGTTAGCTGTCTAAGCTCACTTTTGACCTAGTTTTTCGACCAATGAAATGTTGTGAATAATACTCGTATTCTCTTATTATGCAGAGGGAAAATGAAATAAACTATTTCGATTGGTAGCTATTCACACCAGAGAGGCATCTAGCAGGGTGGAGAGGTATCTAGTGGGATTTTTATTATTATGCAGCGGAAAAATCAAATAGATTATTTCGATTGGTTATTAGTGGGTGTTGTATTGGAGAAAAAAAAACATATTTACGATTTAAATAACCAGTTAAGTCAATATTGATGGCTTAAATACAATTTTATATGGAATATTTTTGGGTGTCAGCTAAACACTTGCATACAAGTTTACACAGTGTAAAACGAAAGAGAAGTGTAGATATTTCTAGTTCTTACTGGTTTCTTTCTAGTTCCTTTGATACTGATTGTTAATTTCAAGTACAAAAATACAGGTTGATTGTAGTGTAGTGGATGACACTCTCGCCTCCCAAGCGAAGGCCCCGGGTTCAATACTCGGGAGAGACACTTTTTTTAAAGTTAATTGACGTAAAAGTTGGTAGATTTCGCTTTGTAACAGGCTGTTTGTATTTATTTTTATTAAATTTCAAGGACATTTATTCATCTTGAGTTCTAACTCTACAAGATGTATTTTTATTGAAACTGAATAAATGTAGATCAAGACTTAATGTAAGACATTGCTTCTTTAACCGACTTGTTATCACTGTATGAAATTGTTGCAACAGCTTGAACATTTTTTTTAAAAGACACTTTCAATGAATTTATGAGCAGGCTGGAGAGGTATCTAGTGGGATTTTTATTATTATGCAGCGGAAAAATCAAATAGATTAATTCGATTGGTTGTTAGTGGGTGTTGTATTGGAGGAAAAACATATTTACGATTTAAGTAACCAGTTAAGTCAATATTGATGGCTTAAATACAATATTATATGGAATATTCTTGGGTGTCAGGTAAACACTTGCATACAATACACAGTGTAAAACGAAAGAGAAGTGTAGATATTCCTAGTTCTTACTGGTTCCTTTCTAGTTCCTTTGATACTCATTGTTAATTTCAAGTACGAAATACATGTTTATTGTAGTGTAGTGGCTAACACTATCGCCTCTCAAGCGGATGCCCCGGGTTCAATACTCAGGACGGACACTTTTTTTAAATAATATACTTAAAAGTTGGTAGATTTCGCTCTTGTAACAGGCTGTTATTATTTATATTTATTAAATTTCAAGGACATTTATTCATCTTGAATTCTCACTCTACACGAGGTATTTTATTGAAACTGAATATTTTGCTTCAGTATCTTTAATCGACTTGTTATCACTGTATGAAATTGTTGCAACAGCGTCAACATTTTTTTTGAAAGACACTTTCAATAAATTTATGAGTTGTCATGATTCGGTCGCTTAATCTCTAAGTCATACTAAGAAGGCAGGGAGGGTTCGTCGACAGCTATAACAAATAAAATAAAATAACTAAACTGTGTCTGCTTTGCCTCTCGGTATTTCTTTCTTTCTTATATACATGTATATATAAATCTTTTCCATCAACGCCGTTTATCTTTTTTAAAGATATTTCTTGTTTCATTTTTAAACCGATAAATACTGAATCGAAAACTTCCAAATTAAATATATTGGTGATCAAATTTCTCTAGGTATTTGCATTCACTGGCATCATTAATGTAATAGGAATTTTCCATGCTATTTTTGTCAAGTTTTCATTTTAGCTCAGTGTCCTATATGAAGCGATTTATGATACTATAATGTTGGATACTTTATCTCAAATACAGTCTACTGACTTCGCCAATTAATTTATGACTCTTAAGCACAGATTACCGAGTCATTAGGCTTGTATTGCAACAACCGGGTTTAAGAGAGGGAGAACTTACTGGTCTTTCTAATTGGAGAGAAGGCGGATCTTCAAAAATACACTTGACACTCGCGTATCGTTTTACAAAAAACCCAAAACTTTATTACCTCATCGATTTCATGTTAATTGTCGTCATTTGAAAAAATGGAATTCTAGACTTTTATAGAAAGAGAGCGTGAAAAGCCTAATGGTCTTTCTAATTGGAAAGAAAGAGAATCTTCAACAATACTTGACAATCTCGTGTATCGTTTATAAAACCTAGTTTAATGACTACTCGACTTCATGTTACTTTTTCGTCATTTGAAACAGAAAATTATTCACGTTTTACAAGTTACGGTTGCTGTGTGGATCGTCTATAGTGAGCATCTGTAATGATCGAAGTTTCCTGCCTCTCGTTTTTCTCATGTTGCCTTTACAAAGGCTGTAGTGTATTAATGTATCACTCGAGGTTATATATTTGACAGCGTGACATGTTTAATTTGTGCACCGTTTCCCGCCCGCCATTCCTTCGGTTTTTCATCGGGGCGAGATGTGGCATATTAATTTATTTTTGTCTTTTATATGTTTATCACAAACTTGTAGCATAATTCAAATAAGCTAGTCGTTTTAAATTCAGTTTAATTTTTCTTTTTTTCAATTGAATTTTAGTATTTTTCAGTTTCTGGAGTATCGTTATGGCCTAGGACGAGCCTTGTTGCAACCAACACGTTGTTTCTATTAAAAATACTGTACTGTTACTGTATTACTGTACATTGAAATTATGTCAAATATAAATACCTGTATTGAAATCCCTTAAAATATAAAATGCTTAGTGTTTGTTGTTTAAAAGGAACATGTGATTAGTGAATAATTGTTTTACTCACGACTGAAAGTGAATAAGGGTATTCATGACTTTTATAGGAACAATTTGTATTTGCACGTATTTGCAGGTGATGCTTTATATAACCTAATTATCATTTTAAGGATTTACAGACTCAACGAAAGTTTTCAAAATCTAAAGAGCATGATAGATTATATAAATACACTTAGTTGCGCTCAACCCGGGGCTAGGCGGCGTGGACAGTTATATGCATTTCCGTCACTGCCCATGATCAGGCTCAATCAAACCCAGCCTGCAATATTTTTATATTTGTCATGTTTTGTGGTTTAACAATTCATCTGAAAGTGGAATTAATACTGAACACGCCCCTATAAATGCATTCAATACTTAGCCGGAAATACCACGTTACTCTATATGATTGCCAAAATACAAAAACACCTTAAAGTAAGAATTACCGTCTTATCCAGCTCTTTAAACTGTTCAATTATCAGTGCTCATAACCTCATGTCTAAGAGCCATCGACGAACATGCATGCATTTGTTATTGCAAATGTGTTTTCTGGTTTATAACATTTCGGTCGAAATTTTAAAGAAACTTATAGGCAACGTTTTGCGGGCATTCTATTAGTCGTCTGTTGATATTTCAAGATTGATCGTTTCTCTTAAAAACAATTAACAACCTTAAAACGATACATGCTTAATTGTCTCATTGAAACAATAAAAATTAAAACAACAACAAAAATTCATGCATACATAAATTATTTCGTGAGGTATTAACTCCTATATTGTTCTGTAAAATTTAATGTTTAAAATAAAATAACACTTTTTTACTATACTTTAAGAGACTTGATCGATTCACTTTCTTTCTTTCTATATCAATGTAACCAATTAATTATCAAGATAAAACCGTTTTCCATATTTGCTTAATAAAATGTACCATTTGGATAACTTGGATGAACTTGCGCATAATAAAGCAAACATCTTATGAAAGGCAAATCCTATCTTGACAACGATCTGTGTATTAAAAATGAATTAGATCTATAGTTCGATTTTGACCCGTGAGCTGTGACCTTTTGGACAAGTCCATTGTTATAATCCTAAATAGGTAAAGTACGTCAATTTACAAAGGTACCGTTAATTTACTTAACTTATATGACATTAAAAAATGTTCAGCAGCCAAAAGTTAGTCACGGCGAAATAGCTCAGTGGATAAAGATCTCGAGCTATGATTCCAAACATTGCAAGTTCGAATCCAATTAAAGTAACTTTTTTTATTTTTGTCTTTCATTTACTTTTTAAATATTAATTTAGTCCGCATGATATTATTTAGTTAATTGTTAATTTATCATTATCTTTTGCAAAGCCTTTTGATTTAGTTCCTGTTCATTTTTTTTTAAATATATTGTTGTTGAGCAGCTTGCCATCCCCCATTCACCGCTGCCCCAAAGGGGCACTGACACTTGTGAATCCTGACTTTCTGTAAACAATTGTAGTTAATGGAACCTTCATAACATTCTCTTCTTTTCAAAACCATTTTGTACAATGTATTGGCATCGTCCGAAAACTGTATTTTGAGTAAGCTTCGATCGCGACATCTTACCAACTGACTTGATGAAAGCTTACTCGACATTTGCACGGTTTTTTGACAATTTTGTTGGTGTCTACATATTTGTAATGAAAAGAATGACATTAAAAATAAGATCCGCTCCCAGGATTCGAACTCACAACCCTTCTGACACATTATCAGAAATCATAAGCGTTACTGCCACGGCTATGAAACCTTTTTGTTACATGTTTTTCAATTTCAAAATTATGAAATATGATAGGACAATCTAACTTCCCTATTTTGTGGAATATTCCAAAAATCTATAAATACAAAAGTGCATTCACGGCTCAACGCGTAAAATCGGACTATAGTAACGACCGAAATAAATATAATCTATTGTCATATTCCTGAACTATTGAAGTAAATGTTTGATACCGTATTTCTCAGTAATTATTTTTATGATTTACTTCAGAAGTCATATTTTTTCTTCTAATTTATCGTGAAAGCGACATATTTCTCCTAATGCCAGGTGGTTTCATTTTGTATATTTCAATAAATCATGGATTTATTATTATTCAATCTGTTGAACTTCATGTCCTTAACATGAAAATATTTTCTATCTTTGTTTGCTTCACTCTGTCTGTCTGTCTGTTTGTCTGTGTGTCTGTCTGTGTGTCTGTCTGTGTGTCTGTCTGCCTGTCTGCCTGCATGCGCCTGCCTGACTGCATCCTTTCTGCCTGTCTGTCTGTCTCTTTTTTCTTCTTTTCTCACTTTCTCTCTATCTCACTCTCTCTCTCTCTCTCTCTCTCTGAGAATAACGTAATAACAGGAAAATATTTTTTTCTATAAAATACGTTCCTTATAAGTTCCTATTTTTTATTTTCCAGTTCCTATGCCACAAAGAGTAAATACTTTGTAAACGTTTTGTATATTGATAACCAGTGTATTTATCATCCACAAATATTAATATTTATTTGAATTCTTATTTTAATCCAAAACACTGATAATACCTGTAATATTTCATAATAATTCTGGTGTAAAACGGATTAAGGGATTTTATCGCACTCAGTGAACGTTCTCGTTTAGGAATATGTTTTGTATTTTACAAGAAAGCGACAGGTTACACCTTTTTCTCCAGACTGTTTGATAACAAAGCATGTAGTACGCTTGGTCACCTATCCTTTTGAATTTGCCGATGACCGTAATCAATAAATCATGAAAATCACTTAAAATTGTTTATAAAAAGAATAATGCGTTGTCAGGGTTCAAAGAGACCTTAGTAATTTTTGTAACTATGTCAAAGAATTTATTATTCGTTAACCCACGATTTCTCATTTTCTTAAGCGGTAACCCACGAGTTCTAATTTTATAAAGCGGTAACCCCGGAGTTATCATTTTATTTGTTTGTGGCGTCTATTTTGAAATTGATCATTGTATAACTATGCTCTCTCTTATCCTTTCTAGTGTTTGGCTGTGTAAAGGCTGTGTCTTCTGGATGTGGCAATTCCTGATATGCATATTTCACGCTTTTATATAATCCCATGTTCTCTGCGAAATGAATGGATCAGGTTATATGATTCCGAATCGTTTCTGAATCTTAAGATTAATTCTCCCCAGCAAAAAGAATGGCTCCAAACAAGATAATCTGGGAGTCGAAGCCATTTAATGAGAATTAAAAGATTTCAAATTTGGGTAGTTTGGAAATAAAACATACAAGATTTACAAGACAAGACATTCAAAAATCACATCATCTCGACACAGCCAAAAAGCAGAGAGGATAACCAGAATGCGGGCAATGAAATTGATAAATTTCAAATATAAAACCACAATTGACGAAAACGATAAAACCCTCCTTAAAATGGCCAATGACAAACCATTTTGCCACTTGGAGTTTTAAACAGGTTTTACGGTGAAAGGTCCTTTCCCTCATACTTTGCATAAAAAGAACAACAACAACAACAACCGATTTTCAAACAGATGAACAAACAAGTACGCATTGTCTTTAAATATTAAAACCAGCCCATCCATTAACTCGACATTGGCATAAGTTCAAAGCACATACATATTTTAAACATTAGAGACTAATGACACAGTCAAGCAAAACAGTAAATTACTCAATGACATTACTGAGACCACATAATCAGTGGTTAAATGACAACAAGTGTAATTTAATAACTGCGACTCTTGGCTGTGTGGAGGGGCTGTTTGTGACAGTATATGACCATTCCTGATAGGCATATTCCACTGGTTGCATCACAGGTGTTAGTTTGAACCAAAATATACACTTGCCCGATTTAACCTGGTTTCCATAATCAGTTTTATAACCTTGGGCACATAATGCTCTTGATCAAAAACGATAATAGTATTGTATTATACACTGTAAATACCACTAATACCAAAATATATAATAGACGAAGTGCTAGGTACAATTGGTATCGAAAAACAATTTTATAACAGAAAGAATTTTAAAATAAGTATATTTTGATATGACCATAACAACAATAGCGGAAAATCTCTTTGATTTTGCTCTTTGCTAAGTTTGTGAATTGATATTTCTAGTCGATTTCTTAATGATTGTAGTCAACATATTATCGTATTGCAGATCAGTGTACGTTAAAATTTGTCATTCTGAATGCGTACAATATAATCAGCTTCAAAACAGACACCACAAACAATTAACAAAAATGAGAACCAGAGGGATTACCGCCTTGGAACGTTCAGCGGCAAATCAAACTGCCACTGGGGGTTCTAGGGTTCACCAACCTAACACTTTCCCCAGGTTCTCATATCAACACACAAGTACAGGTGGTCTTGGTGAAATAACTCCAACCCATCCATCAGCTCAACAAGGTTGCATGCAAAAGCACACAAACATATTAAACATAAGAAGCTAATAGCATTGCAAAGCCATATGTGCTGGTACTCAATGATCTTACCGAGACCAGAGCCCCTAAAGTGTCGTTTATTAATTTTGTAGGTTCGACGGAGATATTTTATATGATTTCTAAAGACTAAACAAACATCTCCAGAATAAACTGATGTTTTCCTTCGAAGTAATCAGATAAAGTAAAAATGGTTAAGAGTATTCTCACATTTCTTATTATATCAATAGTTAGAAAATTACATTAGGTAGGTTTATGACGTTATATATTTTCCCACCACCTCTGCGATGCTTATCGAATTATAAGACAATGGAACAGCCGCCAGTCGAAGGCTTTGGATTAAATTATGTTGGAAATGAATAGATGGAAGACTTTTATAGCGTCTGTATTTTTGCGATGTCTTGGATTCTTTTAGGACTTTCACCTTTCAACACAAAACTGACAAGCAACAATAATGTTGACTTATTACTCAATCTAAATTCTGAACAATAATATTCATACTGATAGTAATAATAAAAAAACCTTATGAATCTGTAAAACAAAATACTGTAGCATGTAGGAACATTAGTCATGTACGAACAACCAAAAGAACAAACAAACAAACAAACAAACAAAAGAAAACAAAACAAACCAAATTACATGTAAACGAGAAACAGTTTTGTTGGTGTTTGATTTCATTGCAATTTGTGATTTATTACCTGCTGTTATGTTACTGTTGCTTCCTTGTTGCTTCATACGAAGTTTCATTAGAATTAAGCGTTGCCTAATATTAATCACAGTTCAACACCATAACATAATAAATTGTGTTTTCTTTCCGTTTCTAGGTGACTTCAAATGCTGTTTGATGAATTTATTTCCTAGTGTTTTGCTTGCAAGAGTTCAATCTATATCATCTTTTTAGCTGAACTTGGAGACGATGTCCAGTGTTCTTAAAGCAAGTTAGAGTTTTTAAGCGGTTTGCTTTTGCAGTGTCTTTTTATTATAATATTTGGTATTTTTGTTCTTCTGACAGGCAACCGAACCGCTCTCTGGACGCTATGGTTGTTCACACCGGGGCCCAATATCATAAAAATGAGATTGGAGACCAGACTCAAATCTCAAGCATCTGATTGGCTGAAATGGCGACCAGTCGCCATTTCAGCCAATCAGATGCTTGAGATTTGAGTCTGGTCTCCAGCTTTAGTTTTATGTTCTTGGGCACGGAAGTATTCGTTTGATGTTTGATGGAGGTGTTTGGTAGCGAAGTTGTTTGGTAAAATATAGTTAAGGCTATTCCTTGGAATGATTTTGCAACCGAATATATACTAAGACGTTTTCGCCTTCACTTTGTTATTGATTCAAAAAGTTTATTTTTATCTTGCGAGTTCGTGTTTTTTTCTAATGGAACCTGTTGATATAGATTCGGATCAATACACTGTATAGATTGACTTATTAACTTTTAACAGCGCATGCTTATTAATCATTCAAATCAACCTTGCAAATCGACTGAATAAAAGTGGAATAATCGTGAGACTTCGGTACTTTAGAAATAATTCTAATGGAAATTTGAAAACATTCAAACGCGAGACATACAAACACTATCCAGTCTAGTTTTATTGAACCTGTTCATCGACGGTCATGAAAAGCCGATATATATTCTTGCTCACACCGCCTAGCCCCGGGCTTCGTTATATAAGAATTTCAAAACAGAGTAAATTTAGATCCATCTATATCCGATCAGTCAAAAAGATAGTTAAAATCAAAATAGTCTTTTTTACCGTATTATTTTAGAAATAATACCTAGATCTAAAATTATGCTTTCTTATTATCTGTATTGGTGTTGTAGTTTTAATGTACTGTAGAAGAATAAATATTGAGACAAAATGTTCGGGGAAAGTATTGTCAGTATAGCAAAGGTTGTCTTAGTGCTATTACACTCATAGAGAAAATTGAATTATTGTGTTTCACAAGATAAATGTAACATAGGTCTCTTTTACATTTATTTAATAAATCAAAATATCTGTAATCAAAACATAATAAGCACTAATAGCTATACAAATTACTTGTCGATAAATAATGTTTAACTCCCCAACTCCGACATATCCAATCCAATCCAATCCAATCCAATCCAATCCAGTCCAATCCAATACTTTTATTTCATAAAACTAGTAAATAGATTATAGCAAAATAAAGGTTTACTATAATGAGAGCAAGAACAATCCGCAAAGCTCAATTTATGTTTTCGTTTATTTCGTTAATATTTTCCGGTAGAAAAAAGAAGTTCATCATACGTATAATAAATCTTGACATGTCCATTTAGTGTACAATATAATTATAAAAAATGATGTTGAGGGCATAACATGTATATGTATATAAGTCGTTCTCATAGATTTTTTTCTATAAAATAATATAATTTATCTTTAATACGAGTATATGGTAGGGAGTTATAGTCTAGAAAATATATAATTAAAAATCGAAATAGCATTTTAATGATTACTTTGAATTTTTATAATAACTTATCCCGACAAGTACAGATAACTGAATTGTTGGGCATGCTTAAACTATTTAATTATTTAAAAATGAAACGCGTTTTTATATATTGTTGAGCGCGCTTCTGTGGGATTTTGTTGTATTTTAGGGGAGGGGGAGAGAATGTTTTATAGAAACATCATTTAAAATCGATATGTTCTGTAAATGTCTTGCTTTGTGTTTTTTTTTCTCGTGTATGTTTACCGATTATCAATATTAACATTAACGTACTGTTGTTTATCTCCGTAATGTCCGGTTGTCAGAGTGTGAAAAGCATGCACATGTCTAAGTTAAATTATGTGGCTATGACAAATAAAGCCAGTGGTTCTGAGTGTAATTTAGAACATCCTCGGGTTATTGAGCAACAACTCTGTTACAAAAAGACATGTTTCAACGGAAGTAATCGGCTTTCTGTGGTATTTATTACGCTTTTAGTTACAAAATTTAGGTGTAAAGATAAATTTGTATGTCAATATTTATATATCGGTGGTTAGTTGAAAGCATTCAGGATATAAGGATATCATACAAATAAATACTTTTATTATTAAATCATATTGGTTTGACGTTTCTCATTGGATTAAACGTGATCACATGATATGCGATAAATTTCGATATTGACTCGTAGGCGGAGTCTAAATCAAATATTGACCTGAGCGAAAAATTTCACGCGCGAATCGGCTTAGGTACGAAATACGTCACAGCGCTATTACGTCACAATGAATACAACCGTTGTAAACAAATGGCGTCGACTGTTGGAGACAGAAAAGTAAAACTGCTGCTAAAAGCACTGGTGGAAGACAAAACTGGCTTAATTTATGATATCTGGGTGTTGCAATGTGTAATTATATCAGGCAATGCTTCATGGTAAAGTAATGTCGCCAGCTGCAGCAACGAAACGGACAAAACATACTGTATCGGGTACAAAGGTAGGCCCAATGTGACAATTTTGGAAATTATTTTAAAATTAAGATTTAATAATAAAGCAATTGTTGCATTTCAGTTTCGGTCAATATGGTGATTTATCGACCTGACGAAGCAATATCGACCTCGGGCTACGCCCTCGGTCTATATTGCTTCATCAGGTCGATAAATCACCATATCGACCTCACTGAAATGCAATTATTGTATAATGTTGAGGTCGATATGTAGTTTTGCGGACCTGGGTAGTGTGATATCGACCGAGGACGAGTTTTGCGGACCTGGGTAGTGTGATATCGACCGAGGACGAAGTCCGAGGTCGATATCACACTACCCAGGTCCGCAAAACTACATATCGACCTCAACATTAGTATTTACTTGTTATATCATATACCCTATGAATTTACAGCATTCTGACGACGACGACGACGATGATAGCAAAGGAAGTTATTAATTCCCGGGTAGTTATCACTTTTTTCGGACTCGCGAGTACGGAGCTCTCGACCAATCAGAATGCTTTAAATTCATAGGGTATATGATATTAATATTTATTCATCCCGAATATTTAAACCCTACTTAAAGCGGCTTTAAACGCAAAATAAAAAAGAAGCTAACTCCACTGTCAAGCACATTGAGTAAGCCCTCTGTGACCAATGTGAGGCCAGGGCCCAAGATCATAAAACTAAGTTTTGAGATCAGTCTCAAATCTCAAGGATCTGATTGGCTGAAATGGCGACTGGTCGCCATTTCAGCCAATCAGATGCTTGAGATTTGAGACTGATCTCCAGATTTAGTTTTATGATCCTGGGCATAGAGCACGATGGCAAGAATAAAATATACATTCATGTACCGATTACCTAAATTGAACGACCCAATAAAGTGTAATATACAAGAAACTCCACAACCAGAAGTCACAGCCTCCCCTCACAGATTTGTAAAGTATTCTTGTATCATCTAGCAAACGATATCTTACATCACCGCATTCCATCGTTTAGGATCGATTATAATTATACTGTTTACTATTGTAAATATTGAGTTGCGCTCAACCCGGTGCTAGGTGCGTAAGTGGTAATACCCATTTCCATTACTGCCCAGGAACAGGCTCAATGAAACCGAGCCTGCAATAGTTTCATATTTATCGAGTTGGCGGCTTTCATTGTTCCAATTCCATCTATTACACTGGTTTTTTTTCAGACCCTTTAACCCCCTTTTAGATTTTGTTATTATTTTGATTAGCGAACGTTCATCACATCGAGGATAGCCATAGTTCAGAAAACACATTCATTGTCGCACAACCGTAAGACAAGATAAGATAGAGCAAACAATTATAACATGATCATTTTATAAAAGAAACCTACAAACATTTTACTACAACGAGTGCCTGAGGAGTTACTCCCTTGGCGTTGAAACCTTTTAAATAAAGTAAATGAAATTGGAATTAATTTAAGCAATCATGTTTATTCGTTCAGAATTAATGATATCGTTTGTTTTGAATTGATCATAGTCTCATTGATAAGAGTATGAACTACTGAACATAGAAGAAAACATGTATTCACTTTAATTGAAATAATATTAATAATGTTGGAATATTGGAAATCGACCCGTACCGTACGACTAAGGCAGAAAAACGATGTTAAATAAAAAAAAACAATTAAAAAACAAAACAATTTCTAGAAGAAGTTATCAATATATAAAGACACCCAAAAACCTACAGACATCACTAAACGTTTGTATTACTTTGGATCAACTTTATTATACGCCCAAGGTTCGCTTCATATTTAGCCCAAACTTTGTAAACCGCCACATTGATGGACAATCAACCAATATCTCTTAGAAAAGTCAAGTCTAGACCGGACACAATTCTAGTAGACGACAAAATACACCAGTATTATTGGTTGGCATTATTGATTTCAGAATAAAATAGCTCAGCTTACTTTGTGAAGAGGGCTCTGGCCCCGAGTAACGTATATTTTACAACTCTTTACGAGTATATAAAATTATAGGTCAATAAAATTTAGGTTAATCGCGATTCTCAGTTATGGCGCTTTAACAAAAAATATCTATAAGATAAGTAATTTTCAACCTTATATATATGTGAACATATTTTTTATTTAAATATTGTCGTTCATATGTGCTTGCTTCAGATAAACTTTGAATGGTTCGGAATTATTTAATTTCACAATTTGACAAGGCGATGACATTTTCTTGTGGTCCTTATTCCTATTCGTGGTAACGTTGTTGGCCACCATATGAAGCCGAATTTCCGATTTCTTCATGCAGTGATTGTCACGTATATCAGGGCTATCCGATCAATCTTTTTGGGATTGTCCCGGTTAGCTCAGTTGGTTGCGTCGCAGGAATTGCAGGGTAAGGCGCTGTCGCCGTGTCGGTGCGGGTTCGCTCCTAGCTAGAGACACTATCATTTGAAATTCACAGTATCGCTATTTGTGCAGTCTGGCGGCCGTAAAAAATCTCCCCGTACCTTTAGTCAGTACTGTTATCAGTTAAATAACCCGTTACCGCTGTCATGCAGTGATCGTTACGTATATCAGGGCTATCCGATCAACCTTGTTTGGGGTTGTCCCAGTTAGCTCAGTTGGTTGCAGGAATTGCAGGGCTAGGCGCTGTCGCCGTGACGGTGCGGGTTCGCCCCCAACTTAAGACACTATCATTTGTTAACTCAATGCAAAGACGATCAAGGAGAAAGTATATAAAAACATCGCATCCTCGCAAGCACACACACATTACATTTATTATCATACAAATACAATCTTCTAATTCGAAAAATACATTCACAGAGTCAAGCTCAATACAGGAAAACTAAACAAAGAAAAGAAGATAGACAGAAAGGAAGTACACGCGTATTGTTTGGTACATGGCAATGTTGATATTGTCAACGAGTTTACTTTTATTATTTTGAGAAAACCGAATACCAAGGAACAACAAGTGTAAGCTCATTATACGTTTTAATGTAGTGGCCTATCAAATAACAGATGATTTTGTTCAATGTATAGATACATAATTATGTAATCCCAAAGGCATAAAATTACGGCGGAAGCGCATATCCAACCATTACGTTATATTGTAACGTTCAGCAATAATAGAAATACATAGTATAAAAACGGATACAATTTTGAGTTAAACACCTTTTATCGCTTTCAGTTTCTCTGCAATAATTTACTGTCTTCGTCCTATGCTAGCTATAAAACAACGTCAGCAATAATTATTATTCTGTAGTTCCAAGGACATACTTACTGTTGATGTTGATAAATGCAGGAAAATGCGGACAACCAGATGAAATTGTGTTGCCGAGAATCCGGTTCGAACGTCACTTGTCTAGAAGATTTACTGAACCCAAATCTTATAACTACCTTATTTTGCAGCGCAACGATTGAGTCTACCAGTCAAATTTAGGTTGTAATTAGTGTAGAAACTTATTCACTATAATTTATGAGGCGACTAAAATGTAATTAAAGGCGACCTACTCAAGCATTGAATCGCGAAACAAAATGTCGGTTGTTTGTTTGAAAAGACTGTTCCTGGATCTTTTTTTTTACAAAACAACCGATTCCTCATTTGGACTAAAACGCCTGAAACTTTTAAATAAGAAAACAAGTATTGCTAACTGAACAAATTGTAATATGATTAGATGGAAGACATGGAAAATGAAATATGCATATCAGGAATCGCCACAACCACAATGCTATTCGGTACAGATTCGCTCTCGAAGCGTCTGGTTTAAAGCAACCTATTGAGAGTTAAGGTTGGTATACTGCAATGTCCTCGTGTTTACCACTATTTAATGAATTTATATGACTGAAAGGTAGCAAATTTCATACGTATTTTTACTAGTGTTACGCAATAATATCTTTGGCTTAAAATATACCAAACAAAATGAAAACTTACCGGTTTTTTAATAAAAAGGTTTGTTAAGCGATGTTTTATTTTATCTTTCATTCAATTTGTGGTATTTGTGCATATCTGGACGTTTGATAAAACTGTAGGATGTTGTCATTTGTTCACAGAGGTCCAGGTTATCTCCTCTTTCCTTAATAATAATCGATAGGTCGATTATTTGTAACTAAAAATTCTCCAACAGATTATTTGACAGTCAGAATTAGAAGTTTATGGCATAAACATAAGGAAATACCCCCCCCCCCCCTAAAAAAGCCCACAAATGCAAAGAAATAAGACACAATTTCTTTAATATCCGTTTGTGCAATTTACCTCCCTTTTAATTAGCATCGTCCGACCGGTATTTAGTATAGTAAGTGATTAGCTTGATTTCCGTCATGTAAATAAAAAGCAATTTAGATAAAACCATGACTTATATTAAATTTGTTTATCCTTCTAAATATTAATACAATTTATATTCATTTGTTCATTCATTTAAACTCAAAGTAAAAAAGAAAAAAAAACCTAATGCAGTGATATTGTCGGCCATCTTAGAAATACGTCCTATTTCTGTTAACTGGTTCAAGACACACAAAAACATTTTCAGTGCAGGATTAAAGGTAACAAGGTATCATGCAACTTTATGCAGCAGACCTTAACAAGGAAGCCCCTTTTGAGTTTTCGTTCAGACTGTTAATTTTCTACTGGAAACATTACTTTTTGCTGAATCACCAAAAAGTGTTACAAAAATATATGGTCAATTGTTACTATGTTTCTAATCTGATTTGCACTTGTTTTGGGCCGTATGTCAAATATGACAGCTTACCAAAGAAGGCTATGACGTTCCAGAGCTATAACAAAAATAGGACGCTACTGAAAACTGGACGGTATACGATAATGAAAGAACAAAATCCAACTCTTATTTTTCGACAAACACGTTATTTTCTATCTTTTTTCTATTTTTTTTAAACCGATAGATACTGAACCTAAAACTTCCAACTTGAAGATAAACACATTGGTGATCAAAATCCTCCAGATATTTGCATTCACGGGCAACATACTAATTTTCAGTTTGGCTCAGTTTATACAGTATGTATATTCACTCTTATGTTGACTGCGTTAAAAATTACACCACGTTTGCTTTGTTTATAGGTCTTCTACATATTATGTATAATTTCTGATATTTCTTAATATTTTTGTCTTGATACGCGACCAATCTTAAAGCGTTTACCTGTTATTAACGTACTCGCCAGATCCGCCCGCCATTTGACTTCATTAATACCCGAACACGTCTCAGGTGTACAATTCGAGATTTATTTCATTCTATTTCAATTGAAGAAGCATTACAAGATATTTTCATTAGCTTGCAAAGGTTAATATCCCCGGTTGGCATCTATAAAAGTTTTGAATACGTGATTCCGTTGAGATTTTGTACTAAAACAGTTCAATGACACTTTAGTAAGAATCCATTTTAATTATATAAATAATTTTTACAATCTCGACCCGAAGGCAAATAAAATTGTGTTGTTATTTCGGGGCCAATGACTTGACAGTTGTATAAATACGTACGTCCCGTAACTCTAGCCTCGCGGTCTGGGCAGTAGCAATTTGTTATGGGAGCCGGTCAATGACATTTTAGTAAGAATCCATTTTAATTATATAAATAATTTTTTTAATCTCGAACCGAAGGAAAATAAAATCGTATTGTAATTTCGGTGTCAACGACTTGACAAGTGTATATATATATGTCTATAGAGCCGTAAAAGGATATTGCAATCTATTTTGAGTAGTGTGTTAAAGTGTTGTTGAAGACGCAGTGGCATTTAAATAAACAAGAAAATACATGTAACACGTATGAACACTAGTTAAGGGATGTTTATTATTTGATCCAACATTCCTTAAGTTCCAAGGATACAGATTATTTAAAATGAGACAACTTTTTTTACTGAAATTTAATAGTGAACAAACAAGAATACTTATACTATTTCTGTTTGATTGACAAAGATGTAAAAAAGTTAAAGATTTTCTTTAGCTTCTTAGTAAAGCTTTCGAGTTCTAAAGTTATGCTTAACAATGTTATAAGCTTCTTATGTTTTATATGTGTATTGGCTTTTGCATGCAGCATTGTTTAGTTGGTGTGTGGGTTGCAGCCTATTCACCAAAACAACTTTTTTCTAGTTTGTTCATAAGACAACCTGTTGGGGCCAGTGTGAGGATGGCGCACCCTAGAACCGGGATTAAACCCCCACATGAGAAATTGTTTTGCCACTGTACGCTCTAAGGTGGTATCCACTTTGATTCTCGTTTTCTTTAATGGTTTGTGGTGTCTATTTTTAAAATTGATCATTTGAAAAGCCTCGCCTTTTGTTCTCTCTATTGATTGGCTGTTTGGGAGGGCCGCGTCTTCTGGATGTGACTATTCTTGATATGCCTATTTAATTTTTTGTTCATCCCAAAACCAAAGACCTGAAATGTAATGCTTGAAGTGTACTTATGTAAGTGGTGAGTTATATATCATGCAAAACTATAAATGTCAATTCTAATTAACACCTTTATTAACACCTTAATTAAGACAATATTACACATCGCAACAGTTGTAGAAAGATGAAAAATTTAACACATATGCAAGATTTTAAAATAAGCTACAAAGTTTTTGACTGACAATAATTTTTCTAGCATTCGAAGCCTTGCACTCACTTTATAACAATGAACTTTTATTACAACTGATATTTTTCGATTCAACAAAAACAGTTTTGACCAGAGGGACTAACAAATAAATCTCAATGTACAATAAGCATAATTCTTAATTTGCCAACACTTAACATGTCTTCAAATAGTTGTTTTATCGTGAAATCAACGTCAAACAAAAAGTATTCCGTAAACGAACTATTATCTCTGACATAGAGCTTCTAAAATGAGAAGTCGCTAAGTCATAAAAGTCAGCACTTTACCAAGGCGTGAAAGTTAGGGGATTAAAATACCAGACTTCGTTACTTTAATATGGAATTGCGTGACATGTGAGCCTGAAAATTAATTTTCTACAAAATAATTTGTTCACCTGAGTATGTATTATTTGATAAATTACCATTTACGTGAAACAAAACTTGAACAAATTGATATCTCATATTAGTTAAACTCACAAGTTTCTTTTTAATTTCGTTGTTACGTTTAAGTGTTAACACATATGAGCATTATATTATTTTGTGTAGTTGCTTTTTCAGAGACTGTTTCTGAAAGATATTCCTTTTCTTCAAGTAGATGATGTATGAAAGTCAATGAACACGTCAAATGTAAAAATATTTCAGGCTCGGTTGATTGAGCCTGTTCTTTGGCAGTAACTGAAATGCATATTACTACCATTACTACCAAAGCCGCCTAGCCCCAGGTTGAGCTCAACTCTATATTTAAACTAATAATCTGTACAATTCGATCACCTTTGCGATCCATCCCAAACGATGGTTTGCATATGGCGATGAACATGGAACGCGAAATTTCCAGAGTAAAATCATTCAAAGTTCTGCGGCGTTTGGTCCCCAGACAAAAAATGTGCTTGATCTAAACGAGAAAACATTAGATCTAGAAGGAACGGAATAGAACAGAATTTTGATAAGTTATACACAGAAACACAAGTTGAGCATCGAGCATGCCATTGTAAGGCCTCTGTGCAGGTAAAATTCAGCTGAGTCCCCCGACTACAGCCTTAAAGCCCTCGAGGTTTAGGCAGTAGAAAATTGTTCTTGAAGCTTGTCCAGAAAATGCCATATTGACATAATAATTTAAAAAGAGTGGCGATAGGCTCATTTAAATATGTAAATTCTCTAATCCCGCGCTGCGCGGGTCCCCATCGAGTTGAAAACATGATGAAATGGCACCACGTGTACTATCAATGACCTTTTATAGCTCAGTAATATAGGGTAAAGCTCAGCGTATGGATTTTCGAGCACGTTTTTATCATCGTTTTAATTCCCAAACTGATTAGACTACTGTCCATAACATTTACATGTGAAATGATAATTATTGAAAACACTTATTTTAAATCTGATTCGAGAACATGTCCTTTTAAAATACAACTGCAGTTGCAACGAGCTTTTTACAAACATGTGATTAATAGAAAATTGATTTTTGAATAACAGAAAAAGGCAGTTTTTCTTTCTCCGCCTGATCCGTAAACATGTAAAACATGCATATCAGAAATTGCCACATCCAAAAGACACAGCATCCCTACACAGCCAAAAGTAGAGATGAGAAGAGATCATTGTTTGTAAAATATTCAAAATAATTTTAAAATAGACTCCACAAACAATTGACTAAAATGATAACCAGATGAACTTTTTCCTTGGAAAGGTCAGTTCGAAACAATTTGAAGGTGTTTAAAACAGGTTTACTGATTAAACTTCTGGATCAGATGTTTTGGTATCAGTAAGGTCATTGATATTTTTTTCGCTTAAAAAGCCACTAGCTTCTTATATTTTATGTGTATGTTTGTTTTTTGCATGCAACGTTGTCGAGTTTAAGGGCGGGTTCGAGTCAATTTACGAAGACAGCATGTGCAAGTTTGTTTATGTTAATGATAATCTAATGGAACAAGGGAGAGGTTAGCGCAACCTAGAACCTGGTTTACACCACAAGTTCTGCAAACTGTTGTTCCACAGACAGTTCCAAGGCGATAACCACTCGAATTCTGTTTTTAGTTATCTGTTTGTGGTGTCTTATATAGATCGATATTTTAATAAGCCTTTGTTCTCTTTCCTCTGTGCTTATTTGCTGTGTAGGGAGGATTGTCTTTCCCTTCTGCTTCTTTGCCGTGTAGGGAGGATTGTCTTTCCCCTGTGCTTATTTGCAGTGTAGGGAGAATTCCCTTTCCTCTGTGCTTATTTGCTGTGTAGGGAGGATTCTCTTTCCTGTTTGCTTATTTGCTGTGTAGGGAGGATTGTCTTTCCCCTGTGCTTATACGCAGTGTAGGGAGAATTCTCTTGCCTCTGTGCTTATTTGTTGTGTATGGAGGATTGTCTTTCCCCTGTGCTTATTTGCTGTGTAGGGAGAATTCTCTTTCCTCTGTGCTTATTTGCTGTGTAGGGAGAATTATCTTTCCTCTGTGCTTATTTGCTGTGTAGGGGGAATTCTCTTTCCTCTGTTCTTATTTGCTGTGTAGGGAGGAATCTCTTTCCTGTGTGTTTATTTGCTGTGTAGGGAGGATTGTCTTTCCCCTGTGCTTATTTGCTGTATAGGGAGAATTCTCTTTCCTCTGTGCTTATTTGTTGTGTAGGGAGGATAACCACTCGAATTCTGTTTTTAGTTATCTGTTTGTGGTGTCTTATATAGATCGATATTTTAATAAGCCTTTGTTCTCTTTCCTCTGTGCTTATTTGCTGTGTAGGGAGGATTGTCTTTCCCTTCTGCTTCTTTGCCGTGTAGGGAGGATTGTCTTTCCCCTGTGCTTATTTGCAGTGTAGGGAGAATTCCCTTTCCTCTGTGCTTATTTGCTGTGTAGGGAGGAATCTCTTTCCTGTGTGTTTATTTGCTGTGTAGGGAGGATTGTCTTTCCCCTGTGCTTATTTGCTGTATAGGGAGAATTCTCTTTCCTCTGTGCTTATTTGTTGTGTAGGGAGGATTCCCTTTCCTCTGTGCTTATTCGCTGTGTAGGGAGGATTGTCTTTTCTGAGTGTTGCTATTCCTGGAATGCATATTTCAATTGTTTCAAAATTGATATATTTCAATCAATTACGTTAACAATAAGAAACACACTTCAAAGCAGGTTTCTTATCAGCCTGCATGTCTTTTACTAGTAAAATTTGATATATTTGATTGATAATTGAACAGAAAAGTCATGTTAGGAGTTTAATTAAGTTTGCAGTTAATGTTTTGCCATGTGATTTTATAAGAGAGACTAGCTTGCCTTTGTTAAACAAATCAAAACGCGGAGGTTTAAATCCACATGAACATTAGTTGAGAAATAATATTTCATATTTTCCTTAATTTCATCTTCATAGATATATGACATACATTTCGAAAACAAAACAATGAATAGTTCTATCATAATAAATTGAATTGGCATTATTTTCTGACTCAATTGGAGGTAAAGTATTGTATTTTATAGTTACAGACTATTTCTAAAGAAAGTAGACCTAAAGACTCTGAGATGCATTGATTACAAATCTGGATGCTAGAACAATAAAACGTTCTACATGATAAGAGGTCTATGAGCTCTCACATTATAGGGCGATTTTGAGCCTCGAGATTTACAACTTTCATATCGTTAAGGCGGCGGTATGACGTGAATGGAATAACATTACAATCGAGCTCATCAGAATCTTTGTAGCAATCATGTGTAACCAAGGCGTATTCAGTTGATATAAAAATACAACCGTAATGAAGTTTGTAAAAATGTAACAAACACGTTTTACAACCAAACAATTCCATTTATATACTGTAACAGTACTCATCCAATGTTTTAAGTGAAGATTTTTCATTAAGCCGTATCGTTACATTCTGTCTGTCATTGAATCAAAGAGACATTCAATTTGTGATTTAACCGTTTCACTTTTGACATGGTTGACTCGACAAAACTGAAGTGTTTGCAAATAAAGGCTAAGAAACAAGGAAATAATCTTTTTGTTTTCAAAATATCGTTGATATTTGGTGAAAATATTATATAATGTTCAATTTATTTTAGACAAAAATTACTTTGATGCAGTCTCAATAAGAAATGGACTTGATGCCTCTTTAAAACCTTTTTCTTTTCAAATATCATATCAAATAATATTATACAATCGTTTGTATGTTGAGAATGGATTTGCCAACTTCTTTGCAAAGAAATACTTTTATTGTTATAAATTACTTTGTAAAGATGTATAATTTTATCATTCAACAATACATATTTGAGGAGCGACGTGAGAAAATTGGTCTTTAGAACAAATGTTTCGATTTTCTGAAACATGGTTTCAAAATAAAGATCGTTTACTTATTTATACAAATGATATTTTGACCCGCAGGCTCAAAACTCGCGAAGATATACATTTAAGAATGAAGTATTAACATCCCCGTCAACCGACAGAGCCATCAGCAGACGGCACATCCAGGAGCAGACACGGTAAGTTTTTCATATTTCTAAAATTCTAAGATATGTTAAAATGATTACCCAGCAATCAGATCTATGGAGCATTTTGCTATAAAAGCAGAAGGTCGCTTATAAAGCAATATGCTCCATAGCTCTGATTATCTGAATAAATCTGTAAGCATTGTTGGAAAATTTAATCATTACCCTAGTAACATGTGTACTATTACCACAGATCGACTTTTAATAGATTTGCTAGGGCTAAGTGAATGATGCTGGGATTTAGAAATTGGCACTTCTATGGAGCAGAAGGGGAATATACCGGTATTGGCAGGAACCAGGAGCAGATATAATCGTTTAATGTATTCTTCTTACACTATTTTACATCCTCAATAATGAAAGTTTGTTGACTTACAGTTATAGTATTGTCCGTAGGGATGTCATAAATCATACCTTACTTATTTTTGAAGGCGTTTTGTAAACTTGTGATGCATGTTAACGTAAGTTAACGTAATTATTGCTGGGTAATCATTTAAAGCCTTAGAGTATGTGTGCAAACAGATATGTTTTTATATAATAACATGTTTATTGTCTAAAAAAATAAATTGTTGAACAATAAATAAAATATCATGAACTATTACGTGTTTTTATACACCGGTTTATATCAAACACAATTTAGTAGGAAGTATTTTATCTTAAACACAAACATTAATTTGTTTTTTTATTATTATCGTATGCCTGGAATTGTACCTAAATGTTCTTCCTAGTGTAGCAGAGTTTGGGTTGTGAAGAGAAGCCTTGATCAATATTTGGATCTCCGGCCTACTGTAGGGACTCTCTACCAAATGAGCCACAGTGACCTCTGGTACAAAATCCACTACCTCGCTACTGAATTTTTAATGTGGGTGATTCTTAAATCAACCAGACATCGCGTGTGCCCTAATAGTGTAAATAATATTATGCACATTTCGAATGCAGTCTAAGATGTAACAGCAGACAATTCTAGATTATAAAGAGAAAGTAAAACAAAATAGTTAAAATATAACATGCAAATTAACTATTATATCCATAGGGAAGAAGTATTGTTGATGATAACTTCGTCAGCAAGCAGTTCAACAATCTAGTATGAGTCAGTATGCGTTCTGTAGGACAAAGGAAAAAGTTGAAAGGGAACTTTGAAAGCCATCAAAAACGACAAATATGAAATGATTGCAGGCTCGGTTTGATTGAGCCTGTTCATGGACAGTAATGGAAATGCATAATACTGCCCGTGCCGCCTAACCCCAGATTGAGCGCAACTCAATATTTACTCCAATAAACAGTACAATTTTGACCATCCCAAACGATGGTGTGCATTTTGCGGTGGACATGGAACCATCAGTGGTATTTTCAGATAAATACCATTCCATGATCAGGGGCGTATGGTCCGCCCTATAAAACCTCGTTTTTGAAAGCATGCTGACTTTATTTGTTCTAGTTAACAATCCTCATACTCTGAGATATATGACTCTCGTTAACTTGTTAACAAGAATCCACATGTTATATTTTAAGATCTATAGCTCTAGTTAACTAGTTAACACGATCGACAGGTTAAATTTTGAGATTTATAGCTCTAGTAAACTTGTTAACAAGAATCCACATGTTATATTTTGAGATTTAGGACTCTAGTTAACTAGTTAACAAGAATCCACATGTTATATTTTGAGATTTATGACTCTATTTAACTGGTTGGCAAGAATCCACATGTTATACGCCTTTCCAATAAACAGTTTCGCAGTCCTGTACGAGTTACTTCCCGCGACCGAAAATCAATCCAAAACGAGGCTCTGCAGGATAGCTGAACGATCGGGCTAATGGCTTAAGCACATAATAGCTAACCTTATCCGCTATATTGCAGGTCTGCGTTCGTCGCCGGCGGTGAAAAAATAAGTTGCTGGTCTGTTATTCTAGCCAGACCTTTTATGTTTACTATTTGTTAGATATTTAGATTTTTAATGATATAAGAACATGTACCATTCTTGTTGATAGTAGGCAGTATGAAACGCAATTTGGACAAACATAAGCATTAATTTTACCAATTATGTACAACAATTTCTTCTTTATATCTTTTATATATTTTAATATATTGTACTGGTGTAAATGTTGCAAATTGCTAAGGCTAGTAATGCGCTATTATCCGGAAATCGTGATATGTCAACATCTGGTTACATGATCTGTAGACAAAAAAAATTGAAAAAATACAATCTGAATTTGTTGATACTTACACATTTGAACAATAGAATTGTCCTAAAAAATTAAGGCGTTTATGGTCAACGTGTAAATAATTTGAATATTTAAAATGTTACGTATACTTCACAACCAAATATGATTGATTCTGTCTTGAAATAAAACAGGATCGGTAATCTAGTTGTTTGTTGTAGAAGTATCATTCGTAGAATAAAATCCAAGGATTTAGATGCCGGCTTCCAAAAAGATGAGAATATTTATATCACAATATGGTTGCATATCCAATTTAGATTTCTTAGGTTTGACAGATTGTAATTTTGGCATAAAAGCCCAAACTCTTAATTAAACATATATAACATGTTTTGACAAGATTTGTTTCTTATTGACGGCTTTTGTTTCTATACGTGTCATAATGTTGATTAAGAATCCATTTAAGTGCTAAATCAAATATATTTGATGGCACATCCAGTAGTTAAAGGACTCCGAAATACTTAAGAATTGGGAGGTGTAGATACCTTGCAAATAGAAATTACACGATCTCTATTGGTCAATGATATCTGCCCCTTTAAGTAATTGACAGATGACCCCGTGTGCGAGACAGTTTGACATGTTTATGGCATGCCGCCTTCAAAATCAATCGCCGCCGACATAATCACAACATGATGTCAGTAGTTGAATAGACACGCTAATCCGGAAACGAGACTCAATTAAGCCGTGAAGAGAACACTGCGACTGTCTGTTAGTTGAAGTCGTTTAGTGTCTAATGCGAGGAATAATGAATTGACACTTTTAGTCAGAAACCTGATTGTTTTATAAATTATTTTCAAAAATATCATGACGCTGATGTATTATTACTAATTCAAAGAGAGAATATATTTTTAAAAAAAGAATTTTATGATAAAAAAGAAAGTTGTAGGTACATATTCCCTATTACGTTATTACAGCGAGCAATCATTTATCCTGTAAAGCAGTCACGTGACTGGACAGGGGCAGGTAACCAAATAAATTCATCGAATTATTGGAAAGGCGTATATTTTGATTTATGACACCTATTCACTGAACCACTAGAGCAAGTTTATTATGATAATATTTGTATGAATCTTTTAAAATTATAGTAAGACATAAAAGCTAAGAACTAGATTGATGGATTACATTTTATTTTATTTCAATTTTTAAAAATCGACAATAAAACTTATAGTCAGGAGTGGGATTTGAACTCACGCCAGGAAAACCTGACTGCGACTCGGCCATCCTGACATATCTTTGTTAATGATATCACTCAAATAAAAGGCCTCCTTATTAATAGTGGAAACAGTACAATTATTGGAATTGTCTATGTCTCACCAATACAATCAAGGTTTTACAATACTGATGAATTTGAAATATTTGAATCTGAAATAATAACAATGTGTAGCAAGTATGATAGAGTCTTCATTGCAGGAGATCTAAATGCACAAACTGCAGAATTAATTGATTACACAGAAAATGATGACTTTTTAACTGAAATGTTTGAATTAGATAATAGTATATATAGTTATTTTGATCAAAAAACCTTGATGGTTAATAACGGAATATCACTTAAAAGAATTTCCAGAGATATGAAAAAGAACAATCATGGCTACAAACTCATAGATATCTGCAAAAATAACAACCTAGTAATAACAAATGGCAGATTTGGCAAAGACAAATTTATTGGAAAGATGACATTTAAAAATGTTTCAGTTATTGATTATCTCATAACATCTGTAACAGGTTTTACTGCATTGAAAACATTTGAAATCCTTGATGTTGACAACCTATTCTCAGATGGACATGCTTTATTAGATTTCACAATACAGCTGCAATGGCTGATGCAAACTGACAGAAACCCTATATCAAATAATAAAATTAAATGGAATGAAAAAATTGCTGAAAATTTTGTAAATAATATAAGAACAGATGATGTAGAACAAATGATAAAGGACATGAATAATATTGAAACATTCCAACAAGCAAACGCTGATGATATTGCTAACAAGTTGGCTGGTATATTTCTCCAAAGTGCAGAAAAAAGTTTTAAATATAAAAAACAAGCAATAAGTTCAAGTCTAAAAAACAAACCATGGTATGGCAGAGACTGTAAACTAGCCAAGAAGGCCTACAATAAAGCACGTAAAATATTTACTAAATACCCGTCTGAATATAATAGAGCATGCTATACAGATAAATGCAAAAAATACAAAATAATTATGAACAAATATATAAATAAATATAATAAATCTAATGAAGATAAATTAAGACAAATGAGTACAAAAAAGACCAAAAGACTACTGGAAATATTTAAACAAACTAAGACAAAAACACACTGATCATGAACAACCAACAACTGAGTCCCTATATAACCATTTTGAAAACATAAACAATAATCTAGAACATGACCTTATTGAAACAGATATTATCAACATTTTAAATGAACGACTAACAAAATTTCTTGATGATAATCATATCCTAAAAGAAAACCAAGCTGGCTTTAGAAAAAAATATTGGATATTGACGGCAGACCTTTCGCGTAGTTGCTGTTTTACGGTAATTATTTTGTATTTGTCTTATTTCTATCCCAACGTGACGTTAACGGTGTCACACTGGAATTATTTATGGCATGGCTGTCTTGAGTAAATGTTGTCTAAAGATGGCATTTCCAATCGAAAATGGATTTGTTGCTGCGAATAAACAAGTAATTGGAACGAACACTGTTCCCAAATACATGTTGTTATTTTTAAAAATCATCTCTTTCATTGGTTTAGTGCATTTAAACCCTTTTCTCCATAGATATGCCTTTTATCAGGAGCAAAAAATTAGAGTCAAATCAGCCTGTGATCATGATTTGCACTTTTCACTTTAAAATTTATAAGTTATTTCTGACCGAGATGTCACCAGAGTAGCTCCTGATCAGATTGCATGAATTTATCAGCTGATCTGGATCTATACTGGTTGCATACAAGTTAAAATGTGTATATATGGAGAAAAGCATTAATTTCTTGCAGCAATTAATCACTGGGAATCACAACTTCACCCTGCCTTCAACTTTAAAAGTTACAGTAGCAAGTGCTTGTAAAAAATTTATTTCTTTGGGAAACAGATTTGTCATAACAAACTTTTGATGGAATTCGGAATTGTATCATGGTTAGAAACTCAAATTGATAATGGTAAATTATGTTATATAACTTTACGGTCTTTCTTCTGTAAAAATAAGAAATATGCATATCTAGACAGGAATAGATCGATAAAATCTAGAATCTCAACGCTTATGGGTGAAGCCAAATACTAAAATACAGGCTATCGCGGAAAGTCTGTAACTCCGTAAATCAATTAATCTAATTAATAGTTAGTAATTAATTTTTATGCCATTGCAAAATGTGATTTTTAAATAATTATTAGGTGTATATATATATATACCGTATAAGTGGTTATTTCTGTGGTGACTTTATTTCTGCCATTTCTGCGGTTAAATAAATGACCGCATATTTAAAATCAGCAGAATATTTATCCCTTTGTTAACTTTATAACGGTCACGGTGCATTCTACATTTTGACTTGATAAATGTGTAAAGTAATAACGAATGACGACAAACTTTTTTTAACGGGTTGCATACAAAAATAGATGAAACGAAAGGCTATGTACAACAGTTATACATGCTTTATTGAACAATATTTGAATAAACGATTACGTTCAGATTTTCCATTTGCAGCTGATTGGTTAATCAAACATAATACATGTACATGTATTGGCTTTTACTATATTTATATAAGTTTGTACGGCAATGACATCGATCTTTATATTTCCACTTTCTTAAGAGACCGCATAATTTTAGTCCGGTTACGAAAGAACTTGATGCCGCAGAAATAAAAACACCCATGAATTTTAACATAACCGCAGAATTTGGAGCCCGCAGAAATAACCACTTATACAGTAGGTATTTTCTTAAATATTGAGTTTTGGGGCCATTTGTCATTTTGACAAAAAGTTTTCATACATACTCCTTTTTACGCATGTGTGACCAGTGTAGATCCAGATCAACCGGCACATCCGTGCTGTCTGATCGGGATCTGCACAGGTTGCATAATGGTCAGAAATTACCTATTGAATAAAAAAGTGACCAGGTTAGATCCTGATCAGATGGCACGAATGTTCCGGCTGATCTGGATGTAAACTGTTCGCACACGCAATAATGGTGTATCTATGGAGGAATGGGTTAAAACACGGCTCTGCCGTGCCTGTAACTAAAAAAAATGAGAAAATGCTCATCAAAATGTAACTCTTTGGAAAACACTGTTTTGTCATTTATACAATAATTTAGATGGGAATTTAGTTAAACATTTGTTGCTTAGGTACTTAGTCAGGTTAAAAATAAAAAGTCCATGTACAAGAAGAGGCATTACTCTGTCAAATTTGATCTTAGAGATTTTGGCATCAAGTGTTGAATGCATGTAAGCAATAATTATTAATCTATTTCGGTACACAGCTTCACTATGTATTAAAAAATTAAAACTGAAATAAATATTATTCTTCAGTTCTTGCAGCAATTTCTCTCTTTGAGAAACACGGCTTCGTCGTCTCTCAAATTAAAAATTGTTACAGAAGCAACTTCTGGTAAAAATTTGTCTCTTTGGAAAACACAGATATCTTTTGCAATTGTTTTATGTCAAACGTTTGCTTTAATTTGTATCTTTTAACCATTTTCTCTATACATACCATTTTAGGCATGTGTGACCAGCGTAAATCCAGAGCAGCCGGCACATCCGTGCCATCTGATGAGGATTTGCACAGGTCACATTTTCGTGAGAATTAACCTAATGAATAAAAAAGCGAACAGTTAAGATCCTGATCAGATGGCACAGATATGTCGGCCAATCTGGATGTAAACTGTTCGCGCACACAAATAATGGTGTTACTATGGAGGAAAGGGTTAAAACACAGCTTTGTTGTGCAAACAATTCAAACTAAAGTGCAAGTATTCTGTTATTTAATGCTGTTAATGCTAATTCTCTGCTTGGAAAACACGGCTTCGCCGTGCCTGCTTTTAAATTGTTACAGTTGCTAAATGGTTCCTGTTGCAAGTAATTGTTGAAATTAATCTGCAATCAGGGCTGGACAAATTTTGTTTTTTGTAACTAGTCCAGAACTAGCTGGGTAAACATTTCAGCTAGTCCCACTTGTGCAAATAAGTGAATCTGATTGGCCAGTATTTATACTGTAAAGAAAGAAACAGGAAATTCAATAGGAAGCGTTTCATGGGGGATTGATATTGTTAAAACAGATTTCAAAACATGTTATTTTGTAAAAAACTTATTTCTGTTGTAAAACACGATATGCACGTGGTGCTAAAATAGAATACTTTGAGATTTTCAGCTTGTTCAGGGCGTCGGGCTAGTGGGTTTGTCCAGCCCAGGCAATTGCTGTCTCAACATGCATTTCTCTCCTTGGAAAACACGGCTTCGCCGTGCCCACTTTAAAATTGTTACAGTTGCCAAGTGGTTAGTGTTGCAAGTTATTGTTGAAATTTATCTTCAATTGCTGTCTCAACATGCAATAAAAACTGTTACAATATAAATCCAGAGCAGCTGGCAAATCCCTGCCATCTGATGAGGATCTGCACAGGTCACATTTTTGTCAGAAGTAACCTAATGAATAAAAAAGCGAACAGTCTAGATCTTGATCAGATGGCACAGATGTGCAGGCAGATCTGGATATTAACTATTCGCACACACAACAATGGTGTATCTATGGAGGAAAGGGTTAAAAGTTAATAAAACATGGCTTCGTTGTGCAAAGAATTCAAACTTAAACTGCAAGTATTCAGTTTTTCATTGCAAATTCTTTCCTTGAAAAACACGGCTCCGCCGTGCCTGCTTTAAAATTTTTACAGTTGCCAAGTGGTTCCTGTTGCAAGTAATTGTTGAAATTTATCTGTAATTTCTGTCTCAACATGCATTTTTCTCCTGGGAAAACACGGCTTCTCCGTGCCCGCTTTAAAATTGTTAAAGTTGCCAAGTGGTTCCTGTTGTAAGTAATTGTTGAAATTTATCTGTACATTGTAATTTTTGTCTCAACATGCATTTCTCTCCTTGGAAAACACGGCTTCGCCGTGCCCGCTTTAAAAATTGTTACAGTTGCCAAGTGGTTCGTGTTGCAAGTTATTGTTGAAATTTATCTGCAATTGCTGTCTCAACTTGCAATAAAAACTGTTACAATATCAAGATCTTTTCTTTGTTTTGCCTTTGCACGACTACAAATATCTAGTCCTTCACTTTTTCCGCCGTTACTGGAGGTCGATCTACTATTCTGGGTGTATTTATTTTTAAACTGAAGTACTGATTGAAACGATTTCTAAAATTAAAAAAATAATTCGTCTCTTTTGACATTTGAAACGAACATACCCAAGCGAAAGTTTCTTAGTGTTCGTGTAGATCTTGTTCTTGATCTTGTTCAATAACTCAGAACAAAAAGAGATGATAAACAGTGTCTCCGGATGTTATAACTTATTTAATTTTAGTCTGAAAGATTAATGTATCGATATTTCTTAATGTCAGGCCCATGCTTTATTTTTAACTAGTTTGTTTAAAATCTCAAAATAATAAATAAGAGCAATCTAAATAATACTGATGTATGTCAGGATGGCCGAGCGGTCTAAGGCGCTGCGTTCAGGTCGCAGTCAGGTTCTCCTGGCGTGGGTTCAAATCCCACTCCTGACAATAAATTTTGTTACCGACTTTTAAAAATTAAATAAAATGAAATTCTTATAGTGAAAACAAAATACAAAAGTCAAGAGACGTCACCTCAATGAAATTTTCAGAAGAAACAATTTGAAAATGAAAACATGTTTTAATCCATTTTTATTAGAGTGTTTGTCATGCTATTCTTTTAAAGGATCCAGACAAATTTCAACATGAAAATAAATTGTCCCCAGTGATTGAATGGATATCAGGAACTCCAAAAATAACAAGTTGGTTATACAATTTTGTTACTTATTACAAGTACACATACAAACAGAATGTTTTCCAAAACGGGGTTTTATGGGGACAATAGTTTGTCCTACAGAATGCAAACTAACTCTAACCAGATAACTGAACTCTTAGCAGTATTATCATCAAATATACTGAACAAAAAAAAGTATCCACTTTTTATGCTTACATTCTCATAACATATTTTAATTTAATCAGGCACGCTTTGAATGCTCTTTTCGTTAGTTAATCTCAGTTGTTTTAAGTTTAATTGTTCATGAAAAAACCTTACACACCAAGACCTGAGAAACTGCTAATCGAATAACAATTTAAAGGAAGTAAATTAAATTGGAAAGGGTTGGAATTTCTAGCGTTGTTTTTCGAGGAACAGTTGTTTTATTGATAAATATTTTGTGATTTTATTGATCACATGAGGTAGAGAAAGTGATTTAATTCAAATGATTATGAATCATTCAAAGAATCACCGACAATTTACTGAGACCCTGATTATAACAAAGGGGACAGATAACTTTGTTGGTTCTTATGTAATCGCTTTGCAATGATAACAGAAAAGCATATTTGTTTACATATAGAATTTTGAGTTTTCGTTTTCAAATTTTACAAAATTTAAAATAGGAAAGTGGACTCTTTTTTATTTTTGTTTTTACATGATGTATTGTGACTATTTTGTTTTATTTTCTATTTATAATGTGGACATGTCTGTTACATCTTAGACTGCATTTGAAATGCGCATAATATTCTTTACACCATTAGTGCACACGCGATGTCTGGTTAAGTCAAGCTCCGCCCACATTAAAAGTACAGTACAAAGATAACGACTGCGAGACGCGTGATCAGCATGTAACCAAAGATCAACACAGCTGTTTGCAATCCAAAGTGAAGTTGGAGGAAGTGGAAACCATTCTTCTGTTGTGGATTTTGTAACTCATTTGGTAGAGTGCGCACGGTATACCGGACGTCCGAGGTTCGAATCCTGATCAAGTCTGCTATTTCAAACTCGGCATTTTTTTAAAATGATAATTTCTTGGTCTATATTTGCATACACATTGTATGCAGTTTTGTTGAGTTAAACGTTTCAAAAGTGAAGCAATTTAATCACAAATTAAATGTCTTTCATTCGATTACAGTCAATGTAAAGATACGGCTTAATGAAAAATCTTCACTGAAAACTTCTGATGAGTACATCAATGAAATTGTTTTGGAAAGTTTCGCAATCTTTCTTCAGGTTTTATGTTGTTCATATCAAGTGAACACGCCGAATGCGTCATTGTCGTTTGGTAAAACATACTCTACAAAGAACATGTTGAACTCGGTTTGAACGTTATTCCATTCACGTCGTACAGCCGTCTTAACACGATGAGAGTTGTTAAGCTCGAGGCTAAGAATCGCCCAGCAATCATTCGAGATCATAGATCTCTCGTCTGTGAAATGCAGGATTTTTATTCTAGATCCCCTGGTCAAAACACTATTTTGTTTAGTTCTCTCGTTTAGGGCAAACCCATTCTGTTATCTGGGGACCATACGCCGCTGAACATGGTATGGTATTAATCTGCAGATTGAAGAATCCATGTTCACCTACATAAGCATATCATCGTTTGGGATGGATCAAAATTGTACTGTTTATTGGTGAAAGATTGAGTTGCGCTGATCCCGGGGCTAGGCGACGTAGGCAGTAATATACTTTTCCATTACTGTCCATTAACAGGCTCAATCAAACCGGGCCTGCAATATTTTCATATTTGTCGTGTTCGGTGGCTTTCAGATTTCCTTTTCATCCATTTTTTTGTCATACAGAGTTTTATTGTTCTAGCCTCCAAATGTATGTAATCAATGCGTTTCAAAGTTGAAAGGTCCTGTATTTCGTCTCTATTTCCGAACCGCAAAACCCCATTGTTCAGAAGCAAAAACCATGTAATTTTTAAACAAATAACAAAAAGTCCCAATTTGCATTTTAGCTTTAGCTAAATTCAGAAAATATGGGAACTTCAATTTATTATGATAGCACTATTCAGCGGTCTTTTTTTCGAAATGTTTCATAAAATATTTTATAAAGATGAAATTGAAACCGAACAATGAAATATTATTTTGTAACTTATATTTACTGAACGAATAAAAAAAAATAAGTTAAACAAGATATACCGTTTCCGGTTCCGGTTTTGAACTATAAACAACGAAAATGTTTCGCTAAACAAAAACTCTTAAATAAACCACAAGGAAAATAGGAATATGTGAAAGAATGTGTTTAAAATGTTTGTTGGATTATGAACAATGCACGGGTATGACTTTTATTGAAATGTGACAAAGTAGAAAGAGCATTTTGATTGATGAAATTTCGTGCTATATACTACATATATGTTAGACTTATTGGAAAATACCTTCACCTGTAAGGTGATATATAAGGTGATATATAGTAGAGATTTCGTCACGCATGATTAAACTTGAATCAACCTTTACCGTTAACCGTGGAGTGACCGAAACGGCTTACCGGTAATGGACTTCAATTTCTAAGAAGTGATTATCTTTTAAAAGGTAACATAACACGAACCAGACCGTGCCCAAAGTTTTAAACTGTAAAATTCCATGATTACTCCACTTTGTATTATAACACCATTTATTATGTCAAAAAAATGCAGTTGTTTCGCTTTCGAAAATTAAAAATATGATGAAATATACCTCAGCTTGGAAAAACGTTTCTGTGGTTAAACGTTGCTCATTAATAATTTTGTTGAAATAAGTCTTAAAATCGAGCAAAACAATATAATAATGCAGTTTACACATACCTTTACAGCGGTATCGTCCAGTTTACCAGCTTGGAGAGTAATCACTGAGTGTGAAATGGGCGTTTTTTTTTCATAATTGTTATGTAAAACATGTTCTTGTGGTTTATTTTTTAAGAAAACCAAATAGAATGGTCTGGTGTACCAGATTGGTATTCCATTCTGTTTCTATATGTTGTTTTTGTTTATTTCTTTCCTTGTTGTTATGTAAAGGTGTGAGTATGTTTACTCAGAATGTTGTTGTTCTAAAATGTTTTTGTGTTTCTCAAATTTTATATGAGACTATTCGTTACGAAACATAAAGTAACTGAGGTCCAGAGAACAATTATAATAATATCATGAGTATTAAAATAATATCTCTGAATTGTAGAGGTCTGAATGGCTTGAAAAAAAAGACTTCGGGTTTTCCATTACTTAAAGAGTATAGATGGTAACATGATTTGTCTACAAGACACTCATTTTACTCCAGAATTACAGAAGAATATATATTCAGAATGGGATGGGGAATGCTTTTTAAGCTATGGTACTTCAAATTCCAGGGGAACAGCATTTTTGTTCAGGAAAAATTTTGAATTTAAAATAAATAAAAAAGATTTTGATCATGATTGAAATTATGTAGCCTTAGATTTGACAATTGAAGAAAACAGAATAACGTTAATTAATTTGTATGGGCCTAACCTTGATAATCCTGAATTCTACCAAAACATTTTTGATACTGTGAATAACTTCGGCAATGACAGATTTATTATTTGCGGAGATTTTAACTTGATTATAGACTCAGAGATGGATTACTATAACTATAAATCTATAAACAACAAAAAAGCCAGAGACAAAATTTTAAACTATATATCAGAACAGGATTTAATAGATCCTTATCGAGCTTTTCATCCAAACTTAAAAAGATTTACTTGGAGACGATGTAATCCGCTACAACAAGCAAGACTTGATTTCTTCCTGGTATCAAGGTCTTTTTATACTTTTATAAATAAATGCGAAATACAACCAAGCGTGCAATCGGATCACTCCTGTATTCTTATAGATTTTCAATTTAATAATTTTAAACAAGGAAAGGGACTATGGAAACACAATAACTCATTGCTTAAAGATGTCGATTATTTAATTAAAATTAATAAATAGAAAAATGATGAAATAAAAATGCAATATGCTATTCCTATTTACAATGTTGAAAATATTAAAGAAATATCTGATGACAATTTGCAATTTACAGTAGATGATCAATTATTCTTAGATGTTTTATTAATGGAAAATAGAGGACAATCAATATCTTATGCGGCTCATAAAAAGAAAGAAAACTCTAAACTAGAACAAGAATTACTCAGAAATATTGAAAATATAGAATCTAACTTAAACGAGGATAGTTTAGAAAGCCTCCAATGTCTAAAAGAGGAATTAAAAGTCATACAAGATCACAAATTAGAAGGTTTTATTATTAGATCTAGAGTTCAAAATATTATGGAGGGTGAATTACCAAGTAAATTTTTTTGCAATTTAGAAAAATATCATTACACTTCAAAAACAATTAACAAGCTACAATGTGATGATGGAACACTTATTACTGAACAAAACTTGATTCTGAAAGAAACTGAAGCATTTTATAAAAATCTATTTGAAGAAAAGCCTAATAATGATTATGAAGTTGATTTTTCTAGTTTTGTAAGTGATGCACCAAAGCTTTCAAACATTAAATCTTTAGAAATGGAAGGTTTGTTAACATATAAAGAAGCAAGTAAGGTTCTTGCCAACATGAAAAATAATAAGTCCAGGCACAACAGGGTTTGGAGCAGATTTCTTTAAGGTATTCTGGAGTAAACTTGGTCATTTTGTTGTCAGGGCTCTAAATCATGCTTACAATTCTGGAAAACTATCATATACTCAAGCACAGGGAATAATGACTTGTATACCAAAGGAAAATAAATCTAGATTATCCCTTAAAAATTTGAGACCAATTACATTATTGAATACAGTATATAAAATATGATCCGGCTGTATAGCAAATAGAATTAAAGTGTTATTGACATTTTAGTAAGTAAAGAACAAACAGGTTTTATTCCAGGTAGATTTATTGGAGAAAATACTAGATTAATTTATGATATAATGCAATATACCGAAGAACATGATATAAATGGCCTCTTATTATTGATAGATTTTGAAAAGGCATTTGATTCCTTATCATGGAAATTTGTACAACAAACATTATCCTTTTTTAATTTTGGACCTTCTATAAGGAATTGGTTCAAAATATTATATCAAGATTCAGTGTCTGCAATTAACCAATGTGGATTTCTTTCAAATTTCATTAAAATAGGACGTGGTTGCCGTCAAGGTGACCCCCTATCATGTTATATATTTATTTTATGTGCAGAAATATTATCATTGAAAATAAGAACAAGTAAAACAATTAAAGGGATAACTATTAATAAAAAAGAATTCAAAATTTCACAGTTTGCAGATGACACAACCTTAATTTTAGATGGTACCAAGAAAAGTTTAGATGAAACTCTGAACGTCCTTACAAATTATGCTTCTATCTCCGGACTGCGGGTTAATTTTGAAAAAACTAGTGTTGTCTGGATAGGAAAGAATAAATTCAGCAGCAACAGCATAAAAACTAGATGGAAAGTAAATTGGAATCAGCAAACATTTAAAATGTTAGGAATTACTTTTCATGTAGACCTTTCTAAAATGATTAAACTAAATTATACTGACAAAATAAAAGTAGTGCAAAACAGTATATCATACTGGAAAAAAAGAATACTGAAACCTATTGGTAAAATAACTGTAATTAAAACACTTTTTATGCCTATCTTCATACATCTTTTTACATCATTACCAAATCCACCTCAAGATATAATAACTTATATCAATAGACTTTTTTATGAATTTATTTGGGAAGGAAATGCAAAAATAAAACATAGTACTTTGGTGAGAGAATATTGTGATGGTGGTTTAAGAATGATTAACTTGATGGCATTCATAAAAGCCCTAAAATTGACATGGTTACGAAGACTTACTAATGGGGGAATCTGGTCTTATATAATAAATGAGCTTATTGATATGCAAAAGTTTTTTTCACTGTGGTAAACACTACATTGACAAAATTGTCAGACAAATGTCTAATAGCTTTTGGAAAGATACAATGGAAGCATTTGCCAGTCTAATAGAAATAAAATCACTGTATACTCATTGACAATAAGAACTTTTTTTTCTAAAACCTTGGTTTGAAGCTGGTGTACAATACATTTGTGATGTTCATAAATCAAATAGTAAAGAACTCATGACTGTTGAAGAATTTAATGAGAAATATAACTTGAATGCAATTTTTTTAGTTTATAATGGTATAATAAATGCTTTAAAGCAGTTTTTGAGTAAATGCAACCAAGATAATAAACAAACAGTCCATTTACAAAGGCCAATATACCCAACTTTTATGAAATATATTTTTAAAAACCAAAAAGGCTGTAAAGAACTATACACCAGCTTCAACCAAAATAGATCAGAATTACCTGCAAGTCAAAGAAAATGGTCTGAAAGACTGCAGTGTACATTTGAACAGGATGAATGGAAAATATATTATAGTTTACCTTTTAACCTCACATCTGACACTAGTATACAATGGTTTCAAGTGAGGTTACTGCATAGAGTGCTAGGTACAAATAAGCTGTTATGTAATATTGGTAGAAGAGATAATTCTTTATGTACTTTTTGTTTAAGGGAGACAGAGTCTATAGAGCACTTGTTTTGGAGATGTGTGAAAATTCAAAATTTCTCTAAAAATGCTTTTACATCAATGGAAGTCTTTACAACAATTAATGAGCATGTTATACTTTTTGGTTTTAAAGAAAGAAAATTTTATCCAGAAAACCTCTTTTTGATTTATGTAAAGATGTATATTTTCAAATGCAATATGCTTAAATTACAGCAAACAGTAGGGGGTTTAAAAGCTTATATGAAATATCTTTTGAAAATTAATAAAGAAATATTGATGCAATCAGAAAAAAGATATCTTTTCTTAATAAAAATAAACATTTGATTGAAACATTAATTGGTCTGGGAACATAACGTTTTTTCGCTACATTTTTCTTGTTTAATTAGGTATTGTTATGTAGTTGTAAAAAACTCTTGTTGATTGCTGCTCTATAAAATTCTATCCTCTAAATTTTTTAAACAGCAACAAAAATAAACCGGTAGTTTAATAAGATGCCTTTTTCTGTGTATTTGTTTTAAATTACTAAAACACCTCTCAAAATATTTAGCTTGTTTAAATTAAGGAAAACAAAAATTCTGAGTTATACATTAGTAGATGTTGTAACTTGTATGTTTCTTTAAATGTAAATGTATGTATGGTTTAGTGTGTGTGTGTGTGTGTGTGTGTGTGTGTGTGTGTGTGCGTGTGTGTGTGCATGTGTGTGTGTGTGTGTGTGTGTATGTGTACTGTATATTTAGGCCTTTTCTTCAGGTAATTCTTTTCATATTTGTTATCCATCAATATGTTGTCCTTGTTAATCTAGTTTTGTATTTATGAATGTGCTTGCTATGAAAAAAATAAATGGGGTTACCCTGTGAAAGGGGCCTGAAAGAAAAAACAACAAAAAAAAAAACAATAAATGAGGATGTTGGTGCATTTATTATTTTCACTTAAGATTTATGTGCTCATATCTTTTGTTTTTGTATGAACGATTTTCTCTGTGATTATTACAGAAACTCAAGAAGCACTATTTGTTTTTAAATTAATGTATCATCAAAGAAATTGTCGTTTTGCCACAGTTCTGAAAATTCTTCACAACTATTTCTCTACTTTAAAGGCTGGTTTTGAATTGCTTGCAGTATATTCTAGTAGATCGCCCTTACATAGAAACGATGGATGATGATAAGAGCGGCTCGAGTTGCGGATGACAGTGAGAAAAGCGTAAGTATTTTTACTTTTATCTTTTACTAATGCCGATTTAAATCACGTTAGTGATTGCAATTGTTCTAGGCCAACATAAGCTATATAAAACTGCTATGGTTTTTGCAGACAGTCCCAATATTGTGGTGAAAATCACCGAAAAAGGTGAAAAATTCGACCCATCGCTCACAATTAAACAAATTTCCATTTGTATTAAAGTAGTTGAATGAGGAAATCATAACTATTTGATCCTTTACTGTCCCTCTGTTAATAAAGAATCACAACATGGTTACACAGTTCAGTAAAAATGAATCTAAATCTTACTTTTTCTGAAGATGTCAAAGCGAGATGGATAATCGTTGGCTTCAGTGAAGATAATAGCTGGCTACAATTGTATGGATAATGACCAAATTGACTTTTTCATCACTATGTTTATTAGCTTTTAAGTAATGATTATTAAAGTCCATTTTTTATCTTCCATGACCAGAAGTCATGTCCAACAAATTATCTATTTTTGGTAAGTAATAATGAAGGTCATACAATTTAAATTGGCACTGTCGTAATCTTAAGTGTTTAAGATGTACAGTCAATATATCATATCATATTATATCATATCATATCAGGTTTTACGCCCTTTTGAGATAACCTGAGTTTGCTAGTTTTCAGCGTGTAGTTGTTAACGTTCAAAATCATTCATTGGTGTTATACACACACCCAGTACTAGACACCGGTGACGCTCCTGGATGTGACCAGTACTATTGCAATCACTAACGTGGTTTAAATCGGCATTAGTAAAAGATAAAAGTAAAAATACTTACGCTTTTCTCACTTTAATCCGCAACTCGAGCCGCTCTTATAATTAGAGACTGAGGTTGTCATCCGAGCGCTGATTATTGGAATACATACTGTGTATAAGCCTCTACTATTTACAACCGTTTGTTTGATTTATACCACAGGAAAGAAATATTTTAATGTTAACACATGGGTATAAGTTTTCATCAATTTTCAAAGTCAACGCATTGACATGAGTTTTTTTTAAACCCACATTATTTCATCTAACATGGCATACACTGAAATTGACATCATTAAAACAAACAAACAAAAACCATAGGTGACCGTATCATTGTTAAAAAATAAAATTCCAATAAAGAAAAAAAAGTTTTTGTGTTTTTGATATATTATAATGAAGGTCCCCAAGAAGCGGGTCCCATACACTGATAGGGACCTCAAAGAACTGAAAAATTTTATCATTTAAACAAACAAATCTAGCTTAAACAATACAGCAACAGGTGAGTCTTGAATCATGCTAACATGTCGCGAAAACCGAATTGAATTTCCTCACACCGATTTTTTGCTACAGCTTTTCATATAGGCTCAAACATTGCCTAACGCTTTAGTCGACATCGATGAGGTGATCCCAAAAATTCATTTTGGTTACGGCATTTCCCAGTGTCTCCCCACATCTATGATATATTCACACCGCGCATACATAAATACATAGTTTTCAATCATTATCTACCAGTAACTTGTACCTTTTCTCGATCTAACGCTAAAATCTTCGTTGTTTTTGTTTGCGTCGTCTCAAATATTTACTTTGACAGCCATGATGCTTCCGACTGACTTCGGTCAGTTTACGGAATACGACGATGTCATTTTATGCAATTGTTTTTCCGATTGGCTGGCGTTTTAGACTACCAGCCAATCGAAGAAATCGTTGCAAAATTTGAGATCGGCGATGAAGGTTTTATTTTCTCTTGCAAACGTTTCTTCAATGAGACTGGTTAGTTTGTCTCTTATTAAATTATGAGGGAGCGAAGTGTATAATGTTGAGAAATCATAAGTAGACAAACAGAACGCCAAAAAATTATTTGATTTAAGCTTTTTCAAAACTTCATTTGAATTTTTAATCGACCAAAATAAATTTTTGCCAGAAGTTTCAAAAACCTTATCACAATACCTAATTACATGTTCTTTTATAGCTGTAAGACAAGATGTTAAGAGCACGGATAATTTAGTAGTAGTGCAAGAACTAGAGTTAGCAATAAATCTTGCTTTGTACGGTGTTTTATGCATTTTAGGCAACCAATACATAGTAGGTACTTTGTCTTGTTTCGGCTCAATACTAATTCTAAATTTTGTAATTTGTAGAGTGTGTGCAGTAACAATATCACTCTCAGATGAAGAAGTCAGTATATAAGCATAAGTGCTGTTCAGTTCTTCAGTTTGAATATTAATATAGTGTATTCGTCACACTATAATTACATTATTAGAAGCCTTATCAGCAGGTGTTAAAACAAATCTGTTATGAAAGTCTGGAATTCTTTTTTTCAAATGACGAAAGTTAAAACGAGGTCGAGGTGGTAATAAAGCAATGTTTCTTTCATAAAATGATATACGAGTGTCAATTATTTTGAATATGTGTTTTTTCCAGTTAGAAAGTGCATTAGGCTCGGCATGTTCTCTTTTGCACCATTTATTGCAAAATAAGTTCAAAGATTCAGCAATTTCTGCACGGCATGCATTTAAATCAATTTTGGATGATATTCTATATTTGGGACCTTTAGAAATTAAATTACGAATTCTAGAGTCTTTGATTAAATTAAGATCACCGGTAACAATATGACCGGCAGGCTTATAGCAATATTTAGAAGTTAAACACTCTCAAGATTTTGGTGTATTTTCAATGATCTGTAAATCCGATTGTAATTAAAAATTGTATTTCTAGTTGGTTTGTTGTATTTATAACAAACCATAGGCGATTCAGTATTCTTAAAATAAATAGGAACAGCCGGTTGAACTGTTTTATCTTTAAATATACTAAGAAGGTCAATAAAATCTATTCCTTTATTTAAAAAAGAAATTTTAAGGAAATGTCTTTGATGGTCAGATTCCAAGTCAATGTGCTGCCTGAGAACATGCCGAGTATAACACTGAATAAGACTAGCAACCTCGTAAAATGGATGGGTTTTAATGACGATGTCGTCGGCTTCCTCATCCAGTTTCTGCAGACTTGATATAGAAAGAGAAGCCAACCTAGATAGCATAGCGTGTCTGCCAGATTGTTTTAAAATAATATGTAGGTCATGAATAGAACAACGAATACGTGATTTTCTTTTTATGTTTCCATTAGTTCTGCTTTCGTGCGACCTCGATTTTCTCTTACGTATTTCAAGCAATTCAACGACGTCATAATCAGGATTTTTAGAAATGTTGCCTTCTTGATAAATATTATCATTTAAACCAAGTGGGTAAGGAGTTTGTAATTTTTTAATCCATTTCTGCTCCGAAACGAGCCTGGCCCTGATTTTAAATGCTCTTGAAGCAGTGCTGTCAAATGTAAGTTTTCTACTGGTTGAACGGAAATATTTTGTAAACGGTGTCCTGAATGTTTAAAGTGTTGGTATAAAAATGTTTTAAATTTGCTGTTGTTTCGAATTTTAGAACAATGTTGTCCAAAACGTGTTTTTAAAGGGCGACCTGTTTGTCCCACATATTGAATTCCAGTTATTAGAATTTCAAGTTTAAACGTAAACAATATTTTCAGTTCGTCAGTCTATATCATTATTAATGTTAACTGAGAAAGTTCTGCCGTTAACTGTGGATTTAATGATAGAATTACAATTCAAATAATCACACATCGGCACCTCTTAGAATTGCACTTGAAAATAGAAGGATAAGATCTGCGTCTTCCGTCATTCAATTTATTTGGTGTAGAAATATTGTACTTTCGAAGAATAGGAGATTTTAAAGGTGAAAGAGTAATTTTTAAATTGTTTTTAAATAAATTTGTACAATGAACTCTCTGCAGACCTGTCATATTGATAGAGCTTGCCGAAGATAAATTAAGTATAAGTTATTGTTTATTTGGAGGCTTGTACGAAAATTAAACGGTCAGGCCCAGCGCAGCTGGGCGACCGTTTAATTTTTCGTACAAGCCTCCAAATAAACTATAACGTATATAATGGTCGAAATTATTTTTGTAACTGACAAAACAGTCGCCGTGTATATACCATACATGGGTATGCACAAAATCAATAGTCAAACTGAAATTAGCTTTGTCATTCAATGGCTCGTAAACATGTACTGAGAGAATATTTTAGGAAGTAAATTATGCATTTTTTTCTGAAAACACCATGTGAACATCACTGACTCTCAGGAAAAAAAAACGCGAGTCTGTCCTTGGGTTGAGAAACAGGGGTTCATCCTTGGAAATTCCATTTTACCCGTTACTTCATAAATAAATCTTTTATAGCATGGCAAAAAAGTTTATATCCGCATCAACGGGCTCATCCGTGTCGTCTGAGCACGACCGACACTTCTCGCTGTTAGATTTACTAGATTATTAGTGACAAAAAAGGGAAAGTGCAAATACTGATGACATTGATTTTATGGGTGATCTGGATCTAAACTGGCCGCCTATGTGATAACAGACGTAGGAAGATTATCATAAGCCAAAAAAGACAGAGCTAAAATATTTCAATGATTTTCTTTTCCTCAGACTTTCTAACTCACGCCTTCTTGAACACTGTAGAAGATCGTTCACGAACTATAGATGTTTATCAATAAATGTTCGGACAATATTGTGGAGAAAAACGACATAAAATAAACACATTCCAGACGCGCGACTTTATGAGAATTTAGGTTCGAAACGTTTGAAAAATACTGCATTGTCATTGGCTCAAAATAATTTCAACCATTATTACGTGATAAACGAACCGAAGGCTGCAGACTTTTAAAAAGATTTAATTTTATGCGGTGTTTGGACAGAAGACGCAGAAGATAGCCGTATTGGTGAAAGATTTATTTTCAATATTTTATTTTGTGCCGCCCTAATGAAATCTGAAGAAAGAATACCATTATATGAGCAGCGACTTTAGGTTGCATTGAATTTCTCAAGTGACGTCACAACGTAATACATTTATTGACAGTAAAGCGCGCTATACAATTTATTCTATAAATAGCACGCAGATCAATGTCCATAAATATTAACGTTCTGATTCACTGATCCAAAAGGAAAGGGACTTTAAAAAGAGTACTAAAATACACCAAAATGACTAATTCTGGTTAAACTTTGTCCCACAATCTCATCATTCAAAATCAATGTTTTTTTTGTCAAAGTAACATTAAGTTAGATCTGTCCACCGAATAGTCTTCTTCATCCGACACTATTTCTATGTAGTTGGAGTTAGAAGAATCAGTTCCATGATCTACGATCGAAACCGCTAAGTCGTTGGTTGTATTTCCGGCACATAAACCTGTCGACGGATAACACTCGGTCTCTACACCGTCCGTACCGGAGTAATCTAGATCTTCCCCTTGATTAACCAAGTCCTTGTAGACACTGCTGACGTTTAAATCTGACGAATTACAAAAATCGTCTTCTGTAACAGCATCGACGACATTGGCAAAGTTCATGGTACAATCTATCGGTGGCGGGCTAACATTTGGCGCTAAACAATCATCAACGGACGCCTCGTCGACCTGCTTAAACGTGTTATCGAGGTAAGACAAATCAAAGTTGTCACACGCTTCGTTGTGTGCCATAGCGTCAAGCTCAACACAGAGCGTTAAGCTTTCTTCATCAGAGCTGATGTCCTCATAATACTGCGTTGACTGCTTTATGCCCACGGGTACGGCTTCCAATGCCAATTTTCTAGCAGTTGTACCGTCGCAAATATGCTTGTACATGAGATGTCTACTCAAATAGCTTCTCCTGATGAACTTAGACGTGCAGTCATCTTTCACGCGCATCCAAACCTTTTGCATCGAATGTTTTTCTTTTATATGTCTTGTTAAATTGTGTTTATATTTATATTGTTTAGAACACGTATCACAGGTATATCCGTTCATGTTGTACGTTTGATTTTTAAAGAGTGAATAAACCTTATGTTCCTTTTCCTTTAAATAGTATTTTTTCATAAAAACACAAGATTCTCGTACAACTGATAACCTTCATATAATATGGTTGACTCCGTTCACGAACGACACGAAATCCTCGTGCTCGTGCAACTGTATTACAGTTTGCTCCTCCCGTAACGAGACTCCGTTCACGGACGACACAAAAATCTCGTGCAACTATAAAATGGTCTGCTCCTCCCGAGAAAGTGTAGGCCTTAAGTAACTGTTGCTTCAACATCTGCTTTATAACTATATTTATTTAATTAATTTAAAACTGTGTCTTTCTAAATGTAGGTACAATAATGTTTTATCGTAAGAAACAATTTTCTTAATAACTTGTTTGCGATATTATTTTCTGCCTTGCTTGCAGGGCAGCTCTCCGCCGAGAGCGGTCTCTACGTACGGTAGATTCCGACACGACACCGTCTGTTACTTGTACGGCTGACACACTGTTGTCTCCTATCGAGCACTCAATAGGGTGAAGAAGGTTCAGTGGACGTTTCAACACTTTTCCTGATGATATAACCACTGTCGCTGCTCGTATATTTTCATCACGACTTGGTATAAGACTTGTTATTTTGCCGATTCTCCAGCAACCTCGTGGTAGATTTTCTTTAATCAAGACAACATCATCTACCTGTGCTGTATATGGGGAGTTTATTCTACCTGATCTAAGTGATGTTTGTGTTCGTTCACGTAGACTGAGTATATACTCATCTCTCCAAATTTCCCAGAATGTATTGAGTAGTTTAACTCCCTTTTTCCACATCTTCAGTAGTTTGTCTGTTGAATTTTCCTTTGGCGAATAATCACTATCTTCGCAATCATCCTCAATATCTGGTATTCCAGTTCTTGGAGTAAGCGTCAAAAAATGATTCGGCGGCGACGTAATCCTTGAATTGATGTCTTCAACAACGTACACAAGTGGTCTAGAGTTAACTTAACACTCTACTTCTTTAACAACTGTTTGTAATTGTATTAAAGTTAACATCTTTCGACCAATGGTCTTGCGAAACGATCGTTTCACAACGCCCACTAAACGTTCGTAACCCCCCACCCCCCCAAATCCATGGCGCACATTGCACAATGAAGGTCCACTTGATCCTATTTGAAGAAACTTGGGTTTGAACAACTTCACTGTGAAGTACTCGTTTCCACACCTTGTCTAATGTCGTGCTAGCGGTCTGGAACTGCGCGGCATTGTCGCTTATAATTTCACTTGCCGTTCCTCTTTGCGACACAAATCTCTTGAATCAAAGAAGGAACTCTTCTGTAGACATATCACGGATAAGCTCCAGGTGTACAGCACGTGTCACCAGGCATGTATATAAACATATCCAAACTTTCTGAGGGTCCTCTGAAGTCTTGATCTGCATGGGACCTAGGTAGTCTAGACCAACCCGAACAAATGGATGCGCTTCAGAAACTCGTATGTTTGGTAATGTTGGCATTTTAGGTATTTTATAACGCCCTCCATCAAATCGACGACATATTGTACAGTGTCTTAACACTGATCTCACAAAGGCACGACCATGAGGTATCCAGAATTTATGTCGAACTTGAGCAAGCGTCTGTGAAACTCCGGCGTGTAGATTTTGATTATGTATTTTTTCTACTACCAGTTGAGTGAAGACCTCCTTTGGTGGTAGCAGTCTTGGAAACCTAGCCCCCTCACTTAAGCTGGCGTTTTCAAGTCTGCCTTTGCTCCTCAGAAGTTTGTTTTCATCGATGTTTAGTTCAAGTTGAATTTGCAGGTTTGTCGGCTTGCCTTTCACAAAACCTGTAAACACATCTGCGTACCTCTTTCTTTGTACATGTGATATCCACATATACTCTGCTTCTTGTATTTCAGAACTAATCAATGAACCCGATTCACTTGTTTGTTTCTGTACCTTTTTTTTAAGAATCGTAACACATATGCTGTAACTCGTAATAATTTGGGTATTGATGACTAGTTTTCTTCTTTAATGCCAAACGGAGTACTGTTCTCCGTTAAATCACAATCTAACACTTCAGTTGCTCTTAAAAATACACCATTTTCCTCTTCATCGTCATCGCGAGTTACTGTCACTTCAGTGGTGATGTCTTTCTTTGGGACCCATGCCTAAGTGGTATCTTTAAGCCATTTTGGCCCATGCCACAAGCTGTTCTTCGACAATTCTTCTATTGTCGACCCTCGTGTAGCTATATCTGCCGGGTTTTCTTTTGTGTTTACGTAACTCTTTGAAACATCTATATGCATTTTGATTTCTTTCACTCGGTTACGTACAAACACTGGCAAAGGTTTATCGGTTTTTATCCATTCCAACACACACTTTGAATCTGTCCACAGACACTGTCTTTGAATAGCTAAACGTAGTTGATTCTTCACAAAATTTAGACATCTCACACCTATCAGCACAACCATCAACTCTAGACGAGGAATTGTCATTTCTTTGACAGGTGCTAGACGGGTCTTAGCAAACACAAAACTAGTCGTTACCTCGTTCTTAAATTTGGTCCTGTAAGTACACTGTTGCTGAATATGAACTTCGAGAGGCGTCACAGAAACACAAAAGACTATATACATCGCTTTCCGCCCTGTTGTGCTCAAAAATGCATCTATTTATTGGGAACTCCGATAGTCTCTCAAGGTAAACAAATATCTTGTTCCATTTTGAAAGAATATTCTCATTCTCAATTGGGTCATCCCAATCATACTGAAGTTTCCACAGCTCCTGGAGTAGAACTTAACCTCGCACCAAAACCGGAGAATAAAGTCCCATGGGATCAAAAACTGATGTTATTACTTTCAGCATATTCCGTTTTGAAAGCACATCATTAGGTGACAGTGTTCTTGTTTTCCTTATTGTTAACATATCTTGTACATAATCCCACGTGTGCCCTAGGATCTTCATTTTTGTGTCTTTAGCCTTGTCGTCCATAGGGAAACTTGCATTTACCTTTTCATTATTGGACCGCCATTCGCGAAGGTTCATCGAAGCACCTTTAAACATTGATTTTGCCTCCTGGTATAAATGAATAGCTTCAGCAACACTATGTGCACCGGTGACTACGTTATCAACGTATATATCATCCTTTAGCTTCTTAGCAGTATCACTTCTAAATGATTCTAAATGAGCTTCGATAGTAGCCCCTAAGAGAAAGGGACTTGTAATAATTCCAAATGGAACTTGGCAAAATCTGTATTCCTCGATGTTGTCCTGCTCTGTTGAAGGATTGTCCGTATTCTTGAGCCATAGAAAAATTGTCACGTCTCTTTGATTTGGCTGTAAACCAATTTGCAGAAAGGCCTTTTCAATATCTGCCACGATTGCTACTTCATTCGTTCTGAATCTCATAAGTATTCCACACAAGTCGTGAAGCATGACAGGTCCTCTCCTAAGGCAATCATTGAGGGACTTCTGGTAGTTTCTAGACTTAGCTGACGCATCGTACACGACCCGTATCTTTTTTGTCGTGTTTTGTGGCTTGATCACAGCATGATGGGGAATGTAATGTTTCACCCCATCGGTGGATTGCACCTTCTCAATGACTCCCTTCTCGAGCTGATCACGGATGATTCCGTCATATTTCTTCATGAGTTCAGTTCAGGGTTGCTCCTCATTTTTCTTACACATGACAGACGCCCGAGGGCAAGACCTTTATTCTCCGCTAGTTCAAAACTATCATCTGGCCATGTTACAAAGTATCTTCCATCTTGAAACTGTAACGTATCTTTAAAGTTCTCAATGGCCAATTCATCGTCACTTGAAGTAGCATTGTCAACAACACCTATCGCTTCTACATTCCAAAAGTCTTCAAGGTCAGGTCTTTTCGGAATACAAGCGTCAACACTTTGAAATACTTCTGTGTTCGTCATCTCCTTTCCACAAGTTAATATCAGCAAATTAGCTTCTTCGTTGTCTTTCTCGATGTCAGAAGTTCCTCCGGTCAGAAGCCAGCCTAGCTTAGATCCAAGAAGATAGAGACCAGGCTGCACTTCGATTTTCTGCGGGAGCACTAAATCAAGGTAATAATCGTTACCAATCAGTAACTCAATGCTCGTTGTTTCACTGCCCGTTGGAATACTGTCTGCCAATCTAACACTATGAACAAGATTACTCAGGTAAGTGTTGGAAGTAATGTCTATCTGTCTCGTTGAATACTGCTTCTAATAACCGGTACTATATTTGCCTTTATCTGCATTCTTGTTCTTGTACCGTCGATTAGTTGCAAATAGAGCGATGTTGATTTTGTTTTGATAGCTGTAGGGTTTCTACTTCCAAAGGTTATGAGTCTGATCTCTTCCTCTTTCTCTTCTCGTAGACCCAATTTATCTGCAAGCATCTGGGTGATATATGTTCTTTGTGAACCACTGTCTAAAAGAAGTCGAGCTTCTTTTTGTTCTGTTTTTGTGTTTCCTACACATGATATTGCTGTTTGCATGAGTACCATTTCACCAGAAGTTATCATCACATTTTCTTGTGGGATTGCTAAATTTTGAGAGGACCTCTGTTGTTCTTCATTCTGTTTTTCTTCTAACAAATGAGCACTTTCACTATATCCTTTCCGTTTGAATTTCTTTGGACTGAGGCTACGGTGATGTACATTGTGCTCCCCACAATATACACACGTCTTATTAATTTTGCAGTCACTTCTTTTGTGATTATCTCTCAAACACCGGTAACAACTATTCTTGATTCTTTTCTTCCTTTCTTCAACTGTCCGGTAAGTAGGACATTCATCACTCCAGTGTTTTTTCTCACAATACCTAAGTGATCACGTTTAACTGTTGAACCTTTGGCTGCTGCCTGAGTACTAGCTAAGAGAGTCTCGGCAGATCCTTTCGCCTGTTCTTGTTGAATGTACGGTTTTTGATTCTGGGAAGGCCGTTTGTGCGTGTCTCTAGATTTAGTAGTGTCCTTCACCTCCTTCTCCTTAGAGCGCGAATGTTCACAAGCAGACACATAATCGAAAAGTAGTTCTCTGAGTTTCTTTACCGACCATTCATTTCGGCGACCTTTCATTAATTCAAGTTGGTAAAGCACTTCCTCTGGTAGCTTCGATCTTATCATCGATATGAACACCTGTTGATTTACATTTTCCTCTAGCACTTCCAAACTCCTAAGGTGTTTTTCGATGTAATCAAGTAACATCCTAACACTTTCAACACTATTTGAAGCAACAGGGATGTTAATCAACTCCTTATAATGCATGTCTACAATGTCCTGCTTCATTCCAAACCGCTCCTTCAGAATACCGATTGCTACGGGATAATTGTCCCCGGAGATGGCTAAGCCCGATACAGCACGATTTGCTTCTCCGGTAAGCTTGCTCAACAGGTAATTAAACTTTTCAATATCGGATATCCCTGTGTTTAAATGTATGGTGCATTCAAACGCGTCCCAAAATGGTATCCATTTCATCTTATTACCATTGAATGAATTCAACTCTAACCTAGGTAGTTTAACAAAAAATTTTACTGACCTTTATTGTTTAGACATTGTATCAAAGAATTCTCGTTGTTGGTTCATCTGAGCAAGCATCAACTTGTGCATGTCTTCTTGGAGACTGAATATACGATCACTTTCTCTCGCATTTTTTTCTTTTTCTTCTACTTTTTTTGATTCAATATCAGACAAACGTCTGCCCTCTTTAATTGTTTCAATGAAATGTGTAGCTTCAAGCACAGCCTCTTCACATTTCAGTATCAATTCACAATCTCCATCGACGATTGTTCTCACTAATGAATCATCAGTATCGCCTATAGCTTCCAAAATCTTATTCATTTGCACATTTAATTTAGAGCAGTAGCTCTCTATCAAGCGAATTCCATTATTCGTTTTTTGAATGCACTCGTTGACATCCACCGAACCACTATGATAAGAGGAAATAATCTCTTCCATATTTGTAGCCTCTCGCTCCAGGGTATTCCGATATCTTGTCCGCACGGCCTTCAAGGAAGAAGTTGTCATCTTGAATATCCAAAAAAAACTTCTTAGTTATCACACAGTTGATGAAATCACTTTAAGTTCCTTCACGTTATGGTTACTATCATATCCGGTTCGCGGGACCAAACAATGTGGTGGATTTTAAATTTTTAATTTTACCACACTGGAAAAATATAGCAACTACGATATTTCAACAACTAATCCAATTTAAATTTTCTTTTTTTATATTATCACTGTACCGACATAGATTTACACTAACTGTTGTACCACACTATCAAAATAAACTCAGGGCTTATAGAGTATAACCATTGTATAACCCACGTGCAAGTGAAGTATTTGGCGGGAAACATACGTCTCCGACGGCGATCACGTCTCCGTCGGAGAAGTAAATTTCTCGACCATACTTTCAATATGTAAATAAACACAATCGTTTAACGGAGCTAAATATCGCATTTGCGACACAAGCACATAGGTGCATACAGTGAATGCATGACGGTGCACCGTGTCATCGGTCGCCGAACGCCAGATGTTTTCTTAAGAAGAACATCGTCAGAATATTTCCATGGTGCGCTAGAACTCGGGATCTTAATCCAATTGAAAATCAGTGGTCTGATTTTGGAAGAGGCGTACGAAACAGGAGGAACCAACCTTGCAATCTTCTCCAACTTGGAAATGCGCTTCTTCAGGAATGTGCTAACATTCCGCAAAGGAATCATTCAGAACTGTATTACCTCAATGAAATTAATGTGACTTGCAGTTAAACGCGTTGTTGGTGGTCATACCCTTTATCCACTTATGTGAATTTGTATTCTGTGGATGCCAGTACTATAAATGATTCTGAGCACTCAGTTGTCTGACATTTTGAAAAAAAATGTTTACTAATAAATCAGTTGCTCTATATATTGCATGTTTTATTGACAGTTTTACAGCAATATTTCAATAATGAAGCCAGTACTGATCCAGTACGAAGGTGTATACTTCGAAACGTTGTTAAGTGTATTATTATTATTATTATTATTATTATTATTATTATGTCTCTCTTCTGGTCTAAGTGAAGGGGTCTTTCGTTTTGTTTAGGACTACTCTTTTCATTTAACCGTTTTTAATCAAGCAATAATTAATGCGTCAAACATCAATAATTTTAACAAATATAAGCCTGTAAAACTATCATTATCTCTAGTGTTCTTCCTCCATCAGAACATAAGTGCATTCGTAGGACGCAGCAGTAGTATAATAATGAAGATATTTGCGGCCTATATGTCCGTTTATAGCATACTAATAGAATAGTTATTATTATAAATGCATTACTAAGCCATAAGTTTATTCTGAAGTAATGGTATGATAATTATAATTGGCAATTAAAAGCCTTTTAATACACAAAAATATGGTATAACAATGGTATAAAGAAATATTAGAAAAAATGACGACAATTATGCTGCGATGGTGTAACAATAAAAAAGTATTTCATGAAGATTATGATTCAGAAAAAGTCAAATATTTACTTTAAAATTATATGAATCTTAAAATAGATTGTTATTTAAGAATAAATTTGTGTAACGTGATTGCATAAATACTGTATACGCGAGATAGAGTGTGAGACATTTTGTATGAATTATATTTTTGTATAGATACATGTACAAAGAAAGTGACCCAGTTGTTACATGTTGTTCGACTAACCCGAGCAAAGCCTTTAATTAAAAGGAATGTGAACAATGTTCTTCGAACGTTTAATCGTCACGCTAAAATGTTGTTGTATTTACATACTTTTCCTGGCAAGCCCATTATAATATTAGTTCCGTAGCAAAGTCTTTTTTAATTTTTAACTCGTAATTCTGCTATAATTCAGTTCTTATGAGTGAAACGGATTCCACAAATAGTAAGCAGCTCATTGCAATCGAAATATTCTTAAAAATAATAAAAGCGCGAGTATAAAAATTGCTAGCTCCTATTTTGTTAAAAGTAGATCGAAACATAAAACAAAACCGGCTACTCATTAAACACAAGTCATATTCAATAGCTTTATTAGAAAGACAAACAAACAAAAGTGTTTATTTCATCTTATTAAAAGACATCGATTTATGAAACCCTACATAAATTGTGATCGAAACTACATTTTCATACGTCAGTCAATATTAGTTATATCATTCTCCAATCAACCAATGAAATCGGAGAATTCTCCATAACAACACACGAATTCTCATTGAAAAAAATAAACTTGATTGAAACACGTCGCCATTCCCTCCTATCGTGTCCTTATGTTCGTGTGCATTGTCCAGACGCAGTATTTATTCGTGTCACCCAACCGTCTCAACTGTTATCGATAAATACAATGTCAATTTTAACTGTATTCCCGCCCACACATTATTGACGTCGTCCCCACCTATAAATGTCACGAACCACGAACGCACATATCACTCAAGCATATAATTAAAGAAAGCCGCCTACATGCATGGCTAAGGGCGTTTTTAAATAAACTCGAACACACACAATCACCAAAGCATTCTCCTCCTTCACTTGTACACGTAATGACCATTAACGCTTGAGTCTGTGATTACCTTGGCTTCTGTATACAAGTCTTTTTTTCTGTCGTTCACCAAAGACTATGTGCCGCAGCCCAATTACGTCAAACACAGTGATAGTTACCAGTTAAACAAGGTTTGTGTTCTGCCTGACAGCAACGTATGTCTGCGGCTTTCCGTCGGCTTCTCGCGGTTTCTGGGCTTATAATTGCTCCGGGAACAACCATGTGTCTCTCTTGATGTCTGAAATGGTGTCTTAACACAACCAAATAGGTAGCAAACCTTTTTCCCCAAGATAACTAAATCAGAAGACCAGTCTTAAATCTCAGATTACCATTTCAGTCAATCAGATGCTTTAGATTTGAGACTGGACTCCAGTCTTAGTTTTATGATCTTGAGTCCAAATGTTCATATCCTGACGCGACATTACTTGTGTGACCTTCTATATTTCAGCTATAAACCGGATGAGGTATCTCTGCGATGAAAACAAGCGTTGTTTGGTTCCTGATCGACTAATTTAGCAGCAACAGCTCTAAATGTTGTGCTTGTCTAGACTTGAGAGTGATGTTGGATAATTACAAAACACATTTTAAACAAAATTACTTCGTAAATTATGTTAACGAATTATTTACTAAGCCTGAGGCAAATCCCTTAGCGGATGTTCCTAATTAGACCATGGCTGACACCAAATAATCGCTATTTGGCATTTTGGAGGTATTAGATGGCTATTATAGCTTGAAAGGGATATGATTTGTAAATAAAATTATTTTTTCTAAAAAAGCGATAAAAATTTATATTTGGAAATGCAAAATATGAAACAGGCCCTATTTGTCAAATGGGAAATGCCAAACAGTTTATAAAGTCTCAAGGTCAAACAACAGTGCACTGGGTTGAAGATGACAAAACTATGTCAGTGAATACATGGCCTATATTTTGCTTGCTGGTAATGGTCATTAGCAGAAACTATCTTCCAAAGAATATTAGGTAGCTCATTATAAAATGGTTCCAAATAGGATTTTGTCAAGTTCCTTAGTTTATATAGTGTAGACTATAATATTTGTATTTCACCTTGCTACCAACATGATATTCTACAGCGCTCTGCAGGCCTGGTGATTAACCCATCTACAGTTGATCATTATGCTTATCCCTTTGGATGCACGACGGTGGCAGGGGTTCAAGAGTTTATGAAGGTTTATGGGGGAAGTCTATAATAAGAACATAGAAGCTCGATATTTTTTATCTCTGTCATCATGTTCTTGCTGATTTGACTCCAAGATTTCTGGTCTCGGTAAAATCATTCAGTACTCGTCCCTTTGGCTTTGCAATGCTAATAGCGTCATATGTTTTATCTGTTGTGCGCTTTTGCATGCAATATTGTTGATCTGATGGGTGGGTTGGACACACATGCCATCTTTTCCTTTCTTCCTTTTCGGGCGTGGGGCGGCTGTGTTTTGTGACTGTGGCGATTCCTGCTATGCATATATCACTTTTTTGTTGAAATGTACAAGTGCATGACGTATACACGAATTCTGTTGTTTCCGTATTAAATTGATGTTTAAATAACAAGCTGCTCGTTTATAAAACAATTTTATCTCGCAAGTCTTGAATACGTATATGATTTAAAATTGCGACAAAAGTTGCATATGTTATAAAACTTTAAAAACCTGCATTCTTAACGTTAAAAATTACCAAATGTAACGTCATATCATAATAATTGATTTACTTATTTTTCTTGCTTTAAGCTTTAACAACTTACATTGAACAAGCGATTAGATTAATTTTTTGAGTCAATTTTAATATTTTGTCACTGTTACAGTATTTCCTTTGTGACTACTCTTTCGACACAAAACCCGTATGTAATATTGTGTGCGCAACATTACGAGAAAAGGCCCGTTTGAAAGTCTTACATTTTACGAAGAACATAAAACATTCCGATACATCTAAGTAAATTTGTTTAATTAAATCACCGTTTATGCATGGCAGAAATAATGCTGTTCTTTATATTCATTGTTTGTTTTTTTTATTTTACGTAGCTAGTTTTCACATAATGATTTCGAAATCAACTAACGTAGGCAGGCTGATCAGTAATAATTGTCTAAATTGCTGTAATCATTTTATGTACAGAAAACAGTTTCCGTAGCCTTGCTATTTCTTCTCTCCATGCCTCGCTTTGTTAAAATTCGACATGTGATAAAGATAATTGTCGTCAACAAGCTACCGGAAAGATCGAAAATTTTGGAAATGGACTTTGAAATCAACAACAAGAAAATTATCATCACAAATCAAATGTAGCATTATAGAAACGAGATAATTATTAAACCTCGGAGTATGGCATTCATCAAGACTTGTATCATGAATACTTAAATCGCAGAACACGATTTTATTTCACGCCCTGGTTATTTATCCCTTTAAGTTTACGCCGTAACACCTGTGTTTCAACGAGACCCGTTATCAAGCAATCACGTAATAAAAGCAATCGGGGGATTATCCGCTGCCGAAGTGGTATTTATCTGAAAGTAGCGCACACCATGCTCCATAAACATTATCATACGAGCACTTGTTACAAGGGGTCTAACCTAAAGTAAGAAGATCGATGCTTTAAGACGGCCATTTCATGGAGAGTGGTGTCAATTGGTGATAAAACAGCATTGTTTTGTTTACATCGACCACTAATTCAGTAAAGCAAGTACATTTTCTTGTATTATAGGTATTGTGTATGAGATAACCACCTAGCCGCTTGTTTCAGACATCTGCTTTTGGTCCGTTTTTGTCTGTCCATGCAGTGGTTGAAGCGTGAAAGAAGGGATAGCGACATAGGGGTCCAAACTCTGCAATGTCTGAAGACTGATTTTGGGAGCTTTAGAGAATTAGATTTCGCCTTGCTGTGTTGCGGGGTGCGGCATACATTATTTAACACTTTAGAACGTTTCCTGTGCTAATAGGAGCCTCTGTGTTCATTTTTTTTTACATTTAAGACGATTTCATGGAGAACTGTCTCACTTTAGGACAATTTCATGGAGAGCTATAAATTTTGGAGAGGTTAGACACTGATTAGTTTATAATGAACAGAAGTATATCTGTAATTTTTATTGTAATTGTACCATGTATTGAACATGATTATATTGGCAAGTCAAGAACTGCACCCATTAAATGCAATGAGCACAATTAAGACCAGTATATCATTGCTTGTTAGGTATCCATGACTGTACTTTACTTTAGTGCTTAAAACGGATTACGCGACACAATTTCACCTTAAGACATCCCATTTTAACGTATGCACCAGTCCAAAAGTCATATGAATCCACTCTCCCACCCCCACCCCCTTGCCGGAAGTACGGGCGGGAAAAGCCATGTTTAACCATTCGGATGTCTCGGCACTGCGAGGCAAGTGTGATGGTTTTGATTTAGCGCCAAAGTGTCCTTGATTTTTATTATTAACACTAGTCAAAAGTTCTAAGTGCACACTTGATAAATGTTAATTTTTCCAATAATTTGATTGAATCTTTCAAAATAGTGTAAATTACAATGAAGAAGAATCAATATTTTATTAAAGCACACCAAAAATTTTAAGTCTGCTTAACCAGATTAAAAAATAATAATATTTTAGCTCACTTGTTCTCAGAAAGCAATTCTCAAGTTAATTATCATTGCATCGGCTATCATTTGTGATCGTTTTCTCATCTCTGTATAATTTAAATTTCATGCAGATTTAAAGGAAATACTGTAGTTTGCCATTCCATTGCACTGAAATAGCTTTCTGTAGCTTTGTAATGGTCTGCTGGGCACGATGAGCCAACACACTCAACTTTATTTTATTCATAACGTTTTAACAGGATTTCAAGGAGAAAATTCCATTTTTCACACAATGTTTTGTGCCAAAAGTTTTTTAATTGTCTAGCAGTTTGGGATGATACAATTTTCTATTATAGATGTGTAACAGCCTTTCCAAACGAAAAAAATGTATTCATTTCGATAAAATTGACCAGTTTTCGGATACGCCTTTTGACCGAATAAGCGTCATTTTCGAATAATTCGATTTTGAAGTTTATTGAATTTCTATAAATTTTAGTTTTAAATTTTATTTATTGGACACTTATCCAACAAATGTTACACTAATTTTTTCGAGTTTACGTTGTTTTACGTAAATATTTAATGACGTAATTGAGTAACATCAGCGTTCAACGTAAGCAACGTAATCAATCTAGAAAATAATATCGTTTGATTTTCTTCTTAAATTAATAAAATATGCAAAAATAAGGTATTTCTTTTGCATTTACGAAAACCGTCAATATTTGTTTACAACAAATTTGAAGTTGTGCCTGTGAAAAGAATTTTGACGGCAATGTCGTTGTCTGCTGATGTCAACCGTTTCATGGTTACAATTTGTTGGTGTGTTTTTCGTGTTTGTCTTGAGTCGGTGAACATGTGAAAAACAAAAACGATTGTAAAAAAATAAATTTCGCTTGCCGCACGGGGATAATGCATAAAAAGCGTATGCCGACGTGGATGACGTAAAACGTAAAACATATGCACAGTTTTCAAAAAATTATTGTTGTTTGATCATTATTAACATTAAGTCAAACTTTCATTCAATTTGAATAAGTTTACTTTAAGATATTAAAAATTGAAAAGTGTGCACTTAGAACTTTTAACCAGTGTATTTAGCGGTAATTTTACCATCAGGCTGTTCCCACATGGTGGGTATTTGACAAGGTATCTGCTTGGGCCAAAAGCAAAGTGTCTGCTAGTCTGCAGGGTTACGATCCCCTGCCTTTAATACCATCTTCAGATATAATCAAGTTCTGATTAAAATCAATTTAATCAGATATTTTTAGTAGGTGCACTTAATCCCTACTGTTCCCAGTGTTATTGGCTTTTTTGCTGAAACTTTCAAAGTTTATATAATTTCCAATCGACCAGTATTTCGACATTGTGTTAAATTGACTACATGCAAAACATATTTATTATGATGATTTTAGTACACGCATTTGTTCTCCTCACCTTTTTTATTTTTATGTGGATGTATTCTTTTTAGGGATGGCAACGAATAGCAAAATTGTCATTAGAATATTTTGATGTACAAGTATTGTAATATTCGATAGTTATTTGTATTTGCGATCTCTTTGCTGGAGTATGCCGTATGTGTCTGTCAAACAACACTTCCGGCTTAATAACGACTTTCCAATTATAATAACGTTTCACATCAGGTCATGCTAAAGTAAGATCAAATCTCGATTTCTAACATTTAATGATCATGTGCTGTCCGCTTACTGATAAATAACATTAAGTTACTATAAAAGAAGTCAGTGTACTTTCGTCGTCTTTTGTACGTGCATTTACGGGACATAGTAATTTTATGGTGATACCGTTGTCGTCACGGCAGTTACGCATGTTGAATTGAGACGATAACTGCATTAAACTTTTAAGTTTCTAACTATTGGAGGAAGCAGAATGAAATCCAAGTGTTGTTAGCATATTTAGCATTTCACTTGTTTGAGTTTGCACGTGACTGCAATACCGATCGGGATTGGATGCGCGTGATACTGATTATGCAAATTATCTTTATTATGACAATCATTTGATAGGGCTTTTTACCTTTTTAGCTTTACCCAATGGTAAAGTTTTGAATTAAAACATACACCGGCATTAGTGAATTCACACCTCATGGCAAAACTCTTTATTAAACACCGGTCCGTATTGTTATCAAGAAGCCCTGATAATTGATATTAATGGTCACTCAAACTGCCACTCACCGTTAATTGGTGGAAGTATATTGACTATGACACTTCTTATAATAACACCAGGTGTTTCTGTTCATTGTACATCGAATTTAGTGGAAAATTAAATGTCCTGACCAGAAATAATTTACATTTATTCGCTTTTCTTTGTATTTCGTTTAACAAAAATTAATATTCGAACACTTAAAAGTATTAGAATGTCTCGTTTCACAGATGTTGATCTAGGTGATAATAATTTCAGCGGTGATGGAGACGTAAGACGTATTTTTTTCTTTGTCGTCTTCAGTGGTGAGGAGATATGGGATAATTTTCTTTTTGTTTCGGTTTCCTTCCATTTTCTTCTTAGATTCAACACGGGTTTTCTTTTTCTCATGTTTGGAACTAGACCTAAAAAATGAAAACAAGAGTTGGTGTTAAATCCATTAACAATGGCTTTCTTATGTAAGTCTCCATGAAATTGTCCTAAAGTAAGGCGGTTCTCCATGAAATTGTCCTAAAGTGAGACAGTTCTCCATGAAATCGTCTTAAATGTAAAAAAAAATGAACACAGAGGCTCCTATTTGAACAGAAAAACGTTCTAAAGTGTTAAATAATGTATGCCGCACCCCGCAAACACAGCAAGGCGAAATCTAATTCTCTAAAGCTCCCAAAATCAGTCTGCAGACATTGCAGAGTTTGGACCCCTCTGCCGCTATCCCTTCTTTCACGCTTCAACCACTGCATGGACAGACAAAAACGGACCAGAAGCAGATGTCTGAAACAAGCGGCTAGGTGGTTATCTCATACACAATACCTATAATACAAGAAAATGTACTTACTTTACTGAATTAGTGGTCGATGTAAACAAAACAATGCTGTTTTATCACCAATTGACACCACTCTCCATGAAATGGCCGTCTTAAAGCATCGATCTTCTTACTTTAGGTTAGACCCCTTGTGTTAGCAAGGATCATGTTCCCTCTATTTCATCAAACCGTAATGGATGATGTTACTATCATTTTACGACAGGACAATAAGAGCAATAAGTAAATTTACATCGATCTTTTTAGTTGGGTTCTCGGTCATCAAATCAACCGCATATATTTCCCGTACTTCCTCATATATTATGTAAAATGTGGTTGACAACCCCGAAGGTCTTTGGCGAAAACAATTTCGGTCGAAATATGCATAATGTCCTATAATGAAAAAATAGCATTATGTTACCGCTACCGATCATTAGTAAACATCAAATGAGCACAATCTTCCAAATACCAAGTCTGGAACAAGCCTAATAACGATGTGCAAACAAATGTTTGTTTCATTGATCAGAGAAGAGTTGTAATATGAAATCGGTTTTATCTTGACAATTTCTTACAATTATCTTTTCTTAAAAGAACCTAGAAGCTCGATTTGTTTCTTTTAACCCTGTCATCGTGTTCTTGCTGATTTTACTCCAGGAGCTCTGGTCTCGGTAAGATCATTGAGTATCCGCCCTTTGGCTTTGCAATGCTATTAAATTCTTATGTTTTATATGTTTGTGTGCTTTTGCATGCGACATTGTTGAGCCAATAAGTGGGTTGGAGTTGTTTCACCAAGACAACTTGTATTTGTTTTGTGATATGAGAACCTGTTGGGGCAAGTGTAAGGTTGGTGCACCCTAGAACCTGGTTTAAACCCCCAGTGGCAATTTCATTTGCCACTGACCGTTCCAAGGCGGTTACCCCTCGGGTTCTCATTTTTGTTAATTGTTAGTGGTGTCTCTTTTGAAACTGATCATTTTATTAACCATGCTCTCTCCCTCTCTTCTTCTTGACTGTGTGGGGAGGCTGTTTTTTTCTGAATGTGGCGATTCCTGATATGCATATTTCACCTTTTTTACATTGAAGAGGCCTTTAAAATCCACACGTTTTCTGCACTTTCATGACAAATAGCCGCAAGTCCTATCTTATGCTTTGCTGCATTCAAACATTCACTGTCAAAATGGTTTATTGATATGTTAATCTATTTTTCAAATGATTTTAGCATAAATGAAATCGCATGTTAGCTTAAAGAAAGTTTAAGTAGCATTGCATTTGATGATAAATAAAACTCTAACAAATGTAACATGTATTTGTATTGTAACATGCAATTTTTAAAAAATAATTTTTGACAGTAAAAATACACAACTAAATAACGGGTAATTGTCGTTGTGAATAGTTCTCAGAAACCGTTTTCGTTGCAAGACTTAAGACTAGTTAGGTTAAAAATTACACGATATATCTTGTTTAACTTATTTATTTGCTGATTCGTTCAGTAAGTATAAAATAATAGTGCCTCTAGCTGGGAGCGAACCCGCACCGTCACGGCGACAGCGCCTAGCCCTGCAATTCCTGCGACGCAACCGATTGAGCTAACCGGGGCAACCCCAAAAAAAGGTTGATCGGTTAGCCCTGATATACGTAACAATCACTGCATGACATCGGTAACGGGTTAATTTACTGATAACAGTACTGACTATATGTACGGGGAGACTTTTTACGGCCGCCACACTGCACAAATAGCGCTACTGTGAATTTCAAATGATAGTGCCTCTAGCTGGGAGCGAACCCGCACCGTCACGGCGACAGCGCCAAGCCAACAAAATAATATTTCATTGTTCGGTTTCAATTTCACCTTTATAATATTTTATGAAACATCTCGAAACAAGAAATATCTTAAAAACGATAAACGGCGTTGATGGAAAAGATTTATATATACATGTATATAAGAAAGAAAGAAATACAGAGAGGCAAAGCAGACACAGTTTAGTTATTTTATTTTATTTGTTATAGCTGTCGACGAACCCTCCCTGCCTTCTTAGTATGACTTAGAGATTAAGCGACCGAATCATGACAACTCATAAATTTATTGAAAGTGTCTTTCAAAAAAAATGTTGAAGCTGTTGCAACAATTTCATACAGTGATAACAAGTCGATTAAAGATACTGAAGCAAAATATTCAGTTTCAATAAAATGCCTCGTGTAGAGTGAGAATTCAAGATGAATAAATGTCCTTGAAATTTAATAAATATAAATAATAACAGCCTCTTACAAGAGCGAAATCTACCAACTTTTAAGTATATTAACTTTAAAAAAGTGTCCGTTCTGAGTATTGAACCCGGGGCCTCCGCTTGAGAGGCGAGAGTGTTAGCCACTACACTACAGTAAACTTGTATTTCGTACTTGAAATTAACAATCAGTATCAAAGGAACTAGAAAGGAACCAGTAAGAACTAGGAATATCTACACTTCTCTTTCGTTTTACACTGTGTATTGTATGCAAGTGTTTACCTAACACCCAAGAATATTCCATAAAATATTGTATTTAAGCCATCAATATTGACTTAACTGGTTACTTAAATCGTAAATATGTTTTTCCTCCAATACAACACCCACTAACAACCAATCGAATTAATCTATTTGATTTTTCCGCTGCATAATAATAAAAATCCCACTAGATACCTCTCCACCCTGCTAGATGCCTCTCTGGTGTAAATAGCTACCAATCGAAATAGTTTACTTCATTTTCCCTCTGCATAATAAGAGAATACGAGTATTATTTACAACATTTCATTGGTCGAAAAACTAGGTCAAAAGTGACCTTGGACAGCTAACGCCGAAAAAGATAAACGGCGTTGATGGAAAAGATTTATATATATATACATGTATATAAGAAAGAAAGAAATACAGAGAGGCAATGCAGACACAGTTGAGTTATTTTATTTTATTTGTTATAGATGTTGACGAACCCTCCCTGCCGTCTTAGAATGATTTAGAGATTAAGAGACCGAATCATGACAACTCATAAATTTATTGAAAGTGTCTTTAAAAAAGTGTTGAAGCTGTTGCAACAATTTCATATAGTGATAACAAGTCGGTTAAAGAAGCAAAATATTCAGTTTCAATAAAATACCTCGTGTAGAGTGAGAATTCAAAATGAATTAATGTCCTTGAAATTTAATAAATATAAATAATAACAGCCTGTTACAAGAGCGAAATCTACCAACTTTTACGTACTATATTAAGTTTTAAAAAAGTGTCCGTCCTGAGTATTGAACCCGGGGCCTCCGCTTTGAGAGGCGAGAGTGTTAGCCACTACACTACAATGAACTTGTCTTACGAACTTGAAATTAACAATCAGTATCAAAGGAACTAGAAGGAACCAGTAAGAACTAGGAATATCTACACTTCTCTTTCGTTTTACACTGTGTATTGTATGCAAGTGACACCCAAGAATATTCCATATAATATTGTATTTCAGCCATCACTATTGACTTAACTGGTTACTTAAATCGTAAATATGTTTTTCCTCCAATACAACACCCACTAACAACCAATCTAATTAATCTATTTGATTTTTCCGCTGCATAATAATGAAATCCCACTAGATACCTCTCCAGCCTGCTAGATGCCTCTCTGGTGAAAATAGCTACCAATCGAAATAGTTTATTTTATTTTCCCTCTGCATAATAAGAGAATACGAGTATTATTTACAACATTTCATTGGTCGAAAAACTAGGTCAAAAGTGAGCTTAGACAGCTAACGCCGAAAAAAAGACCGCTGAATAGTGCCATCATAATAAATTGAAGTTCCCATATTTTCTGAATTTAGCTTAAGCTCAAATGCAAAGTTTTTTGTTTAATAATTACATGGTTTTTGCTTCTGAACAATGCGGTTTTGCGGTTCGGAAAAAGAGACAAAATACAAGACCTTTCAACTTTGAAATGCATTGATTACATACATTTGGAGGCTAGAACAATAAAACCCTGTATGACAAAAATGGATGAAAAGGAAATTTGAAATCCACCGAACACGGCAAATATGAAAATATTGCAGGCTAGTTTGATTGAGCCTGTTAATGGGCAGCAATGAAAATGTATATTACTGCCTACGCCGCCTTGCCCCGGGTTGAGCGAAACTCAATATTTCACCAATAAACAGTACAATTTTGATACATCCCAAACGATGATATGCTTATGTAGGTGAACATGGAACCTTCAATCTGCAGATTAATACCATACCATGTTCAGCGGCGTATGGTCCCCAGATAACAGAATGGGTTTGCCCTAAACGAGAAAACTAAACAAAATAGTGTTTTGACAGGGGTTCTAGAATAAAAATCCTGCATTTCACAGACGAGAGATCTATGATCTCGAATGATTGCTGGGCGATTCTTAGCCTCGAGCTTAACAACTCTCATCCTGTTAAGACGGCTGTACGACGTGAATGGAATAACATTCAAATCAAGTTCAACATGCTCTTTGTAGAATATGTTTTACCAAACGCCTATGACACATTAGGCGTGTTCACTTGATATGAACAAATAAAGCCTGAAGGAAGATTGCGAAATTTTCCAAAACAATTCCATTGATGTACTCATCAGAAGTTTTCTGTGAAGATTTTTCATCAAGCCGTATCTTTACATTCTGACTGTTATTGAATGAAAGAGACATTCAATTTGTGGTTAATTTGCTTCACTTTTGAAACGTTTAACTCAACAAAACTGCATACAATGTGTATGCAAATATAGACCAAGAAACAAGAAATTATCATTTTAAAAAATGCCGGGTTTGAAATAGCAGACCCGATCAGGATTCGAACCTCGGACGCCCGGTCTACCGTGCGCACTCTACCAAATGAGTTACAAAATCCACAACATAAGAATGGTTTCCACTTCCTCCAACTTCACTTTGGATTGCAAACAGCTGTGTTGATCTTTGGTTACATGCTGATCACGCGTCTCGCAGTCGTTACTTTTGTACTGTACTTTTAATGTGGGCGGAGATTGATTTAACCAGACATCGCGTGTGCCCTAATCGTGTAAAGAATATTATGCGCATTTCAAATGCAGTCTAAGATGTAACAGACAGTTTCACATTATAAATAGAAAATAAAACAAAATAGTTACAATAAATCATGTAAAAACAAAAATAAAAATGAGTCCACTTTCCTATTTTTAAATTTTGTAAAATGTGAAAACGAAAACTCAAAATTCTATACGTGAACAAATTTGCTTTTCTGTTATCATCGCAAAGCAATACATAAGAACCAACTAAGTTATCATTCCCCTTTGTTATAATCAGGGTCTCAGTAAAATGTCAGTGATTCTTTGAATGATTCACAATCATTTGGATTGAATCACTTTCTCTACCTCTTGTGATCAATAAAATCACAAAATATTTATCAATAAAACAACTGGTCCTCGAAAAACAACGCTAGAAAATTCCAACCCTTTCCAACTACCTCCTTTGAATTCGATTTGCAGTTTATCAGGTCTTGGTGTGTAGGGTTTTTTCATGAACAATTAAACTTAAAACAACTGAGATTAACTTACGAAAAGAGCATTCAAAGCGTTCCTGATTAAATTAAAATAAGTTATGAGAATGTAAGCATAAAAAGTGGATACTTTTTATTTTTGTTCAGTATATTTGATGATAATACTGCTAAGAGTTCAGTAGTCAGTTTGCATTCTGTAGGACAAACTATTGTCCCCATAAAACCCCGTTTTGGAAAATATTCTGTTTGTATGTGTACTTGTAATAAGTAACAAAATTGTATAACCAACTTGTTATTTTGGAGTTCCTGATACCCATTCAATCACAGGGGACAATTCATTTTCATGTTGAAATTTGTCTGGATCCTTTAAAAGAATAGCATGACAAACACTCTAATAAAAATGGATTAAAATGTAACACGTTTTCATTTTCAAATTGGATCTTTTGACAATTTCATTGACATGACGTCTCTTGACTTTTGTATTTTTTTTCACTATAAGAATTTCATTTTATTTTATTTTGAAAAGTCGGTAACAAAATTTATTGTCAGGAGTGGGATTTGAACCCGCGCCAGGAGAACCTGACTGCGACCTGAACGCAGCGCCTTAGACCGCTCGGCCATCCTGACATACATAAGCAGATTGCTCTTATTTATCATTTTGAGATTTTAAACAAACTATTTGGAAACAGTCAAAATGTTGGCCCTCGGTGTCGGGGATAGTGTTTTGAAATGTTGCCCGAGGCCGTCGGCCGAGGGTAACAGTTCAAAACACTATCCCCGACACCGAGGGACAACTATTTGACTGTTCCCAAATCAAATATGAAATAACTGTTTTATTACCTGATCAATTACTGTTTTAACAGTACTTACAGATAAAAAAAGGAACAAGAAAATAATTTTGCAAATTTGTTTTTTAATTAATCTTTTTTAATTTAACAATCTTGTAACAATGTCACACCGCCAACATTTTGTATGTCAGTAGGTTTTCATATTTATTTTCTCTGTTTCATAAAAAACTTAAGGAAACTGTCATTTTGCTGACAAAACTTTAATTTGTTTAAATACTTCGCCACATTTTATTTATGGAGAAACAATCATTGGAGTCAATTTGTTTCTTTACTGTTCCACATGACGTCATGACGTCAGAGCACACGAGGGAAACAGTCAAAACTATTGACCGGTCAACAGTTCGCAAACCTGGACTTTTTTAGAATTTCAGAAAACAGTCAAAACTACCAAATAACATTTATATAAGGTATCAGGTAATAATTAAAAATAAAGCATGGGCCTGACATTAAGAAATATCGATACATTAATCTTTCAGACTAACATTAAATAAGTTATAAGATCCGGAGACACTGTTTATCATCTCTTTTTGTTCTGAGTTATTGAACAAGATCAAGAACAAGATCAATGACAATGCTTAAAGGATTGTCATCGCGATAATGTAACTAGTTTTATTAATACGCCCGACATTACACTTAACAACTTTTCTTAGTATACACCTTTGTACTGGGGCATTACTGGCTTGATTTTTGGGCTATTGCCCTAAAACTTTTAATAAACCATGCAATTGATGCTAACTCATTTATAAGTAAAACTTCATTCAAAATGACCGACAACTGACTGCTCTAAATCATTTAGAATACTGACACCCACAGAATACAAAATCACAAAATCAGTTTGTAAAGCGAATGTTCAACTTAATAAACGAATTATGCGTACATATAAATGAACATTTGGAACCTAGAAATATGCTATTCTTCTATTTCTGTTAAATTAAATTCATTTTATTCTAATCTTAATGTTTAACAACTGTTTATAGTCCAACCAACTCAGGGCAAATCAGTTTGAATGCATTAAATGTAGTCGCCTATTTTTTAGTTTTCCAATATGCCTGTTAAATTCGACCAATTTTTCTAATAAATCAGTTAGTATTTATTGCATTTGTATTGAAAGTTTTAGAGCAATAGCTCAGTTATCAATCCAGTAATGCCCCAATACGAAGGTTTATACTTAGAAAAACTGTTAAGTGTATTAACAAACATTTTAAACATAGTCCAGCCCGTTTGGCCATTATCTGTTTTGGCGTCAATCGACTTGCTCATGTGCAGTGCATCTAAAGTACGATGGGTGCGGTACGTGCCGCACCTAATTACAAAACTGACCTTACTAAATTTCTCTTTTTTTTCTGATAATACGAACAATAATAATACAAGTTTTAGCTTTCCAAAAAGCTAGTCGGTCATTAGCACAACCTTTTAAGAAGACGGCACAAAAGTTTAAACTTTAAGCCACTTGAAATTAAAGCGCTTTATACTTATTGGATGTCATACAAAAATGTAAGTTTATTTATAGATATTCCTTCTTTCGAAGGAGATGTTTTTAAGCAGGTGATAAAACTAACCCTGTTTGCAAACAACATAATGCAACTGAAAGTAAACCGAAATTGAAAAGTTTATCAAACACTATATTGTGTCACAAAGTGTTAGAAAGCAACGATAATCAAGCTGTAAATATATACCAAAAGCTTCAGAATATGTAAAAAAAACAAAGTTTTCACTGTCACAGAGTGGGAGAGAAAAATGTTCACACAGTCTGGCCGGGACTCATTGGTATAACATTGCTCTTTCTGATCTAGAACAATTTCGTTAGAATGTTGGTATTTACTTAGAATGTCTTATGACTTCCAATAACAACCAAACGCGTTAATTTCAAATTTGCCTAAAGTATGCACTTCAGCATAAAAAAGGTTATGCTAATGACCGACTAGCTTTTTGGAAAGCATAATTTTGTTTTGTCTATTATTGAGGTCAGCGTACACTATTGCGTTTCCCTATATTTTCTATATAGAGTCTTGGGAGTCTCCTTGATTTATTTATTCCTAGACAATATCAGGCATGGTCTTCTAATGAAGTTTGAATATAAATCTACATAAAAACATAGATTCCATACCACCATGACTGTAGGTTTCTACCTCAAATTTCACTTTGAAGACTAACACCCTTGCCTATTGACTAAATTTACTTGTGGCTAACCTGTTTATAGGCATTATTTTCAAAGTAATTTTTTTCTTATTCAAAATGTTTTGGATAATGATTTTTGGTTCCAACAGCTGCAGAAATACACAATTTCTGTTTTTTAGAAGGAGTTTTATATTTTCTTTAGCTATATTAACCAATCAGCTAATGTTTCTATAGAGTCTTACAGGTTTCCCCTAACTTTTTTTTAACCAACCGGGAAGCAGCTTTTATTTAGTGCACACTGATCTTGACAGTTTCATGACTCGATTTGAAGGTTGAATTAAACCAAATCACACTGTATCCCTCCGTGGTCCATTCGAATGAAGTCCGTTTTAATAATATGCTATTTTTTCTCATCATCTGGGGCCTCTTAACTGTTAGAAATCGGCCTGTTTGTGGCTAGTGTGCAGAAATAACATACCAGGAAAATAAATGAAAGCAATTTCATGCCTATATCTCGTTTGGTAGAGGCGAACTAGTTCCGGATCAGCGGATGTATATTTTTGGCACCGCATTTGCAATACCGCGTTTAAAAGTTTAAAATAGGGTCTGTCCGGTTAGAGATCAGTAATTTTCTTACAAGTAAGTTAACCCCCTATTTCCTGTGTGTTTTTGAATAGATGAAATGTAGATCTTCACGGCAATATATGGTTGTCTAGAAATGAAGATGACAGAAATCATGTTAAATGTACATTGAATATTGAGAATTTAACAATGAGGTCTATGGGAATTGAATTTACCTTGGTTCAACCTGAGACTTCCGCAAAAATATGTGTTTTCGCATGTTCCAAAGATTATTTTGTAGATTCAAAACCAAATTAAAACTTTGGAAAGCTAAAACTTGTATTGTCTATTATTGTCAGTTTCATGACCCGATTAAAGATTCCTGCAAAAATGTGTGTTCTGATGTTCGAATGATATTTTTTACATTCAAAACCATATAAAACTTTAATAACCAGTTGAGTGGCAAAATGCAAGATTACAGTTTAGCAAACTTATTAAAGTAATGACGAATGTAATCCATATCGAGCTAGCTTAAACATGAAAAACGTTACACGTGATTCCCCTGTCCCCGAGTGTCACAAAATGCTGCAGAAGTTCGTAGCTAAGAAAATAAAGCAATATAATTAGCTAATCTCTGTTCAGTGCTCTCTACACATTGTAGTTGCTAATAGAGTCACAAGTTGTACATCTTTTGTTTAACATACACAGTATGCATTTACTAGACAAAATCCATGTATATGTTTATTGTTCGTCGTCGGAAATATCTTTATGAGTAATAAGCCTAGCTGATCAGAAGCTGGAGAGAGGATTTAAGAATAGGTACAGACTCCATATATGACGTCGTTTAACATTCAATAAGAGGCCTCTAGGTTTTCATAAATAACGACTGAGTAAGAGTCTATCCATAAATAACGACTTAGTAAGAGTCTACTTTTCTAAACTATCCGTTCCGTCTGGTCCGTGAACTTTACATCGCTGTTAACCGGTGTTCAGGTAGAAAGCTCAAGTTTGGTCCATTATAATATGTCGGTCATCAGGATGACCGACAATAATGAATACTAAAACTGTGTAAACTGCTGTATCTAAGTATCTTAATATTTATTACTACTGCTGCTGCTGCTACTACTGCCACTGCTGGTACTACTACCCATGCTGCTGCTGCTGCTGCTGCTGCTGCTGCTGCTACTGTTACAAATACTACAACTACCAACACCACTACGAAGTTCGAAATATGCATGCTCATGTTACAACATTTCTACGTTTTTTGCTCTTCAAACTAAACAACTTCATAATCGTTTTAAAGATAAACGTACTTACTTAATAGTGTGCATTACTAAGACATATTTTATCGCCTGTACTGACTGTAATGGATTTTTCATCAGAAGCTTACGTGGATCTTATCTGCAACATAATATAGATCAAATATAATCTCGTTTTCAAAATGTGCTTACCAAACCAGAAACACAGTTTTAAGGAAGGTTAAGGAACAGATATCTTAAGATTGCAGCAGTGCATATTGAACCGGGTAATAGTCATCGTCACGCATTCCGTTTTGATTGCACGTGACATGAGAATCTTCGGAAACGCTTACTATCATGGATATGGAAATCTGATACACGTGTACTGTTTTCTTGAAAGTTTCGAGTTTTTCTTCCTCTCTGGTTTTACATAATGAATGCTCATTATTTAATTTTCTCACCAAGTACATCGAGTTATAATGTTGATTTATGGTTCCATTACCTGTAAGGGAGAAGCGGGAGTGCTCTTAATAGTCAATATGTTTCATCCAAAGTTTTCTATAAAACTGATCGATCCAAGATGATACACTACCCTACGTTTCTTGAGACCGTTTTATCAACTTATTATCTGTTTATGTATATTGACGGGTATTTTTTGACATTGATTGTTTAAATTTGTTTTAAAGTCCTAGTGGTATATGTTGTCATAATTGGTTTTGTGACTAATCGTGATCATTTCGCTTTATATTGTTTAAGTCACCTTACTAGCATCAATGAGTGTGAAAATTACGGCATCATTTAGAATATGTTACCAAAACGTCTTATAGGTACATATATGTGAGAGTACAAATACGAGTATCAAACACATTAAAGATTGTTAACCTTCAAGCGCTTTGAGGGTATCTTATTTATAGTTATATTTATATGTTTTAATACATTTTTAGATACAAAATATTCTTTTTGCTTATTGTTTTTTTTCATTATGTTCTATGTTCCTAATGCAACCATTCTATTACTTCTCATATCTCAAATCATAGGCTGCCAGTGATACAATGGCAGATTACTCTAGTGTCTCCGTTATTTTCAAAGAAACTGGCTGAATCAAGACGAACAATTTGTAGCTGTCTCCCGTAGCATTATGTACTTTTGCCACAATCCTAAGATATATTACAAATTCCTAACATCAAGACAAAAGCATTCTTAAATAAATTCTTACCAGCACACTAATTCACTTAACCACATAACGTAAGCGGTTACATTCTATCTGTATATGAATTCAAAATAATATATGTCACGTGAGAGACAAGCAATATTAAAACATCGTTCATCAGCAAACTGTTAATAAATTTGATATCGCAGTGTTCCTTTTATGAGAATTACGCGCTGAAAAATTATTCAATTCGCCCACAATTTCTTCATATATGCAGATCACGTGACTGTCTACATATCCAAGCTCAGATGTACATACTTACAAGTGCACACAAACCTTATAAAGATTATTAAGATTGCGATTTGCTTGCATCTGTGAGAAGGTGTGGTGGCATTTCTTATCTTACAATAAATACCGAGAAGCAATAAATTGAAGCTGATAACCGTTTGAGTTTATAAATGATTATTTTCTGAATGAAAAGAACTATTTTTTCTCGTCTATCTACTATGGTGGCTGATTTATGCCATTTCGTGTTTTCGTTATTTCGCCGCGAAATAACGCCAAGCGAAAAGACGAAATAACGAAAAAACGCCACGCGAAAAGACGAAATAACGAAAAAACGCCACGCGAAAAGACGAAATAACGAAAAAACGCCACGCGAAAAGACGAAATAACGCCACGCGAAATAACGAAAAAACCCTATTTTTGCACGAAATAACGAAAAGTCGCCGTGCAAAAAAACCCCGCCAATTTAACTGTACAAAACAGCGTTCTTTCTAGCTTCGCCTGGCGTTTTTTCGTTATTTCGCTTGGCGTCCTTTCGTTATTTCGCTTGGCGTCTTTTTGCTCGGCGTTATTTCGTTAACGAAAAGACGCCAAGCGAAATAACGACAAGACGCCAGGCGAAATAAGGAAAAGACGCCACGCGAAATAACGCCACGCGAAATAACGACAAAACGCCACGCGAAACAACGAAAAAAAACGCCAGCCGAAATAACGCCGAGCAAAAAGACGCCAAGCGAAATAACGAAAAGACGCCAAGCGAACGAACGAAAAAACGCCAGGCGAAGCTAGAAAGAACGCTGTTTTGTACAGTTAAATTGGCGTTTTTTGCACGGCTACTTTTCGTTATTTCGCGCAAAAATAGCGTTATTTCGCGTGCCGTTCTTTCGTTATTTCGTCTTTTCGCGTGGCGTTTTTTCGTTATTTCGTCTTTTCGCTTGGCGTTATTACGCGGCAAAATAACGAAAAAACGAAATGGCATAAATCAGCCACCATAATCTACAGAGTGCATCATTATACTGTTTGGCTATGTTCAGGGAAACATCTGTTAGTTATTGACTGCAAGGCTTTTGTGCGCAAAGTTATATGGGTAACAGACGAGCAGTTGAATCTAAGATAAAATTCCTCTACTATTGTTGCTGAACAAGGTATTCAATATTGCACAATTTCAGCATCAATGCAAGAGATTTATTTATGACGAATTGCATCGAATGAACATAAAATCCGGTCGTTTGTATTCAATTAAGGGGCCGTGGCATTTGTCATTGCACTGTCACTGATAAAAAAATTTATCAAAATCTCTTTAATGGCAAAATGCAGTTCAAAAAGAACTTTGCACAAATCAATGTTATTAATGTTTGTATATTTTACATATTATTTGATCTTAACTCCCCAATTAAGGCATGTCCCTTCAGGCCAGAAACGAGAAAACATGTATTCGTAACCAGGGGCAGATATACCATACATTAAACAGTTTCTGAAAGTGTTGCATCGAACTATTACATCATGATTAAATCAATGTTGCACGATTTAAAGTCTACAATAAACAACATAATAAAACGTTATCTTTCGAACATTGAGTGCAGATTGACCTTCGCGCGTGTTTAAAGGCGTTTCCGGCTATTCCATTGTGTATAACATGCATTGGTTTATAACATGCACATGCGAACGGAAAAACCGATTTCAGATTTAAATACATGTACTATTAAATCGTAGAGTTTTGTTAAATTGTTATAAATTTTGAAGAAAATTTGGTTGTTCGATTTCCTTATGAATAGTCCCGCAAAAACAATACTGTCCACCAGTATCTCAATTCATAATCCAAAAGAGGATGAAAAGATAGATATAGCGATGAATCCAAATTTTCTTCATTTGATGATATGTACTTACAGAACGGTTTAACTGAAAAGAAATGAAGAGATAGATAAAGTAAGTTATTGCGATAAAACATACATGTATACCCAACAAAAGCCGATTTTTTTGGAATTATATTTATCTTAAATTGTTACAGCGTGTTTATGTGAAGACGTGCACTTTTAAAAGTTAAAATCAATGATGCATACCACAGAATGCTTTTCACAAGAAATAGTATTATTAACCGTGTTGGCCTAAGACATAACCAGATCGGGATCAGTCGGGTATACATCCGCAATTTTTTAGTACTACATTTCCCTAGTTAATTAATAAAAAATGCAATATTCAGTTTCAAAATTCTGTCATTCGGAAAATTAACTTCTTTTTCGTTAACCCGTTCTCCCCTGATCACCATCTTATCATATCAACCTAAAATTTCAATCGTTTTTGAATAGCTAGTTTTTATAATAATAATAATTTTTTTTTTCCTCTATGGGTCTATACTTTTTGTAAAAGTCTACTCTTTCAATTTCACCATTTTCAATCCAGCAATAATAAATGTGTCAAACATCCATATTTTTAACAGATGTAAGTCAATTTGTAAAACTATCATTTTCTTTGGACTAAGTGTTCTTCCTCCATCAAAACAAAAGAGCATGCGTACATGTGTAGGAGGCAGCAGTAGTATACTGTAATAATGAAGATATTTTCGGCCAATATGTCCGTTTATAGCATACTAATATACACTGTTATTATGTAAATGCATTACTAAGCCGTACGTTTATTCTGAATTAATGGTAAGATTATTATAGTTGGCACTAAAAAGCCCTTTCTGTACAAAAATGGTATAAAGATGGTATAAAGAAATAGTAGAAATATTGACGACAGTTATGCTGCGATGGTGTAACAATAAAAGTATTTGATTAAGATTACGTTTCAATAAAAATATCAAATACTTACTTAAAAATAATATGAATCTTAAAATAGATTTTAATTTAAGACTAAATATGTGTAACGTGATTGAATCCTGTGTATGGGATAACATTTTTGTATTTCATACTAACTCTATACGGAATTCCATCTGTTTTTATAAATTAAACATTATATATATATACACACTAAAATTGTACAATTCCATTCAATTAGAGTTACAAGAGACTGTGTAACATTATGTATTAAAATACTAAATTAAAAGACTAAGAGACCTAAAGACCCGGTTAATCACATTGAAATTGAATTTAAGACAAATTGCATATTAAATTCTATAAGATTTACCATTATTTATAAATAAAAGAAAAAAAGTAATATATGCTTATCAGGAATCACAAAACACAGCCTCCCCACGCAGCGAAAAAGAAGAGAGGAAGAGAGAGAGAGAGAGAGCATGTTTATTATTAGTATGTCAATTCAAAAAGGACGCCACAAACAATAACGAAAAAGAGAATCTTTGGGGATACCGCCTTGGAACGGTCAGTGGCAAAACAAATAGCCACTGGGGGTTTAAACCAGGTTCTAGGGTGCATCAACCTCACACTTGCCCCAACAGGTTCTCGTATCACAAAACAAGTACAAGTTGTCTTGGTGAAATAACTACAACCTAGCTAAACAACCTACCAAACCCGCCCACTCATAACTCCAACACAACCCACCCACCCAACTCTTGTGTGTATGTGGACCTAAAAAACTTCAATGGAGTTATTAACCCTATCTGAATGACTTGTAAAAATTACGAAATCGTAATAACATTCACACATACTGTACAAAGGTAAAATTTGACGAAATAAAAAATGAAATAAAAGAAGTAAAAGTTATCAGATTGAAATACATGTTTTGTTTTGGCTCTTACTTTACTTAATTATATAAAATATTCGATCTGAGTTGAAGACTATTAAAGCAGGTGTTTGCAGTTATTTTCATAATATCATTGTTGGAGAGTATAAAGATCAGTTTATTATCTTCACTAAAATTAAAAAAGTTGGTTCGAGCTCAATTGCTTTGGTTAACAGCTGTTGTCTTAAATGGTCATATGATCTACAGTGAAGCAAAACATGTTTCTCATCTACAACTGATGATTTACATATCAGACAAAGTCTATTCTCAACTGTAAGATTTTCAAAACGACGAGTTTCTGAACGAATAGGCACTCCAACCATTGTTCCGCAAACCTATGTTGGCCTAGCGTCTCTGTTTATTAAAACAACGATTTTGACCTTGTCATCTGGCTGAGTTCCACGTCCACGCTGAACCTGTCGACTTCCATTGCCACCTGTAGAGTCACGAGCTACAATGTTTGCATAAGAATTATTGGCATCATTTGAGTTATTATTCTGTGATGACCTGTTGCTAATATTATTATTGTTAGAACTCTGCACCACACGATTACCGCGTAAAGATAACGATCCATCCCTGTTTGCAGCGTTCACCATGACTTGCAAGTTTTTCTTTCCAGTCGTTCTTTCTTTGATTGATCCTGATGAATAAAAACATCACTAAAAGGTGTATCCTAAAGGTTTGATTATGCTTTCATAACTTTGGAGTGACCGTCACTGTTACGAAATGAAGCAGTTACTATTTCTGGAGTCGATAAGTCATTGTCATTCAAATTGGGGCTAACATCAGTTACCTTCATATGGTCCTGTATTAAACGGTTTACCTTATCCACCACTTCTTCATTTACAGTCTCTGGTAATTTCCTTATAACCACATTGAGGGCCCTTGGATTGCAGAGCTTTCAGTCCTTTGTACCACTGTTTCTATATTGTGTACTGTATCTGTAATGGAAAAGCAATATATGCATATCAGGAATCGCCACACTCACAAAACACAGCCTCCCCACGCAGCGAAAAAGAAGGGAGGAAGAGAGAGAGCGCATGTTTTATATAAGTATGTCAATTCAAATAGGACGCCACAAACAATTAACGAAGAAGGGAACCTTTGGGGATACCGCCTTGGAACGGTCAGTGGCAAAACAAATTGCCACTGGGGGTTAAAAACCAGGTTCTAGAATGCACCAACCTCACACTTGTCCCAATAGGTTCTCGTATCACAAAACAAGTACAAGTTGTCTTGGTGAAATAACTCCAACCCACCCATCGGCTCAACAATGATGCATGCAAAAGCACACAAACATATTAAACATAAGAAGCTAATAGCATTGCAAAGCCAAAGGGTGGGTAGTCAATGACCTTACCGAGACCAGAGCACCTGGAGCTAAATCAGCAAGAACACGATGACAAGGGATAAAAGAAACAAATCGAGCTTCTTGGTTCTTTTAAGAAAAGATTTGCCCATAAACCTTCATAAACTCTTAAACCCCTGCCACCGTCGTGCAACCAAAGAGGTAAGCATAATGATCAACTGTAGATGGCTTAATCACCAGGCCTGCAGAGCGCTGTAGAATATCATGTTGGTAACCTTTCTTTTTTAAATTTACAGATGGTTTTTACGAATAACTGGGAGAAATTAACATTGCCTTTGATCTTCTTAAGTTTATAAATTAAATCTCCATAAAAAACTGGCTGTGAAATACCTTGTTGCATTAGTGATTTTAAACTGCACCTGTATTTATGAATTAGAACTGGGTATCGGCGATAAAACTTGCAAAAGGTTTTCCTTAATTTGTGATACCGATAACCTTGTTTTAATAATTTTTGTGTAATGCAAAGATTACGTTCATTGAAATCATTCACATCGTTGCAAGCTCTTGAAAAGCGAACAAGCTGTGAGATATAAACCCCGTAAGATGTTGCACGAGGAACATCGCCGTCTAAAAACGGAAAATTTACTATATTAAAATTAAAATCATCTCTTTTATCATATATTTTGGTAGTAACGTAACCATTTTCAATGGACAGATTTAGATCAAGAAAGTTTGCTTGCTTTTCTGAAGTATTCGCTTTATTCAGCTGTAGTTCTTTAGAATATATCTTATTAACCAGTGATGGAAAGTGGTTATTATCTATATTAAATAAATCATCAAGGTACCTAGAGGTGTTGTTAAAAGCTGTAATAATATCATATTGATGTTCGGTAGAAAGAGATAACATAAAGTCTCATTCATAACAGTATAAAAACAGATCAGCAACAAGGGGTGCACATTAGTACCCATTGGAAGGCCTATAACTTGTTTATAAATAGAGGTACCAAATCTCAAATAAATATTATCCAATAGAAATGAGAGCGCCTGCATAAGGTCTTGACAGGTCCATGTATTCACCTGGACACTCAAAGCATCTATTTCACTGTTTATGTCTATACGAATGTTGTCAAGATGTTCGTTCCGCTTCATCTCAGATTGGACACGCCTGTCTAACAACTGAGCAAGTTTGTCCGCCAGCTTTTTTTCCAATTCATTTTCTGACTTGTCAGTTCTGCTGGACAAATTTACATTAAAATTTTCAATTTCATCCACAATATAATCCAGTTTATTAAAAATGTGTTCTAGTCCTTCACTATTCTTATAAACAAAATTATGTATGGGACTCTGATTTTGCTTAGCTGGGGCTTGCACATATGATGTTCTACAGGCCTGAGCAATAAATCTGTCTGTACATTCGTCCTTATCACTATGATTGCAATGTCTTACCTTTTATGTGTTAAGCACGCCAGAATCCTGTCCGGAATCATCCGCTGACCGTTTTCTGCTGCCTACAGGCTGTGTACTCACAATACCTTCATAGTCAGTGTCTTCTTCAATTTGAACAGTCTGAGAAGCAGCTAAAATGCTGTCCACATATTCATCGGCCGTCTCCATAGTTAGTGCTGATGTTTTCTCAACAGATTTATCAAAGACATAACACAGATGTTACTTCGAACAGATACCAGAAATCACAATCCAAAATGTATTATCCGAAAACTGTCCACTATTCAGGGCGATATTTACCCAGACACCTCGCGGTTTATCTGGTTATCATTGATCTGGGAACAACCATGTGCCTCTCATGCATTCTGAAATGCTTTCTTAACACAACCAAACAGGTAGCAAACCTTTGCCCAACTAAATCAGGAGACCAGTCTCAAATCTCAATTATCGGATTTGGTGAAATTTGGGAATGGTTGACATTTCAGCCAATCAGATGCTTGAGGTCTGAGACTGGACTCCAGTCTTAGCTTTATGATCTTGGGTCCAAAGATTCATATCCTGACGTTGCGCCATTACTTGCGTGACCTTCTATCAGCTATAATACCGGTTAAGTATCTCTGCGATAAATCAAAGCACTGAAAGTACTGATGGGTGACGTTTTAGAGTGATCGTCATAATGTCACATCATCTACAGATTTTTTGGAATTTCCTATTTGAGGAGTTTGGATGGCTGAGCAAAAGTTTGTGTGTCCGGCTTCTGCTTTATCAAGTTTTTTATCTACCACGGACATTCGGGTGGATGCTAATATCCAAGACTGAGTTGGGGCGAAAATTTCGTGTATGAATAAATTTGAACGTTTTATACGATAAATATGCGCAATATTTGTAAAAGTCGATAAATTTTATGAAAATTATTATATATTTTAACTGAAATTTGTCAAGATATTGTATAGTAAGAAACTTTCGAAGGAATATTCTTCAATAATATATCACACCATAATGTCCTTGGTCAGAGGCGGGAGGGTCCATTAACTGGGAATAAACAACAACAACAACCACAGGGACTTATGTTTAACAGCTAGATACTACAATCTCTCCTTTTCTTCAGTTTGATTTTACCTTTTAAAACAAATTTCAAATCAAATAAAATATTTTTAAGAATACTGAAGTATGTCTAATGTCAATGTCCTCTGCAAAAATTTCATTAATAAAATGATAATTTTATCAAGAGCTCTATGGTATACAAGATAGCAAAAGCAATTAAGCAAGTTTATAATGACATGATACAGTTCACCACTTGTGAGTTCTTATCTGTGCGAAAGCTGCTATTCCCAAAACTTAAAACAATTAGAGAGATAAATGTCCGTTATTAACAACATTTTTCCAAGATAATCCGTACTGTTCTGAAACCTTAATCTGGAAATTTTATCACAAAAATTCCACAAAAATGTGTGTTCAGATTTCAGGACAATCGAGCTGCGCCATCTACCGTCTCATAAACTCTGTGAACCTACATAAACTGTATACGTTATTCAAAGCCACTAATTCTCTGGAGGTAAAATGATCGGATTTCACATTTGGTACCGCGTTCATTAGCACGAAGTAGATAGAGAGCGAGGTACCATCGAGAAATTCACATATACTGTAGCATTGGGTGACGTGACGTCACCCAAAAAACAAGCGTTAGCTGATTCCTAGCAGCAACCACTCAAAATGTTCTGCTTGTCTCGACTTGAGGATCACGTTAGAAAAAATTACAAATCTCATTTTAAACAAAATTTGTTCGTTAATTATGTTAACAATTTAATTACTAAACCTTAGGCAAATCCCTTACCGGATGTTCCTACTCAGACAATGCTTGACAACAAATAATCGCTATTCTTCAGCATTTTGAAGGTGAGGTACTAGATGGCTATTACACAGTTTACCTTAAAAGGGACATGATTTGTAAATAAAATGCTCTTGCTTTGGATATGTAATATATGAATCGGGACCTATTTTCAAATGGGGTATGCAAAACAGTTTTAAACTCACACAAAAGTAAAACAACAGCGCACTGGTTTAAATGTGACAAAACTATGTCAGATCACAAATGGCCTATATTTTGCTTGCTGGTAATCGACATTAGAAGAAACTTCAGAAGTATATTAGGTAGCTCATTTTAAAATGTTACCAGCTATGATTTTGCCTGATTTCTTATTTTATATAGTGGAGACTATAATATTGGTCTTGCACCTTGTAAAAATGTACAAGTGCATGACGTGTACACGGATTCTGCTGTTTTTGCATTCAATTGCTGTAAAATTGACAAGCTGCCCGTTTATAAAACAATTTTCTCTCGCAAGTCTTGCATACGTATATGATGTAAAACTTCGACAATAAGTTGCATAATTAAGAAGATATTAAACATTAAAAACCTGCGTTCTTCACGTTTAAAATTACGTAATGCGTCATATCATAATTATTGATTTACTAATTTCCTTGCTTTAAGCTTAAATAACTTACATTGAAAAGGGGATTAGATAAAACTTTCTGTGCCAATTTGAATGTTTTGTCACTGTTATAGTACATTTATTTCATTTGTTACTGCTCTTTCTACACAAAACCCGTATGTATTAAAATAGTTTTTTCCTCGATATATAAATATGCTCTTCCGTGGAGTTAGAAGCACTATAAATGTCAATACTCTTCTACACACTAGAAGACGTGTTGATTTAGTTTTCGTATATGTTGCTGTATTGTTCGTACAATTTGCCTTCCTCGGCTGTAATGTGGTGGTTAGCGCGTCAGCTACGTTCTCTGAAATATGTATCTCGCTTTATTTTAAACTACACGTCGATTTCTCATGCGAAACATGAAGAGAAAAAAGCCCTTTTGTAAGTCTTACATTTTATGAAGCACTTCAAGCACGTAAAGAATTCCGATACATCTAAGAAAATTTGTTGAACTCTATCCTCTTTGTTAAATTAAATCACCTTTGTGCACGGCAGAAATAATGCTGTTCTATTTATTGAAACATTCCTTTGTTTAATTTTACGTAGTTTTCGCATTTCTAATTAAACTAACGTAGGCAGGCTGATCAGTTATAATTGCATAAATTGCTGTAATCATTTGATGTACAGGAAACAGTTTCCTCGGTCTTGCTATGCCTTCCCTTCATGCCTCGCCTTGTTATAATACAACATCTGATAAAGATAATTGTCCTTAACTAACTATCGAAGAAATCAGAAAACGAACAGTTTGGGAATGGAATTCGCAATCAACAAGTAGAAAGATATCGTCACAAATCAAATGCAGCATATAGAAACGAGATAATTATTGTAATTTACATAATAGACTTGTGAATCATTATAACTAAAGCCAGATAATTAACCTTACTGCATTGTCGGGGCCTGGCATTTATCAAGACTTATACACGTTACTAAATGAAATTGCAGAACTCGGTAATATCGCACCTGGTTACTGAATCCTTTAATTTTATGCCACAACACCTTATTTTTGAATGAAACCCTGTTGGATTGATTGTGGTGATCAACCAATTAAGTAATTAATTTAAAGTATTTGGGGATATAACGCCGCTGATGTGTATTAACCTGAAAATACCGCACTTCAGGCTCCATAAACGTTATCATAAGCGCACTTGGTAAAAGATATGTACCTGTATAGATAGATACTGATTTACGCTTAACCCGGGGCTACTGAGCCGAAGATTATAAAACTTAGATTGAAGACCAGTCTCAATCTCAAACATCTAATTGGCTGAAATGGAGATGAAATAAGATTTTTGAGATTTGAGACTGGTCTTCATTACCAGATTTAAAATTGTGCGCTCTGGGCTACCTGTCAAACCAACTCAGTATTTTTATTTACCGTGTTCGGTTGCTTTCGTAATCATTTTCCCTCTATTTCAACAAGACGACAAGTTGTTGTTTTTTTTTCATTAAAATCAGTAAGTAAAAATACATCGATATTTTTAGTTGGGACGTCTGTCATCAAATTAACCGCAAACATGTCCCTTACTTCCTGATACAGTGTAAAATAGGGTTATTGACATCCCCTCAGGTATTTGGCGAAAATAAATTCGGTCGCAAAATGTATGGTGTTCTGTAATGAAAGAAAGAATGTTCCTTTACTGATCAATAGAAACAAATATGTTAAACTTTTCACACCCCCTGTTGCTGTACATTACATTAATGTATTCCTCAAGTGGCATAATTATGCATATATGCAAATTTCCCTTTGCAGTTGTGTGTTGTGTCTAAAATGAATAGTTTGCTTACAGTATTTAAAACATAGGACAATACCATTTTATCGGTGTTGGTCAACAGCTTGTTTGGTGCACCCCAGTACCTGGTTTAAATCCCCAGTGGCTAAATGCTTTTCCACAGACCATTTCTGTGGCCATTCCTGATATGCATATTTCACTTTTTGTTAGCCTATATATTGGTAGTTGGTTTTGTCCACGTCACTTATTTACTCTGTCAAACTTCTGCCTTCCGGTACGCTAAGTTACCGACTGAACACAAGTTATTTCAGATATAAAAAGTTACCAATTCGATCTATGAAAAGTACTTAGTATAAAAAGTGAAAAATACCTATCAGAAACCGTCTAACCCAGGAAACACAACCTTCCAACGCAGCAAAAGTATAGAGAGGAAATATGAGCATGGGTTTGAAAGAAGAAAAATCTCAAATTAGACACAACAAACATTTAACAAAAAAAACCCCGAACTTTTTGGGTTACCACCTTGGAGCGGTCAGTGCAAAACAATTAGCCGCTGTGGGTTTAAACGAGATTCCAGGGTGCACCAGCCTCACACTTAATCAAACAGGTTGTCATATGAACAAACTAGAAACCAATAAATGGTGCACTGTGTAGGGTAAAGAGAATAAGAAATAAAGTGAAAGTATTTTATCCAAGCACAAGACCTTTTAATGTTATTTTGTCACGGAGACGTATATATTAAGACATAAAGTATGAAATCCCATGAGCGAAGCAATTATCCTTTACCCTATATTTAGCATATATTTGACGTCATACAGTAAGCATTATCTTCAACAGACGGACAGCTTCCACCGTGATTGAAAAAAGTTGTAAAAGCTATAATCAATGTCGACCATACTTTAGGTTATATGTTTAATAATGTGAATATTTCCTTTTAGGCCAGCGACATTTCCTCGAAACAAGTAAACGCGTTTGTAACACTTTAACCTATAAGCACAGAAGATTTTTCGTCATTACAGAAGGTAAGTCATTGTATTTGTAAATCATTTTCGCAGACGAGAAAACGATACCTCGTTTTCAGGAACAATATATCGGTCATGGATTTTTCTTTCTAGTTTTATTAATATAAAATCCGAATACCAGCACCTCAGAAATTAAGAAACCGGAGAAATTTGTCAAATATATTTCGTCTTGTTCTCTATACAATTTTTCCTTTTAACATATCTCAAAAACTGCGAGGAACTGTCGTTTTACCCCGTATCGGACAAGATCGGTTGGCGCCCGTGGAAGGTTTGGGACATCTTAAAATTAAAAGGCGACCCGCGGAAATTTTCGGGGTCAGGAAGGTCGATAGCCCGTCGACTGGTCAACATCAGAATACATGATAGCGTTTTCTTTGATCGGTTGGTGGTCTTTTGATTTGTCTAATTTAAAACCGTCCGATTCAAACGCTGATACTGCGGACAATTTACTGACACCATCATGCGCCAGGTTAGGCACAGCCCGATGTTCAGTAATAGTGAGGGTATCAGTACGTGCCTGTAAAACAACAAACAACAAAAATGAGAACCCGAACGGGGTTAACGCATTGGAACGGTTAATACGAGGGTTGATAAAAAATAAACCGGATTATTTAAACAGCAAATAGAATAATTAATCAGGATAAATAAAAATACATGTAACAGTTTGCGGAATCAATCCGCTACAGAATACAGAAAACAGTTCTCAAAAACATTTACAAACAATGGAAATAGAGAGATTTACGTGAGCATATGTCTAGAGTCACGGCGCAGGGTAAGACGACAGTGGTGACGTCGTTAACGTTGCGCGTTTTTACAGCGCCTCGGCTGTGACCGGATTTCATAGAACCATAGCCAGGTATGGTCCGTCGTTATGATGCGACTGAGGAAGTCGTCCCCTTCTCAGTTCAGTTTACGGAGGAAGGTTGGTGAATCTTGCACGCGACGGACCATCTCCGTGTCTTTCAAGAAGCGCGGGACCCAGCGCGCGTGTACCTAGTGTTAGTAATCAAGTATGGTTAAAAATGCATTTCCGTTTTAGAAACACAAAAATAAAACTTATTTAGATAAATAATAAGAATTTTAGCATTTATTCAATGGTTAAACCTTGCATTTCTTCATTATGAAAATGAATAATTTGCAAGGTTTGGAACGTAGATCGTCGATAATTAAGTTTTAATTATTCAAGACATCACGTAATTGAAAAAAAATTAAAGTGTATCAATAAAAATAAATATTTCTTTCCTTCTCATTTTTAAATCTCTTCTTAGAATAGCCTGCATGGTCCCCCAGCTTACATCGAATTTTGCCATCAACGGCCCTACCTTTTAACGCCTATCGTTTTCCAACGCATTCGTCACTAACGTCGTTGTTACTTTCTTCTTTCTTCCTCCTCTTACTTTGTCAGTGATGTTTGTGTTTCATTCTCAAAAATATTAATGCCAATCGAAAACCACTGTTCGGCTTTCTGCATGCTTTCCGTGCGAAGCTGCACTTTTTTCAAATTTGTTAAGACAGAATGTCGCATTGCTGCTGGTAAAATTTAATTATTGCCCGTTTTTCAAGTTTTTCCGTTGACGCCATTTGTAATGAAATTTGCATTCAACGTACAATAATAAAAATCCGATTTGCTACCATATGCGTTCATGCAATTACGTGATATTTTGCGATTACGTAATAAAATAACGGTACGACGTTTGTGTGGATTTTTAAGTACAAAACATTTTTGGAAACAACAATGAACAACTTTAAACATAAGACGTATCAGTAAAATGATGCGCTGCGCCGTGACGGCGTTACCATGGTATTTTAATTCATTATTAAGAATAGAGTATGTGTTTTTCAAATAAAAAGTTGAATCAACTGTTTGCATTTAAATTGCAATTTCTATTGGTGTATATAATTGATCGTTTGAAAGAAAACGTTTTCAAAGATCCGGTTTATTTTTGATCAACCCTCGTAGCAAAACATTTTACCACAAGTTTTTGCCACTGGGGATTAACACCAGATTCTAGGGTGCACCAACCACACACTTGCTCCAACAATTCGAGTAAAGTTTGACAAGTAACGCGAATATAATTATTTGGCAAGGTAATGACCTAACCCACAGCTTAAAAGCACAAGATGAGAGTCTTCTAAAAAATCGTAAAGATGGCTTTTCATTTCAGTATAAGCTGCATATTGTAGTTGAATTTATAGATTTGCACATGTTACTGTTGCAAAATATGATCTCCAGTACTGTGTATTACCCCACAATGAACATGTTTTGTTACCCTTAATATAGCAAAACCCAACACGGTTAGATGATTAATATTTTATTTTTAAATTATATGAATAAATTTCCATCAAAGCTGGATGGTTCCAAAGGATAAAGTTAACGTAAAATGTAATGTGCCAATCGCAGCTTCGAAACGTTAGCAAAATTATTGTTTGCTTTGGCATTCTATTGTAGTTAAACAACTGAAATTCCACTTGATTCTGACTGGAACATGTATTGATAATTGTATTTTATAATACTCATACACAGAAAAAGATTGATTATTAGATAAAAGATTCACCATCCATCATCCTTGAGACTAGTAACCAATGAATTCTGACAAGGCAGAAAAGTTCAACTGGTATAAATTATTATCTCCACATATCATATAGATGTAGCAGCGAGACGTAGTAATGAAATTCTTGTAATTACAGAATAATACTTTTGTAGCTTCAGTGTTGATGTCAAATTTAAAACAGATATCTGTTGTTGAAGAAAACATTACATTTAATCGGTTGTGACATACTTACTTGTTTGTGAGCGTGGTTGGAATACAATTTTCGTCCATTCTACATGTATTTTGAGCAAAATATTAATCGAATGCAAAACTAGTTGAAAATTATTTTGGTCAGCCTACTACATTTAACCATTTTTCTATATCCACCGATCATATTTTTTTCCGCACATAACTGGAGTTCACTCTTTAAATTTAAAATTAATATTGAGTAATCATCTTCACATCTTGTATTTTTGTATTCAATAATTCACGTTGGGGTAAAGTAAGTCTCAAATCTACCGTAGCGTTTGTAAAGATGATATACCGAAACCTGCTTAATTTGCTGAAACATTTTCTGTCAAACATTTAAAATGATTTTGCCTGTAGCTGGAAGCGAACCCGCACCGTCACAACCCAGCCCACAATTTCGACAATGCAGTCAATTGAGCTAACCTGGACCCCCCCCCCCCAAAAAAAAAAAAAAAAACACAAAAAAAACAACAACAACAACAACAACAAAAACAAAAACACAAAAAACGGCTGATCAGATAGCCCTGATATGCCTGATATACATTATCATCATGTATAAGCAATCGCTTTATCGTTATTTGCATAGAATTTTCGAAATTTATTTAGAATCCACATATAAATCAGGAGACACAAATCATCGTTTAGGGCGAATATACCTGTTACTGCCTAATTTGATTCCTTTTGATTTTACCCTTACCTTGAAAAAATTTCATTAGTTTCCAAAAGCATGTAGGGAATTTAATTGGTTATTTCGCAAAAGTACGAGTGGAATTTATGTGTCCTATTATGTTTTAAGTTTGGTTTGGAAAAAATTCCCCCAATCCACACTAAAAAATAATATGATCGGTGAAGTTAGAAAAATTAATTAAGCTTCACTTAATTTTAAATAATTCTGAAACTTTGATTTGACAACAATTTTACTTTTCCTACACTGAACTATATTACAAAAGGTCATCCCTGTGACAGAGTTACGTCTTTTCTAATTCCATGCACGTTGCTAACTGAATGTGATGAAATGCAAATAATAGTTTTATCAAATGTATGATTAAGCCAGCATCGGTTTTGTAGACACACCTTTAACTAAAACTATGGCAATGTTTGACAGCGTCCATATTTGGAATCATCAAGAACGCCTCGTTTTGAATATCCTGAATAGCACCGTTAATGGAATGACGTCGTTGTCGGACAAGGTTTACAGCTTCTGTGGGTGTATGAATGTCACATGACCGCTGTTTGCGCGTGCAGAAAGTCTTTTTGAACATTTTCCGGAAATTTGAACCAAATATCCAGTATACAAAAAAGTTAACAGAAAAACTGAGATAATAAAGAAGTTGTAGTACTGACTGGATTGCTCTATGAAGGTTGCTTGCAGTGTTGTGACCTTTCGTAAATGAACCAATGAGCAACATTAATCGTATCACATGACTTGGAGCATTAAGTAGAAAGAATACCAGAGATACGACGAAAAGCATTTTCGTTACTTTTGCTATTGGAATGATGGGTTTTATTGGACGTGCATGTGCAATCTTTTCCATCATAGATGAATGACGTCTACGAATATGGAGAATCTTGGTAAGCTTGTAAGATATCACAGACACAAGACAAAATATTATCACAATGGGTAGCACAAGAGTCAGAAGGGTGTCCGTGTATACCAGTACTTGAGTCATCGCAGAAAATCCCGGTTTATGGTAACAATCCTCATTGATTATCCAAAGCGATGTGTTGTAAATTCCAAAGGCAGCTAGAATCAACACCGCGACACATATTCTAGTCACAAGTTTACAGCAAATCCTTTTTGCACTAAATGGACTTTGAATCAGCAAAAAGTTTTCAAATGTAATAAACACACACAGCCATACAGACACACATCCGCAAACATAAGTCATGAATATTGTTACCTGACAAACACCCTTTACATGGCTCAACTTTAAATCAAAAGTGCTGGAAGTCCATACTAGAAACAGACCGAGCAAGAAACCGTTATCACTTATTCCCCTTATTGCCAGGTATAACGAGCACGGGGAATTCCTTAACTGCTTACGTGAAAATGTGATCGTTGATAACGTGTTTCCAATTAGTCCTAATGTACATATTACAGGCAGGATGTATTTTTCTATTTCTATTGTTATGACATTGGCTAATGTCTGGTCGTTGACCTCGTTTCCCATATTTTGTAGATTGGCTCCTTCATCTCCTAAACTGGCATTGAAAGTTGTAATGTTGTGAATTTCTATGTTGGTTTGCGGTATATTGTACGCTTCGGCCATCTGAACCTGAAAAAAAAAACAAAAACGGTGTATACCCAATCCAAATGTGATAGAGCGAAATCATTTAAACAGTCTTTATTTTGAGATTTCTTTGCAAACAACTACTTTAATTTCCTACTGTAATGTGGCCTTTCCTGATCCGCATATTTCACTATTTTATATAGTCTTAAAAATACATGGACATATTTCTATCACATCAAAAACAATAACAAAGGAGTATGAAATTTTTTGAAAACATTTAATGGTTGGTTAACCATTTTAATAGAAATATTGTTGTTTTTTTAAGTTTCCTCATTAAGCTGAATTTGTTAAGGATTAATTTTGTTGGCCAGGAGAGACAAAATGCTATGATATTTATGCCATGATGGTCGAAAGAGTGAAATAAAATGAGCTTTCCTTTCTAGGAGTGTAAAACAGATACACTGTAAGCAACAAGGACTGTACAATTAGTATTTTGAGACATACATGCTATTTGTTTATAATGAGATGAATCATATCTGACATAAATATTATTTATTAAGAATGAAAAAGCGATTAGATGGAGTCCTTTACAAGTCCATAGTGTCAACATATCCCCGCTTTAGGGGAAAGCAAACCGCGCCATATGTGCCCAGTCATCTTATACCTATTGTTTAAAAGTAATGTAACATGTTGCGCTGTTATTATATATTCACCTGCCATTTGTTCCTATAGTGGTCTTGTAGGCTTATTATCTAGCTAATAAACTGAGAAGGGCAAACACAACAGGATTTCTATTTTATATGTAACATTGAACTTATAACTTATTTGCATTTACATGAGGAAAACGCTTATCAACAGTTTAAATATTAATGAATGAAAACATACAGAAGACTCAAGGCTTATATGAAATTTACATAAAGTTTTATCGAGAGTGTGTGTAATGTTGCTCTATTAACCATTTACTCCATGAAATATGGCTGTTATTCGTTGACGAACCGTGTCGTCTGATCAGGATCTATCTACACTGTTCACATTTAGATTCATTAGGTTATTTTTGACCAAGATCCAACCAGCGACCAATTCTAATCAGATGGCAGATCTGGATCTACACTGTTCAAACATGCGGTAACATGCGTATATTTGGAGCAAAGGGTTCAAAGAAAATTATTATACATGTAGAATGTAAAAATGATTTTCTGTCATTTACTATATTTTAATGAGTTGGCAGAAATCCTAGGATCGTTTTTGTTTTAACGAACACTTGACATTCGTACAGATTATATGTGCCTATAAAGTCCACATTTGGTCTTGTCATATGGTTTATGTAAATAGTAAAATTTCTTGAGCTATCATACACAATTAGGTAAATAGCAAAAAATAAAATAATGTGAAACATTATTAAAATATGACAACAATTATGTTTGACAATTGATTTATAATTGGTTTACCATACTCTATGATGACAGCTGATAAATATGAATTGAATATCTAAATAAAAACGAGCGACGAATATTGTACTGTTGTTTTTACCCCTACCTTGATTAAATGTCAGTGTTTTTTTAACCAATGGTTATTCATTTGCATGAAAAGAGGTGCAAATTATTATTTATCTTATCATATTACAATCTTAACGAATTCACGAAAAGGTTCCAAGCTGATAAATTTCAGTAATATGACCGGTGTAGTTAGACCATTCGGTAATTGTTGTTGGCTGAAATATGTGTCGAATTAGGTACCTTTTAACCAAAAATTGTGTCGACTTACAAGTCGTTTAAAACTTAATTTTTCACTTCAAAGATGTTCCACGTATGTTAACCCGGAACACATTTATTTGAACATTAATTTACAGACGGTTCTCATTGGTTTGGTCGATTTTAATTAATATTGAAGTCGCTACAGATTAAATCTGATTTAATCATCACTTCCTTATGGATCAAGGCATATCGTTGATACCTGACAATTTAATACGTTGAAGTACTTCAATATTGAGCTGTTTCCATATACTATTAGTGTACCATTTATCAATAATTTTATTTCTCGTTACGTCAAATATTAACAGTGGAACATTTAACGTCAAACAAATAAGTCATTTCATATCGTCTTTAAAGAAAAAGCTAAATAGTTTTTTTAATTTTTATTTAGGATGCATACTAGAGACAGGGGTAATTTTATTATATTTACATAAAAAAATTGAAATATGCATATCAGGAATAGCCACATCCAGCAGACACAGCCTCCCCACTCAGCCAGAAGGTAGAGAGGAAAATAGAGCATGGTTTTAAAATAATCAGTTTCAAAATGGACGCCACAAACAATTAACGAAAGTGAGAACCCGAGGGGTTACGGCCTTGGAACGGTCAGTGGCAAAATAATTTAAACCAGGTTGTAGGGTGCACCAACCTCACAGTTGCCCCAACAGGTTCTTGTATTACTAAACAAGTACAGGTTGTCTTGGTGAAAAAAATCCAAACCACCCATCGGCTCAACAATGTTGCATGCAAAAGCACACAAACATATAAAACTAAATAAAGCTAATAGAATTACTGCCCATGAACAAGCACAATCAAACATAACCTGCAATATTTTCTTTTTAGTCGTGTTTGGTGGCTATCTATGTTCCCTTTTCATCTATTTATATACTCAGCAGACTCAAAAATAGTTATCTTCTAAACAAAGTATTACCAAAAAAGAGTATACAAAGCATTTAAAAATATTATCTACAAGAAAGAAATAATTTTAATTGTACTATAACGTGAATTATTGTTCAAAATTTGACGAGAACTAAAAGTAAAGTAAAAGTTTTCAGTATTTGGCAATATTGTCATACGTGTTCCGTTGAGCAAGTTAAATTTTGAAAGCTTCGTGCTGATAAAATACTAATTTTATTGTGTTTTATTAAGCTCTGGTCTCGGTAAGATCATTGAGTACCCACCCTTGCTTTTTATAATAATTTCGTAGCAATTGCCAATATTTCGTCACGTAATTATATATTACCTGCGTCGTTTATTCTGCTCATATTATTAAATTGTTTATTTGCTTATATTTTTGCAAGCATATAATCTTGCAAGAACCTTTTTATGCAGTTTATTGGGAAAGTTTTTTTTAATATGATTAGACAAGTTGAGTGTTATGGTCCCCACTCTGTAAACACATGTTCTTTTCCTTTCTACTTTTTGACTGGACGCGGGGGGGGGGGGGGGGGGGGGCGGTGCGGGGCTGTGTTTTCTGAGTATGGAAATTCCCGATATGCATTATTCACTTTTTTACACTGAAATTCAACAGTACATGTAAATAAACAAACCAACTGTATTTAAAGTTACAAACAAAATATGATTCTTATACATGTGAGTTTTACATATTTAATTATTTAAAATGAGCTTTTGAAATATTTTAAAAATAATAATTTGCATTCCCTATGTAAGTACCAGAAATAACACAAAGTCAAGATATCAAAATCAGATAACTAGTAAGTGTGTTAGGACTAGTAAATAAAATTACGCTAAATGTAGCACTTTTTGTTTCTCTCTAAAAGAAATAAAATGACTGGCAACAAATCGTCAAATTTGAAATGATAAAATATACCAACATTGTCTGCCGAAGTACAAAAAGACCTTTAGTATTTACAGATTATTTATGAACCGAACTTTGATGACATCAAATATTCCAGCTTGTAAGACATTATGCCAAGAGAAACTCTTGTTAGATAAAAATGATTGGCAGAAATCATATAAAAACAAAATCTTCTTCGTGCCATTTCCTTACGGATTCTCATTATGCTTTTCCTGGCTTTTTGTCCAACAAATAACTCAAAAATCCGATTTATCTCAATGAAATATATCAAATTTTTATGTGGCAGTGAAATTTAAGAAGTCGACCTCCGTGGAACTTATTTCCGCGCTGTAGAGAATGCCACCATTTATGTGAGCATTTTGAAGATTAAAGTAGAATTTCAATCGTTGTCTTTTTTATGAGACAACCAAACTTATCTCCATAGCCAAATGTAATGAAGTAATCAAAAGCTTTCGGTACAAAAATCAAACATAATCCATTGAAATTATCAAAAATCATAGGTTTCCCTTGGCAACCATTTAGCTCAGGCTTTTGAGTTGAAAGCATATGCACGCTTCTACATTTTCTGTGATTTTAATTTAGGATCGGCTACCTTACTATAGTTCCATTTCACTTTTCGGACGAATGTCTTTGGAAACCATTTTATTATTAGCAATATACTGATTCAAAATGAAAATTTGACAAAATAACAAGGAAAACTCCTATTACATCAATGATGCCAGCGAATACATATATCTGGAGGAATGAGATCATCAATATGTTATCTCAAATGGTGCCGGTTTAGTATCTTTCAAGATGGATTTTGTTCTTTTTTGACTTAAATTGAAGTAATTGGCAAAACGGTTATTGAGACTTATACGTACACAAATATCGGACGTATCATTTTTAGAAAAGTGGAGCTAACCTTGACCTCTGTGAAAAAAATAATCTTCAAGTATTATCAAATATCCAGATATGTGCAATTACCACAAATTAAAGATAAAATAAAGCATAACTGAACAAAGTTATGAAAATTGAAAAAAAGATAAGTTTTCATTTTTGCTGAGTATATTTTGGAAACTACCAGCCCGCCTTGCTCTACCAGACCGATATATTATTATGTTATACTATAAAGAGGTTTTGTTAACTTCTATTGTAATGCACTATTCGTATGTTAAATCATAATAAATTTGATTAAAATTATACATTCAAATCCATAAATAATTCAATGACCTCACGCCCTTTGGCTTTAAAATTAATCTATTAATAATGGTAAATGCATTATTCCATACACTGATTATCAACCAGATCACATTGTAAACTATCCAGATACGAGTCTTTGACCATTCCCTAAAGTTCATATTGGATTACCATACAGAAACAGCATATCACTTTCTTTAGTGCTTGAAATAACACACATTAAGCTCGATACTGACTGTGATTTCAATCACATTAATGCATCTAGAACAGTGCTATAAAATTACCCTCTTGATCACATAATATAAGTGAGAACCATCATAGTGACAATACTAACTCTTCATCAAATTTATGTTCTCATTTCTGCCCAAGCTATCGTAATAAAAGACTTTTGTAATCTTAAAAGTTATAAAGAGAAGCTCAATAAATGACGACGTGATTAAATCTCATTTGCAGACGGGTCAAGCAGTGTTTTCCATTCCTTAGAATATAGCATACATTCAAAGAAACAGTAGAAATAAAATGACCATCCACCTTATTTAAGACCAAACCTGGACCCAATACCTGCAAAAGTATTGCACAATACCTGCGCCGGACATTTGGCGATAGGCGACCGTGATCATACAATAAATCCAGTGTCGTTTATATCTCCTGACAACGTATTGACTAAAACAATAACACTGACTTTAAGAAACATTTATGTTATGCAAATGGGTACTGATCTACAATAACAGGCAGAAAGCAGAAAACCATCACAAATAAATAGATGAAATGGGGACTTTGAACACGAAAAATGAAATTATTGCAGGCTCGTTTTGATTTAGCGGTTTATCGGTAGTAATGGCAATGCATATTACTGTCCGCACCGCCTAGCCCCGGATGAGCGCAGCTCATTATTTACACCAAATTAGATCCATCCCAAATGATGGCATGCACATGGCAGTTAACATGGAACCTTTAATGCCGTTTTTCGGATTAACACCATTCCATAATCAGCGGTGTATGGCCTCCATATAAAAGGACGGGATTTCTCTTTACGAGAAATCAATGAGAGGAATTAAAACAATATTTTTATAGGGGATCTGAAAATGTTAATACTGCACATCACAGAGAAATAAATGCAAAAAAGGAAACATTGAAAGTAACAAACTGCAAAAGTAAACCCTTAAGATTTAACATAATGTCTTGCAATGTTAAAAAAAACCAGAATAAATTGTTTGGCTGATGTGGGCTTTTCTTGTTGAAACTGATTTATACTATACTGAATTAAATATTAAGTGATTATCTCGAATGTGATTAATAGGGCATTAACCAACTTTGCAACCAAAGCCACAGATATAATGACTGTCAATACAACAAGTTTGTCTGTGATACGTGATCTTCATATTAAAGGGGCCAGTGGTGACATTTTTCAAAATAATTCAATGAAAATTCTGTTTGTTTTGGGTTCTGGAAATGTGTCACTGCAACTACAAAAAATACAAAAGGTTTCACTTTTTTTCAAACTTCATATTTTCAGATTAGAAGTTTATTTGTACAAATCGGAACAATAATGGACATTTTTGTCAGTAAGTTTAATAAAATAAATAGTCACTACAATCTGCGTTCAAAACGTCTTATTTAGCAGAACATGTTATTCCCTTTCAAAAAAAAGTAAACGGTAAAGGCATTATTTTAAGCTTGGATTTAGTTTGCTAGAGAAATTATTTAATTAAAATAGTATAGAAAACAATCTAAATACACCGAAAAATATCAAAATAATTATTATTTAAACAATATAGAAAAATACATAATTTATTTAAAATATTTAAAATTCAATAGTTTTTAAAACTACAAATCTGAAAAAATTGTTCTGCTTTAAAGCAGTGCCTAAGGTTATAAAACTGAGAATGGACACCAGTCTCAAATCTCAAGTCGCCATTTCAGCCAATCCGATCCTTGAGATTTGAGACTGGTTTACTATCATTAACTTACCATGTTACAGGTTCTTCCTGCATACAATTCACATCTGCTTAAATAAATCCGACTGGGTTACAGAGCCATGTTATGTATCACTTAAACCCTGGCAACAATGAATGCAGTTGGAAGTCAATATAGACTATGAGCAAACCGCCTGTGACTACAAAACGAGCTTCAAGCAAACATTTTCCAATAGTATCTTACCATGGATGTCAGGCTGCCTGACATAATTGGTAAGAATACTGGACAGATTGTTCTTTTAATCGCTACCCATTTTCTTTATGCACCCATCGCATCAAATTATCTAGAAGTTAATTGTTAACAATTCTATATAACTACAGTTAAATTAGACCAAGCGAAAGTTGTAGGTATTAGTTTTTTTTCAGTTTTCCCAGCAAAAGAACACTTGATTGCTGACTCGTAAACAATCTAATTAAGGCTACTAAACAGGATTTAAGCTCGTCACGTTTAAGGTTTCTGTTATCGGGTAACTGAGGAACCGCCTCAAGACTTTCGCGATAACTACTAACTCTTTAGCTCAATAGGCAGCGTAGTTGGCATTGCATGGCCAGGTGGTGTCGCCGTACGGGTTCGTTCCCAAGTAGGAGCAATATCATCTATATATTATGTGTATTGTCTGTTCAAAACTTAACTTTTGATATGTTGTTTCGTTACATTTTTTGTTTCTATATTTTTCCATGATCGAAAAAAACCCATCGGTAGACTTAATCAGCCGTAAAGCAAGGCAACATCAGTATGTTTTTGCAAATGTAATTTATTGAAAAAATGTTTTGCGTTTTTAAGTTCGTAGTAAGAATATTCTGAATTAATGAATTCATAGACTTTTACTTACGCTAAACTTGAATGAAAACTATTTAATGATGCTCACATAAGACTATTTTTGATTTTATAAAAATTAAATAAAATAACATATACTACAGAATTAATTTATTCATATATATCTATAAAAGGATTGAAGAAAACAAAGAATTACAACTTAATTATAACTGACATGTATTTAAAAGAGGGAAACACGAGTATCAGTAGACCATTTAATTCACAGTGGCACTGTTTGTGTAGTTTGGTGGCCGTAGAAAATCATTTTAAACAAAAAAATCAGCACTGCTTTACTGCTAGTACTGTAAATAACCGAATATCTGCGTCATATTATGACGATTACTGTGTCCGTGTTATCCGCTCAACATTATCTGTGCCTTTTTTCGGCTTGCTACATTGACAGAGTGCTCTAGGTGCTATCGCCTTACGGACTCGATTCCCAGTGCGGGCTTATAATTATATCAGGAAAAGTCACATGAAGGAAACATCGACTCCAAACAAGTAGAGAGGTAAAGTCAGCATGTGCTATGTTTATAAAATGATCGATTTAAAACTAACACCAAAACCAATTTACGACAATGAGAACCTGGGGCTTATCCCACTGGAACTGCTATTACAACATGAGGTTTAAAGTCAGTTATACATAATGTTGTTATACAAATCTTTAATTAAACACTCACTTACATTATTAAATTTTATAATTTGAAAACATGAGTATCATCTGGAATTTAAGGATAATGTAGCCTGTAATTGTGTTGTAAAAATGCCAGCTTGTATTTTTATTAACTTAACTGTACCGTTTAAAACTGCATTAATAAAGCCAATAAACAGTTAATTGGCTTTTTTAAATGCAGTTTTAAACGGTACATTTAGCAGTTAAGTTTAATAAAAATACAAGCTGGCATTTTTACAATTTTTACGGATTTGGCCCCTTTCGATTTTGCCATATTTCCTGATTTGAATCGTCAAGTTGAAAGGACAGAAGTTCGGGAGCATCGCAGAACTCCAGACTACCACGAACGTGCTACTCCGCGCTCTTCCACGAGAATACTTTGAAGACGTTTTCTTCCAACAGTGGCCAAAGCGGCACCAACGATGCGTAGAATACAGCGGAAGCTATTTCGAGAAAAAATGAAAGACACGCCGTAAATCGCATCAAGAAGAAATGACAGACACGCAAAAAGTCGCACGCACAGTGTGCTTCACGATACACGCCGATGACGTCGTAACGTCAACGACGTCAATGACGTCGGAGATGCGGGCCGGTAACGCTACCCTCGGTGTATTCAACGACCTGCAGATCAACGATGCCCGAACGCACAGACTCAAAAATCCACATAATTATCAAGAAAACTTTAATGTTTTCAGTCATGTATTTTTTATGTATCTAACATGCATAATAAAAAAGTTATTACGCAAGTACACGTAATTTTTGAACAGCCCTCGTATGTATGGGTTAGTTTCTTACTAAAAATCATCAATTAAGGGCTTTCGCTTGATAACATGCGCTAGAAAACACTAAATAAAGATCTTCCTAAATCAAAAGCTCATGCATACACCATTTAAATGTTATTCTGGTCTTAACCATTATAGCTTTTTAGTAACAAAACTCCAATTCTAAAAGCTATATTTTCGTAGAAGTTTTAGGGTAACATATAAAAACGTAAGTCACACCTTCGCGATTGGCATTTGAAGATCTGAACAACTATAAACATATGAAAAATATATGCACGGCGTAGTTACCGGATAGAATCATGACTGCATTGATAGTTCTACCTAATATTGTATAATTATAGAGAAAATTACATTACCGCCAGAAACATCTGGAACTTACAGCCATAAAACGCGTATATAACACAATTAGCAACTGATCAATTCATTAATCGAATAAAGAATTTCTAAATCACGTTAGGGGAAATAATTTGGTGATTTGTTGGCTTTGTGTTAATTGTCTTTTATTCGGTCTTATAGAAAGAGTGATGATCAGGAATCTTCTTTGTTCTTAGGATCGCGAGTCTATCAAGTGTATCACTATACATTTCACGGAAATGAAACACTATATACATGGTAAAACAAATAATAATTACATGTTTATGGAATATGAATAACGTCGCATATTTAGAATAACACACCTAGCAGCAGAATAAAATTATAGTCTGGAGTTCTGCTCTTTAAAACTATATATTACTGATGTGAATGCATTGCGTCAGATAAGAATTATGTTTAAAGGGTATGCCCGACACATTGTCTGGCGATATAATAGCAAGAACGATTAGGTATAATACCATGAAAGAAATCTATGGTATATCTCTAATACGTATAGAATTTCAGATAAAATAGCATATTACTTCTTAATTGAATATTATATTACCTTTGTTATGACTGCGGTATCGGCGGAAAGATCGGCTGCATTTGATATGCAGTTTAAAACATTATACAGAGCCATAATGTTAGTACGTACATACATCTTTCCTTAAGGAGTAAGTACTAAAACTCTAGAATTTTGAATTGTTACATATTTAAAGAGTTTTCTTGAACTTTCGCAATTGCAAGTTATTTCCATCACAATAGCAATCCTTTTCATCAGACGTAATCCGATGATGTTAGATTAGAGAGAGAGAGAGAGAGAGAGAGAGAGAGAGAGAGAGAGAGATGTTATTCCGCATTCGATAAGATACAAATACAATATTTGAAGTAGGTCCTGACGACCATGATCAAATAGTAAATTAAATATAATATAATAATAAATACATAAGATATGCATATACATATTAGATAAGAAGATTAAAGTTGAAATTATTAATACCACACACTGTTTTCATTGTTAAATAGGTTTAGCGAAAACCAATTTCATTGGTTGAATTAGAAATAGGTTTGAATACTTACACAAAATAAGCGAGATGCTTACATTTGTTTAATCACTGACTAAGACTCAATTTACTTTCACTAGTTTTTGCTTTAAATATGTTGTTTCGAATGGAAATGCAAACGTTTAAAGTTAAAGACGAATTTTTCTAATACTCTTGGCAAGATCAGACAATGCTACTGGACGAAAAAATGAATGAAAGAAAATGACGCTTAGGTGCCGAAATTTGTAGGTTAAAATATACTAACAATGTTCTAAATGCATAACGAAAATAAAAATCTATCCTATTTGCGCCGAATTGTATTGTCATAGTTTTTATTCTTTTAATTTTTGAATGTAATAACTACTTTTAAAATTAATTATATTTTAAATTCTATGTTAATAAGGAACAGGAGCAATTGTAAAATATCAAACTCGCATTTATTTCAAATGGATCGAGCAGTCGGTCACGTGTTGTGTTTACATAAAATTGAAGTTTATAGTATGGCGTATCTGATGAAGTTAGCTTCAATTTATACAATCTGGTAACCATATATTGAGATTAAATTTAATAAAACCGATGAATTCTGACTTCTTGTCCTTCATCTCTCAAGAAATTCGTCACGTTCTCTCGGGAATTCAACTTAACCGATAAATCTGTTTGCATTGTAGATTTTCTTATCGGGATTGCCATGAAGGCTTATATCAAGAGGAACAATACATTTCAATCTTAACGTCTCGGGTCCAATAACCTGCACGCCACGTAATATATTATCAGACATGAGACATTTTCTGAAATCAAGAATTATAATATAGATTGTAAAAATTTCAATTCTATTTACTGCCAAGTAGTCATTTTCCATGACTTTGGCATTTGTGCAAGTTAACAACACAATTAATATTAAAATGGGTGACGAAACTACTGATGACACTTTATCAGATCGGAATCAATACACTACGAGCTAAGGGCTAAGGTGAAGCGGTGGATACACTAAAAGACACAGTAAAACGACGACAACAACTTTCAGAGCGTTTGTGCTACGGGGCTTTTTTGCAGGCGAACCCCAGCAGAATTTCTTATGCGCAACAATTTGATTGCCGTTTCTTTTGTTTAATTTTTTTTTTGGGGGGGGGGGGGGGGGGGGATTGTAAAGAAATACATAATTATTACGTTGTGGCTACTACATAAAAAGTAACATTTATATATAAAATACAATGGAAGAACAGTGGTCTAAGGGTGTAGCATCCGTAAACATCTTATGACCACCTGCAATGTAGTTATAAAACGTGGATGTTAAAATAAAAGATCCATTCCTAAACACAATGTTTGAAACGCCTCTAAAATTTGTTTATCCAGTGCCAATTTTCTTACAAAATCGGCGGAATCAATATAAAGACGTCACAAAAAGAAATTATATGTAACTTAAACACAATACTTAAAAGCAAATGAAATGATTACATGTATACAATCAAAATTAAAATATTTATATTTACAACTTTAAACATTTGTAAAATTGTAAGAACAAAAAATCTGATAATTACATGTTATTAATTGTATTAACCGATACAAACTATGTGAAAAATGTTATTACCACGATCATTGATATCTGGCGGAGAGATGAATGACAATAAATGACCAACAAACTAATAAGGTACCAGCTGTGGACACAAGAAACCAGTTCTTTATCGCCCATAAATGTAATTCTAGAGACGGTATGGACGTAAGAATAAGCATAGAACGGGAAAATAGATATTGCTGGATATAAATAGTGCTGGCTTGACGTCACCGACGGGAATTCGGGAAAGGATTCATTAATTTATTGTTTTTAATCAGACCTCATGTCGATGCTGTACTGCATCTCCCGCTGAATGTAACGTTTGCCTATTGTTATTTAATGATTTGTGCGGTGTGTGAAAGAAAACAATTGATCGTCTCGTTTCAACTAAAGATATTAAATTCTTCCAACATTTACTGACATACAGGATTATTTCAATTATTTCAGCTTCTTGCTGTAGCATTTTCACATGGTCGTATCAGGATATTTCCACTCGCGTTTAAAAGTTTGAATAAATTCTTATAAAAAAGACATGCTCAGAAAACTAAATCTCTCAAGACTTGAGGTCGAATACATTGTACTATTGGCTTTCAAATTTCCCTTTTATCTTTTTCAGTTTCAAAGTAGCGTTGTTTGTGTAGTTTGGGGGCTGTTCTCTGTGATATGCAGGATTTATATTATCAAATTGCCCATTTTTAATTCTATTTTATTCAGTTATGTCCATTGTTTTCTCGGTTAGGACAAACACAATCTGAGGAACATAAGCTGCATTGAAGAATCCATGTTAACCACCATTATGCAAACTATTATTTGAGATGGATCAAAATCGTACTGTTTACTGGTGTGAATATGCTCACAACCAGGGCGAGGCGGTGTGGGCACTTATATGCACTATTACTAGTCAAACAGAGACTGCATCGTTTTCATATTGGATTTCTATTACTATCAGTCAAACAGAGACTTCATTGTCTTTATATTGGTCGTTTTTGGTGGCTTTAATAGTGAAGTCGACTACAGCACACTATTTTAATATAAATTGCGCAAACAGTAAGAACAAACCCACAAAAGTAACCAGATATACATCGTGTTAATTAGTCCTATGTATGCCAAATATTGTTTGACACCTTAACATACCATTTCCAAAAAGTTCCATTACTCTTTTAAAATATTTTGTAGAGCCAGATATGAAAAAACTGTATAATTTGCATTTTGCTTTCTGGTATTTCTAAAATCCTTAGATGGCATATTAACACTACTACAGTGTAATGGATGAAAAGGAAACTTTGAAAGCCACCGAACACGAAAAATATGAAAATATTGCTGGCTCGGTTTGATTGAGCCTGTTCATGGGCATTAATGGAAATGTATATTGCTGCCCACGTCGCCCAGCCCCGGGTTGAGCGCAACTCAATATTTACAGCAATAAACAATAAAATGTTAATCATGCGGTGAACATGAAACCTTCAATGCGGTATTTTCAGATGAATCCCATCCCATGTTCATCGGCGTATGGTCCACAGATAAGAAATGGATTTGCCCTAGAAGAGAAAACAATGGGCGGAACTAAACAAAATAGAATTTTGACAGGGGATCTGAGAATATAAATCCTGCATATCACACAGACAACGCCAAATCTATTTTGGCTGGATATTGAAACCACCTGTCTATAAACTGGCCGAAATATTTAAACAAACTAAGCATTTTTGAAGTACTATTGACATAGTACATAAGTATCGTTCTCAGCGACCTTCAAAAAGGAAAAACGAAGAACACGAAGAACTGTTCCTAATATTTAATAAGTGTAAGGTAAATTAAAGCCAAGGGACAATAAACTAGAGATACTTATACCTGTGTAAGTGTAGACTATTGATTTCTTACATAATTAAGTAATAATTATTTTAGCCATAGCCATATGCTGAATAAAACATGGTTGTAAATAAAATTATTCATTGAGACCACTTATACTTGTTTATGAAATTCTGTTGGGGGTAATTGTTAGGTTGGTGAACCCTTGACCAGTGGAATTGTTTAAAAATTAAGTGGAAAATTGTTTTGCCACTGGTCATTCCAGGGCGGTAAACCCTCAGGTTCTCGTTTACGTTATACTTGTTTATGGTGTCTTATTTGAAACTGGTTATTTTATAAACCCATGCTTTCTTTTCGTCTCTTCCTTTTGGCTACGCGGGGATTTAAATAGCCTTGGACTACTTCATTTACTTTTTATACCCACCTCATAAGTCAATAATTTATTTGGTAATTATATAGATTTTATCATTAGGTTAAAAGCGAGCTTACATGCATATGCGAAATGCTACCCATATATAAGAGTAATGTTCATTTTATGCATTTTTATTTCGAAGGTACATTTTAGAAAAACAATGTAAAAAAATTTCGCAAATGTCTGGCTTCATGAATCATATAGTTGACATAAACCCATACTATGAATTTACATGAGTAAAAGTACATGTCTATGATTTGAGAAGACCATTCTTAATAAAAAACTTTAATGTTATGTATAATTTCCAGGGCTCTAAATTTTGCGCAATGTAAATGTTATTATGGTTTGCGAAGATAACTATTCAAACAAATATGCGAAACAAATCCTTCACAAAATTAATAATAGTGATTTTAAGAATCTGGTTCGTTCCTATCCATGTTGCACGTAACCGGATGTCGTAAATTGTATTTTTTAATAACATTTTAACCGGACACCGGTTTTATTCTTTTTGCTAACATTAGATTTCTGTCATAGTGGGCGTTTTCTATGTAACAGCAGAACTAGAATGTTTTTAATTGAAGAACATTATCCACACATAAAGCCAGATTTCCATTAAGACTGGATCAAACTTGAAAACAAATAGAACATGAAATAATAGCTACAAATTAATGAGATATAAATCAGAAGAACATGCAAAGTCTAGCAAACTTAGCACTTTCTGAAGTGAATTTGATAATAGTTGAAAGAACACCATTATCCAAGAATAATAATGTGTACTGACAAAAAGAGTCGAGTGATTTTATATCAAATGTCAATTACAAGGAATTCTGTTTGCCAGAAAGAAATAAAAAGACAAAAAGTAAAAGGTCAGCCTAATTAGTTTGTTTTAAAATTAAATGTTGTATTATTTTTGTAGATGCATAGTCAGTAAATCTATAATCATAAGAAGCGCTAGCTGCTGTTTAGTTTCATGAAGAAAATGTTGTGCATCAGTAGGTTTGTCTGGTAAATTATTCACATCAGCTTGTAACATGTAACAGGCAGTCTGCAGAATCGGTCAGGACTGAAGGTTAAAAAACTGAGAATGGAAACCAGTCTCAAATCTCAAGCATCTGATTGGCTGAAATGGCGACTGGTCGACATTTCAACCAATCAGATGCTTGAGATTTGAGACCGGTTTCTATGCTCAGTTTTATAACCTTTGAACCAGGAGTGGCAGAACATCTATAACGTGCAGATAGGCGCTAACAAAATAACAATTTGATATGTTAGGCAATAATATTGATACATTACGCAAGTATACATTATTTTTTATGTATTAGAAGTACAATAAAGTTGACTTTATGTGTAAAGCAACCGCTAAATTGCTACTTTACCGCTACGTAATAGCTATTGTCATACCATAAATTTCTCATTTTCAGGTGAATGACGGAACGATATTAGTTTTCATTTAACATATACTGTTGGGAACGTGTATTAAGCGTAATAAATTGATAACTCTAACTTATCAATTTATTACGCTTAATACACGTTCCCAAATGAAAATTGAACGATGAGGACTATATATAATCGAACTAATACTTAATATTACATTAAGCCAGAGGCAAACAATTGCAGTGACTTGAAATAAGTTGTAAAATGCAAAATTTCACATTTTCTGGGGTTTTAACATTTGCACATATATTTCACAGCTCGTTTTTGATTATACGATGAAAGGCTGAGAAACAATCTTTGTCTTACTGGCGTTCATGATTAGCATTTACATAAACATGCAGTAATATGTCATTCCCAATGAAATAATACTTTACTTAAAGGACCGTTTTCAGTCATCGGTAAAATAGAATAATTAACATCTTTCTAACAATATGTTGTGCACTATATTGTCTACCAACAAATGAGATAATTATAAATAGATTATAATGGAACTTTCAAAGCCATCGAACACGGCAAATAAGAAAATATTGCATACTCGGTTTGACTGAGCCTGTTCATGGGCAGGAAATCGTATTAATGCCCACGCCGCATAGCCCTAAATTACGGAAGAGTATACTGACCCCACTTATATCTTTTGTATAGATATGAGAAAATTATGGAGTTATATACTACATAAATGCTTAAAATCAAGATAGTTAAATTATACGCAAAACGTATCTGTGATTTTATTATAATTTAAAATATTTTGAAAATGATGGTTTTTTTGTTTTATGTCAAGATATGTTTGTATTAAATACGAGGCATGATAAATAAAATTGTTCTGTCTCATTTACAGCATATCAAAATTGTTAAACATATATATTAATAATATATAATTGTATGCTATCATTTGCCATAAAAAGTTAGGGTGTTCCGTTTGTGCCATAATTGTTTCGCCCTGTCGACCTCTTGGGCGGGACCATAAAAACGCGACAACACGATTCGAGACCACGAAACCACGATGCGAGATCGCAAAAACACGATAAGAGGTAAGGAAAGCACGATGCTGGTAGGTACGCGCATGCTACTTTCGCGACCTCGCATAGTTGTTTTTGAGTTCTCACCATCGTATTTTCTGAGGACAGCGAGACCATGAATACCTTAAAGCAAGACGAGAGGTCGCCTAAATAAGACGCGAGGGCGCGATATCGAAATCGCGCCCTTGAATCGTACTTTCGCTATATCGCTCCGTTGTTTCGCGATCTTGCATCGTACTTTCGTGGTCTCGCTCTCTTGCAGGTCAGCGAACCGAAAACTTATTTCTTTCCATGTTTGATCTATAGGAATTCTTGGGATTCTCTTTGATTTATTATTCTTAAGGCACTATAAGGCGTGATCTTCTGATCGAGTTCGTTTAGACACACAGGCCTTGCCAACATGACAGTTCACTTCTGCCTTAAATTTCAAATTGATGGTTTTTATCCTTGCCTGTTGACTAATTGACTTGTGTCTAACCTGTTAATGTGCATTCTTTCAAAAGAACAATGCTATTTTCTTATATTTGATGGATTGGATAATGGCGATACAGAAATTTTCAATATGTTTTGTTTTAAGAAAGATTTATACATTTCTTAGCTATTTTGACACACAGCTTTTGTTTATATCTAGTGTAGATCACTAACTTTATTCTATTTGTCATGTTTGTGTTTGCTGATTAGATGGCGATCGCAAAACAACGATACGAGATTACGAATGCACGATGCGAGGGCGCGAAATAACATACACCTCGTATCGTACTTTCGCGATTTCGAAACTCGAAAACAAGATTCGAGAACGCGAAACAACGATGCAAGGTCGCGAAAGTACGACGTTAAAGCGCGATATTAATGTTTGCATCCTCGCTTCGTATTTTTGCGACTTCGCTTCGTTGTTGTCATCGTTTCGCGATCTTGCATCGTTGTTTCGCGATTTCGCATCGTGTTTTCGCGTGTTCGTGGTGTCGCTCAAGAGGTCGAAAAGGCGAAACAACGATGGCCCCGTAGGAACACCGTAGTAAGTTAATACATGAGGAGGAATATGTAATTTTCTATTTCTCTCAAATTATTATCATAGTTATCATATAAGTCGTTTTCCAATTTTAGTTACATCATATCTATGATATAGCAAGCTCTTTATTACAATGACACATATATTTCGCAGAATATTATTTCGATTTTTAAGAAGGAAACTGTATTTCAGTTAAAATAAACACAGGACTTCTGGTCAGATAACTTCTATTACAGCAATAAAAACTAGGAGATAAATATAAAATATATGTATAAGTTTAATAAAAATATACAAATATATAGTGATATTATGTATATTCTTAACAATTTTACCCTTAAAAAAGATTTAAGGGGGGTCAGTATACTCTTCCGTACTAAATTGAGCGCCTATGATTAACACGGATAACAGTACAAGTTAGATCCATCCCAAACGATCAAGCGTATGCATATGGCTGTGGACATGGAACCTTCAATGGGTTTATTTTTCAGGTTAAAACTATTCCATGGTCAGTGGCGTATGGTCTCCAGATAAAAAATGGGGTTGCCCTTAATGAGAAAACACTGGGCGGAACTAAACAAAACAGAATATTGACCAGAGATCTGAGAATATATATCCTGCATATCACAGAAAACGCCAAAGGCAAACATTATAAAGGAATGATATCGTTGGGCTTGATTGAACAATTTACAAATCTATATTGGCTGGGAAATTGAAACCACCTGTCTGAAAACTGGCCGAAATATTAAAACACAATTAATTTTAGAAGTTCTAAGTATCGTGCTCAACGACATTCAAAGGACATAAGTGAAAAAAAGTGTTTGACCTTAAATTTCCTAGTCGACTTCTGGTCGCGTTAATATGCGACAAACGTTAATTTCTATTTTTTCTAACTGAAAGTTCTTTAAAAGTACACAACGAATCCTTATCACCATTATTATATTCATGTGATGTGTTGTTTTTTTTTGTTTGGATGTTAACATAATTTTAGGGATTTTTATGTCTTGTTATTTTTCGTTACTGATTACAGTTTTTTCTTAACATATGTAAAGTTAGGATACATGTACATAATTAACGATTATTTGTGCAAAGATAAATTGAATTTTGATAATTTTTTATCGATGAATGTGCCATGATGACTGTAGACGGTCCTCAAGGTCCAGAAATAGTCTTACAATATCTATACATCCCACATATTTGGATTTTATTATTGTTCAGTAGTATGTTTATTATTTCTAATTGTTTTGATTAAATTAATACGAACTAAGTCGAATATTATATTTTTTCACAAATTGTATGTATTGTGTATTTGTTTCAAATTAACAATTGGAAATGATACCGGCCTAAGGATATTTGATGCAAAATGTGCATTTTGATATACCTCACTTGTTTAGGCTGGGCATTTAACAGTGCACACTCATATTTTCAGTCTCGAATACATTTACTGAAGGAGAGAGCTAACATAGCCGAACACTCGAACCTTAAGTTGCAGTATTGTTTTAATACAACTAAAAGAATATTATGCCTATATTATATCAATATTATGGGAAGTAAAATACAAATATAACTTGATTTAAATGACCTGAAAGGCGAGAATATCGCTTACAAAAAAAACACAATTCTGTTAACAAATTTAGTGCAAATGAAGGTTTTCTGAAATGTTTTGCGAATAATTTCATACTTGCTAATCATACAAACGACTTTATAACATTAAACCTTCAATCTGGAATCGCATTGTAATTCACAAGAAAATTTCCGTGCCACTCAGTCGTGTAAGAAACACTGGACAAGATCAAGCCTGACCGTCAATCGTTTTATTATTTATAATATATGTGTGTTATTGTTTTGGGGTGGAGGTGGAGGAAGTATTTTAATATAATTTTAATAATTCAATATAATTTTAATGTTTTAATCCTAATTTAATTTCATGATAAGTCGCACAAAAAGTATTTTCATATAATGTTTTGAGGTGTGTATTAAATGTTAATCATGATTGTGCTCAGACATGCTTTGCACATAACAACCGCTGATACAGCGGCTTTTTATATATCATTAGATATGTTCATTGCAATTATTCGTGCCAAGCTTTGTAATTGTATTTTATTACTGATGGAAGATCTAATTTTACATTTTGGCAAAGGACTACAAGTCAGAGTTTACATTTATGTATGAATGTTTCGTTTTAAAGAAAACTAAATTTGAGGTACAAGCATCGACAATGGCATGATTCCTAAACTTATGATTGCTTGTTATATGGTCAAGTTTATATTTTGATTGTTTTTTTTAGAATCCAGGAGGGGGGGAGCAATTATTAAATTGTAATATGATGACATATACTAGTAGATTTCGTATAAAACATAATGGAAAAAAGTACAATTGTCTTTTGATGTTAAATGAAATTCCTAAATTAAATTGTTATAAAAGGTGGATGCTTGATGTTTGCATTCTTATCATTTAAAAATATCTCAATGTAGATTTATATATATTAACATCCCGATGAAATAGGACTTAAGAAGACAGAATTATATTAAAAATCATTATACCTCTGCAAATACATGAGTAAATTATTATATCTTACAACATAAAACTAAGTCTACCCAATTGTTTTCTATGAAAGATAATAGATATATGCTTACCATTGTACAATTAAAATATCCTATTCGGAAAGAGCGCAATTAGCATTTGCAAAACAAACATAATAACAAACTTAGTAACTATTTACCATTAACAGCACAGTGTGACTGCTGTAGCAGAGAGTGATCGGTACGGCATTGACAGGATTTATCGCTCAGTAGCAGAAAATTCCAATACTGCCTCACAATGGAACATATTTTAGATCAAGATTGCTACCATTCATAAACTAATCCCATCTTCTAATCATTAAATACATCTCTACCAGATGAGTACATGTGTTAAGAAAGGGCTTTTATAATAGATTACAGTTTTATATTCTAGGGTACATGTACTTCATATAAATTTACATTAAGGAGGAATGATTACCCAAACACTTTTCATTATAACAAATACAGAATTTAGAAGGGTACATATTAAAGACAATTGCAACACATGTTAAGTTATCCTCTCTTTTTATGTTTTTAAAACAGTTTAGTAAATTCAAATTGAAAGGCTACTGAGAAATGAATACAGTGCGTTTCTTCGTTACCATACCATAAGTTAATTAACAAGGGCAAGTGAGTGTTTGATGTTCTCTTGGATCTAGTGTCATCATGCTTGAAACTTGCCATTCAAAGACCGACATTAGATATGTGACAGTTGTTTTTAATTGCTTGTGCTGTCTTTTTTATGAAAATATTCTAATATAGACTTTAATTGCCAATACTGATCAGCAAGGCGTGATCAGTAATATGCATTTACATTACTGCACATAAACATGCTTAATTAAACCGAGCCTGCAAGATTTTCAGATTTGTTGTGCCAATATGTGAAAAAAATAAAGGATTTATTGAACAAGGCGAAGAAAATATATCAAGAAAAGCATTATTCTGTTTCATTAAAACACAATAATTCAATCATTTTTATTGGCTCCAGTTTGCAAAATTTTCACATTTTAATTTTTACGTTATCAGTTACTCTTAAATAGCCAATGACCGCGAATCAACGTCCCAAGGAAGTTCAAGATCCGGAAACGTGGTCAAAAACAAACATAGAATCTAAACGCGTGGTGTGTCTAGTTCTGTGGTACGACATTACCTCTAAAAATATCAATGGATACTACCAATAACATAACGACACTGATTTTATGGCAAATAATGGCCGTCAATAGTAAAATGATAAACATATAAGATAATGCTTCAGTCGATGACCATTTTCACGACCTGGAATAGACAGTTGTTTGCGTTTTGGTACTTTAATGCGTTATTTTATTTTAGACTGAATTCAATTGCATATTTTCTAGTTCAGGTACGAGCCAGTAGAGACCATATAGACTGAAATAAAGTGCGATCCCCCTTAGGTTATTTAACTTAACTCTTTTTTTAATTACATTTTGGTAGAGAAATTTAGAGGTTGCGCGCATCGGAACGAATTAAGCCTGCAGAACGAATAAACCTGCGTACATTTCCTATAACGAATTACTCTACAGCATTTTTATTTGATTTCTCAGTAACAAATTACAACTTGCTATTTTACACTGAATATATATGGCTATTTTTTTCAAAACCTAATAAGAATATACAAAACGATTTCGCTGAAAGCATATTATTAAAGTCAATAAAAATATTTTTGACCTAACAATTGCCAAGTAAGTTCCGTAATACTACGAATTTAATAATTTTTCACGGCTAGTTCGCATACTTAGCAAAAACTAGTATGTGACACCTGAACAACACTCGAAGATACATTGTATACGTATTGGGATATTGAAACCATCCGCGTTACAATCTGGCCGAAATATTTAACTCATAACTTCTTCTGACAAGCACAATAATCTTTCTAAAGGTTTCAAAATCAAAGTCACGGATGCTTTTTCCAGGTTAAGCGAGTTATGTTTCAGATTCAAATAAATTATCTAAATAAGTTAAGTAAATCTTTCAAAGAACATTTGCATGGTGTGGCGAACCAATAGCTCAAATGATTTCAACATAATACAATAAAAAAACGTAAAGATTCATCTTATATTCGTATATAAATTAATTTAAACGTTTCAAGGGAACCTAATGAATTGCTCTATGCCTAAGGTTATAAAACTGAGCATGGAAACCAGTCTCAAATCTCAAGCATCTGATTGGCTGAAATGGTGACAGGTCGCCATTTCAGCCAATCAGATGCTTGAGATTTGAGACTGGTTTCCAATCTCAGCTTTATAACCTTCAGACCTAACATCAGTTGGTTCTAGATATTAAGTAGCTTTATAATTAAAAGGGTTTAAGATAGAAGTCAGTGATTCTAAAATATTCACATTTTTAGAAAAAAAATCATTTTTTAGTCGTCAATAAATTAACAAAACACTAATCAATAAAACAATAAGTCCTCGATAAGCAACGCAAGAAATTCCAGCCGTTTTGATTAAACTCCATTTGAATTGAAAATCTAGTGTTTTGAATCCCTTTATTGGTAAGTATTCGATGGGCATTTGCTCAGAACTTGGTGTGGAAGATTAAGTTCATGAGCAATTAAATACATTTAAAACCAACTGAGATTAACTAATAAATACAATTCAGAACTTTCTTCGTTAAATGAAAACATCTTAATGAATCAGAACATAAAAATATCCATTTTTAGAATGTTAACAAAAATAATAACAGAGTAATAAACTCAAAACTTTTACTTCAATACTGATAGAAGAAATCAGTAAGAGTGTTATCATTCTTGGAGCTGTCAATGCGAACTAATGTGTTGGACAGTTTCCGCAAAATAGAATGTTTAACCGTCTACTCCAGATGATTAAATTGTCACCTTGTAAGGTCGCCCCAAACTTTGATTCGTGGCTGTTATATTATAATATACCTATTTTGCATTTTGACATGGAAGACAACATTCTGTTAATTTGTGTGCCGAAAAATGTTTGTTTTATCATACACAATAATATCAAATGTTCATTGTTTAGTGTTCTGTGAGGTGTAAGCATCAACTGAGTCTTTAATTAAAATTGATTTGTTGTTAATTCAGTAAAATGCTTGTATGTACGAGGGTTGTTCGGAAAGTTTGGAGACAATGCCAATATCTAACGTTAGAGAAGATAAAATCAAACGAAAGTTTACTATGTATTACTTTAATACCTGATCTATTATGGTATAAAATTTCATAACAATAGCTTCGTGTATACGAATGCTACTAAGAGTTAGGCACAGACACTACCAGTGACCCGGCGCACGCAACGACGTTGCCCGACGTTGCCGTTATTTTCAGAGTTTAAAGTCACTGTAGAAAAGTTAATTTCTACTCCTTTTCAATGTATCTACCTTCACAAAGTACACATTTCTCATGCCGAAATCCGTGACATTGAAGGTGTATCAGTTAACATTTTAATATGAACTAAGGCACTGCCTCTCTCGGAATCGACGAATCAAAAGTGATGTATATCGTATGTTTAACAGTAAAACAAAGAAACAAGTCATCATTTGTTGTTTTACTTTTTAACCAAAACTGATCAAGGTTGTAAGATGCAACACTACATCTTAGTGAGCTGAATGATTCTGTGAAGTTTGGAAGAATCCTTTGAGATGTTGAATACACCAGTTTGCCTGTAAACTCTTAGTTAAACAGCACCAAAATGTGATCAAAATGCAAGGCTGATCGATGGTATAAGAAATGTAGTCTCATAAAAATCTGGTTAACAAGGTAGATTGTAAAACATCATTCCACAACACCTAAAATACCTAGTTGGAATATGGTGACACCAATGACAGAGCAAGTAGCGAAGCTTGTCATATTCTTTGAATATTCAAGCTTGAAATCAACAAAAATACTTTTGGGTCTGAGGACTTAAGATAATACTATGAGTGACAGTAGAGGAATTTATTATCCGAATAGAATGAAACATTCAAATTAGTCCATGAAAAGCAAATGCTGAAGGAGTCTATTCCTATTTTCTATGGTTCCATTTAACAGCAAATTTTATTCATAACAAAATTATACTGATGGTGTTGTTCATTTACTGTTCTTCAATGAGGTCTACATTAAAACGTTTTTGTATTATTTGATATCACAATCACACAGTATAATTGTATAGACAATTCTTTTTCTTGTCAAGTGACATAAACTTCCAAAGCAGCACCTTCTATTGCAGGAATTAGTAGTGGAAGTATATGTAAACTGTATGCTCCCTCTACTGTCTAGAACAGTTAACCTGGTCTCCCCACAGCATTTCATGTGAAGCTGTTTACCTGAAATATCAAATTCAACAGCAAATTAATTTATCTTCAAAAATAATTTTATATCTTATTGCTTTTATAAATTTATTTGTCGACAGTTAAAATTGATTTAAAATATTTAGACACAAAAATAAAATTTGTCAAATACATTGATTTTGTATGCTCTGATAATTACTTCAGGTATCCTGACTCCTGACTCACTCTGTGGAGACTATTTAAATCACATGGACAACAGTATAGTTCCACGTCAGCCGAACATTTTTGGTGTCTGATCTGGATCTAAACTGGTTGCTTCTTGGTCAGAAATAACCTCATGAATCTAAACTTAAACAGTGTAGATCCTGATCAGACTGCACAGATGAGCCTGCTGAACTGGATCAGTGTTTTTTTTCACTTTTGGGGGGAAGGGTGTCGCAGCCCTTTGGAGGGGGAAAATTGCGACACGAACAAAGGAAAGGGGGACTATTTGGAAGATATTTGCAGGTGTCAAACACAAAAAAACAAAGTATACACTGATCTTTTGCTTTTTTCTTTGCTAACACTGTAATTCAACCAAATAAATCTTGCCTCATACTTCCCAGAGTTGAATTTTCTTGCATCAGAAAAAAAATTTAGATTAATCATCTTCATATAAGCGGGACAAATCGAAACGTCCGTTACAGACTCCAGCAAAGGGGGAATTTTTTATTGAACGCGAGGGAAAAATATATACTATTTTGAGGGGGGAATGGGGCCCTATTTCTCCAAATATTTGGCATAAAAAACACTGTGGATATACATTGGTCACTAATGTGATAAAGGGTGTATTCATGAAGCAAAATGTAAAAAAAAATAACATAGTAACTTATATTCATGCACCGGTAGATTCAGTGTGATGTCTATTATACATTCATGCAGCTTTAATAAATGAAAATAAAGAAAATTTATGCAAACCTTGTATCTGTTTACTATGGTAATGTTCATATTCTGTGCCATAGCTGTCTACCAATTCTGCATAAGTATCTATATCCTTCATAAGCTTGGTGATACACATCTCTGAAAATAAATGTTTTATTTTAAAACATCTCTGATAACTAGTAAGTCAGTTATACAGTACCTTTTGTGGCTTATGAAGATTTACATAAATTGCTGTTGCAGTTAACAGTAAACAATTCATACTGTTGCCATAATTTATTTATTACATGTAGGGTCTTTTTATTAAAATCACATAAAAGGAAGATGGTAATGATGAAAAATTTCATGCCATCTTTAATTCCTACACAAGATTAGCATAAAACCAGAGTGTTATCACATTTTAAAGACCACAAAAAGATGTGCCAGCTGATCTGAATCTACATCTATGCCATCTGATCTGGATTTACATGGGCTGACCATTTGTGGTAAAAAGGTGTGTCCATGAAGTAGGTTAAGTTATTAACTGTGAAAACTGAAACAGCATTGTTTTTTTTTCTAAAAAAATGAACAAGATTATGAGATTTATCCACTAAATAAAGGATTAAATAAGTGACCACAGGGACCCATCATGTATGTACAACATGGTCCGCCGAGAAACTTTGTGGCATTTGATTCTGTGTCTTCCAAAAATTTGGCACGTTCAGGTGATGTTGTGTGAACATGCCAGATATTGTGGTACACCATAGCAGGGCTGGACAAATTTAGATTTTTTAGTAACTAGTCCAGAACTAGCTGGGTAAACATTTGAGCTAGTCCCACATTTGCGCAAATAAGCAAATTCTGATTAGTCAGTATTAACAATAAAGAAAGAAACAGGAAATTCAAGAGGAAGCGTTACATGGGGCCTTGATAATGTTAAAATAGATCTCAAAACATGTTATTTTGTAGTAAACTTATTGCTGTTGTAATATGATATGCATATGGTGCTAAAAGAGAATGGCGCATATCAAATTAACGTGTAAACTAGTCTACACTAAAAAATTGAGCTAGCCCACGGACAAGCAATCAGATATTTAGAGATTGTCCGATACAATTTTCAGCTTGCCAAGGCGTCGGGCTAGTGGGTTTGTCCAGCCATGCATAGTCATGTAAAGGAAGGGCAAATTCTGTGCTGTTTGAGTGTTTGTACTGTTTATTAAGGGTAAATTAAAAAAATTACCTCTCCAGAAGTCGAATTTTTCTCATATTCCAGTTTCATGCTCTTTGAACCAGATTTGTCGCGCATCTTTCATATGTATACTTCAAACTGAAATACAAATTAGAAAAAACAAATTTTATAAACGATATTATTTGCCCAGTGCATGCATATACCTTCCGATGACTTAATTTATTTTCTTAGTGTCTAAGAGATCATTACACTCAAACATCTGGACCAAGAAATGTATACAAAAGCTTGACACAAACTATTGGACTGTGAAAACTAAATAAAATAAATAAATTTTCAAATTTATACCAATTAATTAATGGTCAACACGGCTTCACCATGCAACACATTTGAACTTGTAACAGTTACTTGTTTGACAGAGCAGAGGTGTAGAATTCCACTCAACCGCTCGACATGGTGAGTAAATGATCCGTTGGGTCGAGCGAAGCGGCCGAAACACTCGACCGGCAGGGCAAGTAAATTTTTCAGCAAAGCACATGTGTTTTCTTCGAAAAATGAAATATTTTCACTTTGTTTGCAAAATACAATTCGATTTCCGGAATTTCAGTCGATTTCCAGTGTATTCAGAACGTTTCTGATGTAAAGATAACAGCAGCGATTTGTTTTTATCCTCATTGGGTTTCCCAAATCAGAATGAGGCTGCAAGTGCACCTTTTTCCCGCTGTATGTAAAAATTATGTAGAAACAAATGAAGATAACGTTTTTTTTTACACAAGATACGGGTGATGATGAAAAGCAAGAGAGCGAGCGAGACAGTAAGAAAGAGATAGAATGAAAAGAAAAACGAAAATTGCAACAGAAAGAGTATTTTATTTAAAATGTAAGGGCGAGTGTACTTTCTGTAAGGGCGAGTGCACTTACTCATTCACTCGACCTGCAGGGCGATTGGGTTAAAGAAAATTTCTACACCTCTGTCAGAGCAATTATTCCTAAAATCTGAAATAAATAACTGGTGGTAAACACGGCTTCGCCGTGCTTCCTATTTAAATCATTCTACACTATGCCTCATTTTTTTATGAAATGTAGCTCTAATAATTTTTATTTGTTGTAAATGAAGCATTATTCAGATAGCATTTGGTAAACACAGCTTTACAGAAAGAGTATAGAGTATTTTATTTAAAATCTAAGGGCGAGTGTTCTTTCTGTAAGGGCGAGTGCACTTATTCATTCACTTGACCTGCAGGGCGAGTGGGTAAAAAAAATTTCTACACCTCTGTCAGAGCAATTATTCCTAAAATCTGAAATAAATAATTAGTGGTAAACACGGCTTCGCCGTGCTTCCTATTTAAATCATTCTACACTATGCCTCATTTTTTTTATGAAATGTAGCTCTAAACATTTTTATTTGTTGTAAATGAAGCGTTATTCAGATAGCATTTGGTAAACACAGCTTTACCAAGCCTCAAACAACTTATATTAGCAGAGTAGCTTTATGCTATATCTGCAAACCTTGGGTTCGAGTCCTGATCATGAATACACATCTTCAAGCTGGTCAGATTTCATTTGACCAGTTCTGTCCAGTCTACAATATCCAGAGTTAATTCAACGCAATACCTAATCGCTTTCCCACACCAAATTAAAACGAAAGCAATCGATATTACTATCTTATCTGCAATGTTAAACTTACTGTTCTTGTTGATGATTGCAGTAAAAAAATAAATAAAAACGTCGTAAATTTCCAATGTTTAGAATGTTGGGGAAACCGGTGTAATTGTCACTTTGCCACTCTGTATTTTAATTAATTAACCAAAATGCGAACAACTACCGTAATGCGCATCGCTACGGTGGAGTCTACTTTTAGACCCTAACTCTGTGACAATATTAGGTTTTAATCAATGTAGAAACTTATTTACCTTAATTTTTTAGGCGAGTTTAATCTTAATTGTTATCTAACATATGGAAGAAGAACTTCTGAAAATGTGAATCGAGAAACAAAATGGCGGCTTTTCAGTTTTTAAATCCGGAAGTAAGCACAAAAGACTATTGCACCCGGATGAAAGTCACATGGTCCAATCAGAAGCCTTATTTTGCGACACGGTTTCAAAGTTTCAAGTTACTCCTTTTTGCTCATGCGCAATACCGTAATCGGAATCGACACGATTTCGACGCGCTCGTAGGGTCGATTCCGTATTAGGAGTGGTCGCAAACTTCTGCAACTTCTCTTACTGTTATGCGACGATCGCACTGGAGCGTGTTTTCGGCAATTGTCAGTTTATCGTCGAGGACGGACGGGCGAACGCTACTTTCCTTGTCTTTTGTTGACTTTCTGCCATCCCGATACACCTTATGCCATCTAAACATCAATGGCCGACTAACAGTGTGTCCGTTGTTTGCCTGTTCTAGAAGTTGCTTGATTTATGTCTGCGTTTTCCCATGATTAACATAATAAAACACGCTGTTCTTCTTTTGACGGTGTTTCCATAGTCGTTGCATTGTCGCGCATGTGTTACTATAACGATCTGAGATAAGGATTTAAACAACTTGCGGAAATGACGTACCGAAGTCAGAAGTAACGGAATAAAAATTCGCGACGGATGGCGCAATTTTAGGGGCTCTTTTCATATAGAAAGAAAAATTATAACACGAAAATACGCCGTACGCCAGGATGCGTGGACAGTTGTTGCTAAGGAAACGATTATATGGATAATAGTAACGTTACCACGTTTTAAAGTCCTTACTCGGATAAATTACATATTAAACTATAATTTATATTAAATATACTGCGCAGCAATAATTAGTTATAGAGAAAATCATACTGTCTCAAAACTTTCCGAACAACCCTCGTATGAATAACTGTTTTAAAGAGTAATTATTGTTTAATCATAAAAGTTAACATTGTTAAATCATTAAAAGATATTCTTCATACTAGTAAGTCTTTATCTTGTAGTGTAGGAAGATGAAAACATATCGGTATATTTAAACTAAACGGCATTTATAAGTCTTTGGGAATCAAGATCATAATAGCCAGTGACAATGAATATGAACAAAGCCTCTTGCAAAACACCAAACGAATATAAAATAATTGCTCTTGGTAACCAAGATACACTTCCGGTACTTGGCTTTTTGATAGGAAATAAAGGATAACACATAACAATAGAAATAAAATTACCTTTGTTCAAAATTTGCAGTATTGACAATGCAGGAAAACGTCTTTTCTGTTTAGCACAACTTTTACCTAACCTTGAAAGAGGACTCTATTAACCTAGAACGAGCGTTTAAAAATTGCTGGATTTGTATACCACTTCTGATCATCAAATTCATATATCTGAAAATTAGAATAACAAATTCAAGTTATGAGCACAAGACAATCCTGAAGCACGATGAAATAAATCTTCAAACTCTTATTACGTTATTGGTGCACATATAGATTGGAACATGATAAAACGTTTATTTTTGTTTATCTTTTCATAATGAATTATTACCAGTAGGAAAATGCGTTGTTTCATAACTGTGGATATTCCTTTAAGCAGATTTCACTTAATTTTAGATATTGCCAATTTTTCGCCTAGCAATGCATAAGAAATATGTGCATAAAGCGCAAACTGTTGAAACAGGGTAACCGCTACCGAACGTTGAAAGTATGTTTTACATGAACTTTGCATATGGCATTACGACCGAAACGTTGTGGAATTAACTGTAAATATCTTTACTCTAACAATATACCATTCAAAATTACTCTATCAATGTTTGTCGATACAAATTATTATCATTTTAAACTTGATATTCATCACTTTAAATGTAAATGATTGTTAACTTTACGGCAGCAACAAGCCATTACACTAGCATAAAATATAAATATAATATTATTTATTGTAATTACATATTTTACTCATACACTAATTACTCTAATAATTATCGGCATTGCGAGGCTGCAGACAATCTGAGAAATATCTACAAGTAAACCGTTTAAAACATACTGAAATGCTTGTATACGCAGTTATTAAAGTTACTTTACAGAATCTAAATTTGTGTCATTTTCGGTGTTGTCCCGGTTAGCTCAGTTGGTTGCGTCGTAGGAATTGCAGGGCTAGGCGCTGTCGTCGTGACGGTGCGGGTTCGCTCCCAGCTAGAGACACTATCATTTGAAATTCACAGCGCTATTTGTGCAGTGTGACGGCCGTAAAAAGTCTCCCCGTACATATAGTCAGTACTGTTATCAGTAAAATAACCCGTTACCGATGTCATGTAGTGATTGTTACGTATATCAGGGCTATCCGATCAACCTTTTTGGGTTTTTTTTCCGGTTAGCTCAGTTGGTTGCTTCGCAGGAATTGCAGGGCTAGGCGCTGTCGCCGTGACGGTGCGGGTTCGCTCCCAGCTAGAGACACTATCATTTATTATTCTTGTTCATGACTGTATCAAACGTTTGCAATCGTTTCTGTCTTTGTGACAATAAAGAATTACCCATGTTTGTACATATCATAAGAAAGTATTTGCAAATAATAAACACGTTTCCAACAAAACATATTTGTTTCGCGTAGTGGCAATAATGGAAAATCAGACTTAAACGTGATGAAATCACTTACTCTTGACTTTTAAAGACAAGCTTACCAGTCTCATTCGACAAACAAAAAATCATTTTCCTGTTTGGCAAAGTGTAAAATAGTCATATTAGAACAAAACACTCGAACAACCAATCAGTTGAGAGGAAACTAGAACATTTTATAAACAGCATAATTCGTTTCAAAACGATTTTACACACAATAAACTAAAATGAGAACTTGAGAGTTTTCCGCTTTGGATTTATTGCTAACTCTAGTTCTTGCACTACTACTAAATTATCCGTGCTCTTAACTTCTTGTCTTACAGCTATTGAAGAACATGTAATTAGGTATTGCGATAAGGTTTTTGAAACTTCTGGCAAAAATTTATTTTGGTCGATTAAAAATTCAAATGATGTTTTGAATAAGCTTAAATCAAATAATTTTCAGGCGTTCTGTTTGTCTACTTATGATTTCTCAACTTTATATACCTCGCTCCCTCATAATTTAATAAGAGACAAACTAACAAGTCTCGTTGAAAAAACGTTTGCTAGAGAAAATAAAACCTTCATCGCTTGTAATGAACATAGGGCATTTTTTACTGATGGTTCTTATGATAATTATACTTTATGGACTTGTCAAGACCTAATAGAGTCCCTAACTTTCTTACTGGATAATATTTATGTTAGATTCGGCACCTCTATTTATAAACAAGTAATAGGCATCCCAGTGGGTACTAATTGTGCACCCCTTGTTGCTGATCTGTTTTTATACTGTTATGAAAGAGACTTTATGCTATCTCTTTCTACTGAACATCAAGATGATATTATTACAGCTTTTAACAACACCTCGAGGTACCTTGATGATTTATTAAATATAGATAATAACAATTTTCCATTACTGGTTAATAAGATCTACCCTAAAGAACTACAACTTAATAAAGCGAACACTTCAGAAAAGCAAGTAAACTTTCTCGATCTAAATCTGTCAATTGAAAATGGTTATGTCACTACTAAAATATATGATAAAAGAGATGATTTTAATTTTAATATAGTAAATTTTCCGTTTTTAGACCGCGATGTTCCCCGTGCAACATCTTACGGGGTTTATATATCACAGCTTGTTCGCTTTTCAAGAGCTTGCAACGATATTAATGATTTCAATGAACGTAATCTTTGCATTACAGAAAAACTTTTAAAACAAGGTTATCGGTATCACAAATTAAGGAAAACATTTTGCAAGTTTTATCGTCGATAAGATCTAATTCATAAATACAGGTGCAGTTTAAAATCACTATTGCAACAAGGTATTTCACAGCCTGTTTTTTATGGAGATTTAATTTATAAAGTTAAGAAGATAAAGGGCAATGTTAATTTCTCCCAGTTATTCGTAAAAACCATCTGTAAATTTAAAAAGAAAGGTTACCAACATGATATTTTACAGCGCTCTGCATGCCTGATGATTAACCCTTCTACAGTTGATCATTATGCTTACCTCTTTGGTTGCACGACGGTGGCAGGGGTTTAAGTTTATGACGGTTTATGGGGAAATCTTTTCTTAAAAGAACCTAGAAGCTCGATTTGTTTCTTTTATCCCTGTCATCGTGTTCTTGCTGATTTTACTCCAGGAGCTCTGGTCTCGGTAAGATCATTGAGTACCCGCCCTTTGGCTTTGTAATGCTATTAGATTCTTATGTTTTATATGTTTGTGTGCTTTTGCATGCAACATTGTTGAGCCAATAAGTGGGTTGGAGTTGTTTCACCAAGACAACTTGTATTTGTTTTGTGATATGAGAACCTGTTGGGGCAAGTGTGAGGTTGGTGCACCCTAGAACCTGGTTTAAACCCCCAGTGGCAATTTGATTTGCCACTGACCGTTCCAAGGCGGTAACCCCTCGGGTTCTCATTTTTGTTAATTGTTAGTGGTGTCTCTTTTGAAACTGATCATTTTATTAAGCATGCTCTCTCCCTCTCTTCTTCTTGACTGTGTGGGGAGGCTGATTTTTTCTGAATGTGGATATTCCTGATATGCATATTTCACCTTTTTTTGGAATATTCAGTTTCAAAGCATTGTGTTACTTTGAGTTTCACACACTTTCAACTACCAAAATGATTATTCTCATGCATGAACCATAGGAACTGTTTTCAAATTTGACTTGTTCGTTGACTTCCAAATTTCTTTTTTCACATATTTGAGAAAGAAAATCTAAAAGTTTAATTTTATAAACAATAGTTATGCAGGTACAACTGCAATCAGATCTAACAAAACCCCAAGGCTTGTAAAAATGCCCACGCGTTATTTATTGCAAAGGCAATCAGTCAGCTTCTGCAACATATCTTTCAAAATCATTTAATTCATAATGCATATTTCAGAAACAAACTGATGTTTATAACAGGAATGATTTGGTTAAAGTGAGCAGTACATTTGTAAAATTAATGTAAAATAAACAAGATATGATTATTCGATAGCGGAGGAGAGAAAACACGTACTCTTCGCGCATACAGGTGCAGCGTATAAACAATCAGTAATTCGTTGCGCAACACTTAGATCAACACAAACAGTATCTTGTGAAGTAAAATCATTTGTTTCGCCAGGAAACGTTGCTGTTTTCTCAGTATATTACAGGGTAAATGCTAGGTCGATGTAGATAATAACATTTGAGTATTTATACATTAGGCACAAAGTTTAAATATTATTGGCGAGTTGGATAAATAGCATGCGGCTGATAACTTAGTATTCAAAAAGTCGACGGCTACTAAATTAAGCTTGCTCTGATTAAGCTGAATATATCGTCAGTCAGTGTTGGAGTAATATATTTTGCAACCCTATGAACACATAGTTTATGTGTGTGAAAACATTATAACATCCCTTAGATCTATACTTCAAACTTGACTGAATCACAATTTTAGGACCGAATTATAAATCTTGGCAGAGGTGCATGACTTACAAAGGGCAACACCAGATAAGATTATACTTAACTTCCACTAGGTCTTTGATACCGCACTTTATAACAGCCTCCAGAGAATTACTCCGTATTGATGTAAACGCCAGACTGTCTGAAGTGGACGGAGATTCGAAGTAGTCATGCAGACCAAGTTTCACAAAGCAAGGTGCTTTTGCCGCCTTCCTTTCCTAATTATCTGCATTCTTATTCCTTATAGATCAACAGTTCGCATATTCGCCAAAGATTCTCTAGTCAATAGGAGCATTTATACACAAAAGAGCATATTTTGCTATAAGAGATTAAAAGGCTATGGAGAAATGGGTAAAAATATTGGGTATCAGCTAAAGTGCCAAAAAGTAGTTTGTTATTAGTTAAAATATTTCTGAAATTCATTAAATTTACAACCATATCTGCATTTGTTCGCCACTGTTTTGGTTCCAGATAAAAATTTTCTGAATAAAAGTCTACAGAATTTTTATCGACACTCGTACTACATGTACACAAAACGAATATGAATTCACGGGTTTTTATTTGACCTAAACGGGAGCAAGACATTTCAACCCCTCGACATTTCAACCCTTCTGTAATTTGTAAAATCAAAGACTTTTCAACCCCTCCGGCATTTCATCCCCAAAAATAACTAAGACATTTCAACACCTCTAAATAACGAAGACATTTCAACCCCTAATAAAAAAAACATTTAAACCCCTCTGTCTTAACTATTAATAAATCAATAGACAATGAAAATATGACACATTTGTCTATGATCCATCAACTTTTTTAAGGAAAAGAGCTTCAAATTTTTTTTTAAATGAAATGTGATAATTACAACGATAGATCTATGTTATTTTACAAAATAGATTAAACAAATTGTTATGATCAAACCGACATTGTTAAATAATCATTAAAAACACAATTATCAAATTATCATACCTATCAGTATCACATTTTAATCATTTGTTCTTTAATAATAATACATTCAGCAATAACAATTAGGGAGTAACAACAAATTTATGCTACTTTATAATATAAATATATTCAATGATTATTTCTTTAAAAGTCCAGTCACACATGGAACTTAAACTTGAACAATTCAATATTTTTTCAAAATTTATTTCTTGACCCATGTACCCATGAAGAATACATAATTTTATATGTGATTCCATTTAAGGTATATTTAAAATGTATATTTGGCAAAAATTCTACTGAAGACAAAAAATTTAGGAAAGAAAGTGTCATAAAAAAATAAATATTCGCATCTCTATACATTTAAAAAATGGCAGTGATTAATAAATGATTTACATACGGAATCGTTAAAAAATCGCCGACATTTTAACATGTAGAGATCGTTGAGCGTCATGTTGTATGTACTACAAATAGTAGGGGTTGAAATGTCCTTGTTTTTTTCACCAGAGGGGTTGAAATGTCTTCAATAATAGGGGTTGAAAGGTCTTATAAGTTAAGGGTTGAAATGTAAATAGAGGGGTAGATATGTCTTCATTTGATGGGTTGTAATGTCCAATGGGATATGAGTTGAAAAGACGTCATTTGAGGGGTTGAAATGTCGAGGGCTTGAAAAGTCTTCGTTTTGAAGAAAGGGTTGAAATGTCGAGGAGTTGAAATGTCTTACACCCACTTAAACACATTCAATATACATTTTAATATTACCTCCTTATTAAGGAATGCAGGTTCACAAATTAAACATGAACACTTTTCTGGCTTGTATGCGAAGACAGCAAGTTTTGGACAACACTTTTTAAATGTATATGGTTCACTAGACAAACCACTAGTTCCAACTAATGTTTTGGCAGATAGGCATGTCATGAAGACAATAAGTTGTTTCTGTCAGTCAGTCCATCAATTTGTATTGGTCACGATGAAGGTAATATGTTTAACGTTTATACCTAAATAGCAATCCATCTCGGCATATTGTAGTTTTAATATAGGGCTTGAGAAACGAATTCACAATAACAACGGATTGACTTACGTCAAAGCCTACTTCTAAATTATATCAAGGACCCAACGTCCATTAAAACATGTCTCTTTTCTTTAACACATAACGTAAATAATAACATGTTTTCTTTTCTTCTAATAATAGAGACTATATCAAATTTCCATTAGACTTCGAGTGAAACAGGAGGAAAACACGCATTTTACTTTTATATTAATCTCTTGTTTTTTGATAAAACAACTTTTCACTCGCTAATCCAGTAAAAAGTTATTTTGATTAATATGTGGTAGTAAATTTTCATCTTAATAGTTATCAGATATGCAAAATGAAAATCCGTCTAACGAAAATTTCAGAATGAAAATAATAATAAAAAATTTGACGTCAAAGCTAGTTTGCAAAATTGCAATATATCGTACATGCATTTCTTAAATCAGGTTTTCTCAGCATCTAATAAGTAAATATTGATTTATCTCTGGATCGATAAGTTTAAGTTAACAACATATGCATAATTATGTAGACATGTAGCATCCGGTTCAGCGCAACTCATTAATTAAACACATACATGTGTCCTGCTTAACGGGCTTTGCACTGTAAAAAGTGTAATATACATGTCAGGAATCGCCACACTCATAAAACACAGCCTCACCACGCAGCTGCGAAAAAGAAGAGAGAAGAAGAGAGCATGTTTTGTTTTAAGTATGTCAATTCAAACAAGACGCCACAAACAATTAACGAAAAAGAGAACATTTGGGGTTACCGGGGGTTTAAACCAGGTTCTATGGTGCACCAACCTCACACTTGCCCCAACAAGTTCTCAGTAAGTAATTTCTGTAAGTGCCAGTTTAGGTTAAGTTACAAAGTTACCAGATTTTAATATCTCAGCACTAAAATATTTAATCAGGGTGACTCTATCACAATTGTCTGTAATGTTTCTGAGAATTAGCATTCGAAAAGTTATGAGAGTAATAATAAGTTTTGATAAATCTAAAAATTTAAGGTTAATTACTCAACATATACGTCTAAGATTCGTATTTAACAGCGGACCAATTAACAGAACCAACATTCCAGAAAAAGCAATATTCGAAATTCTACACCTACTTTCAAAGACAATATAGGACGAAAGAAATAAAAATAAATCTGTTAAACGAATATGATACATAGAACAGACAAAACTGCTTGGCTATCACGATGGAACGGTTAGCGGCAAAAAATTGTCTCCAGAGCATTTACCATATTGTTAATTGCTGACGACTTTTCTCAGAATACCAAGTTCAAAAAATTAGAAGAAAAAAAGTGAGTGGTTCAAATCCTTTCCAGTATTAGACTTAGGTCTGGTTTTAATGGAAATATTTATTAATCAGAAGGATTCACTTGTTACATCAATGGTTTCTTTGAATGTCTCCTCTTTCGACATTATAGAACTGTATAGAAGTTTATATCTCATTTATTTAATTTCGAAGGTTTCATCTATGGATCAGAAGTCTGGAGATCTCGTAATGTTCTTGCCTTTAATATTTTATTACAATTTAGAAGAAAATGTCACAAAATTAAACCACTCCATGACGATCGATGACTTTTTACTAGTCCACTTACATATACAATGTACAGAAATCCTGAAAATATTTAAAAAAATTACCTGGCGTTTATAAAAATTTCCAGCTTACTCTGGCCTTTTTAAATAAGAATCAATTGTATATCAGAAGAAATTTAGTATTTTTAAGCTGATTAGTGCTTAATTTCCTGAATATAAAAATAACACTGGGTGTCAAAACTGCAATATTTTAAAAATGCATATCAGGAATAGCCACACTTAGAAAATACAGCCTCCCATAAAGTCAAATTCCAGTGTAAATCGGCCTCACACTTGTATGTTCTTATGAGAACCTGTTGGGAGCAAGTATGCGATTTGTGCACTCTAGACCCTGGTTTTACCCCTCAGTGGAAAAATGTTTTGCGATTGACCGTTCTAAGACGGCTACCCCTCGGGTTCTCATTTATTGTTATTTTTTCTGGTGTCTATTTTTGGCTGTGTTGGGAGGCTTTGAATTTTGCCATTCCTGATATGCACATTTCATTTCTTTTGAAGTGTTGCATTCAAAAGCACACAAAGAACATAAAGTTCTATAAAAACATAAGAAGCTAATGCTTTCGTCATGCGAAATATATGGGTTAATATGTTACGATAAAAACTATTGGGAAAGTTAGTACGAAAATAATTCGGGTCGATGTAAACAACATCCCTTATATGCTTCTGGTAAAAATAATCATCAATCGATCCCTTTTATCATTTGATTGGAATTTGGTTTTACTTTGTAATGATATTGTTGAAGCTTACAAAATATTTAAAGATAGTTTCTTAAGAAAGTCCATTTAGATACAGTAGCTCCGGTCAAACAAGTAAGAATTAAGCAAAGGTCTGAGGAATGGATAAATGAAGAAATTATACAGTGTATTAAGAAATAGATAGAGCATTTCGACAATATAGTAAGAACAAATCTGATCAAAATTATGATAAACTCAAATGTCTGAGAAACAAATGTCAAAGTCTTATTCATAAATCTAAACAGGGTTTCATTACTACTTCCATTCACAACAATAAAAATGATTTTAAATCTCTTTGGAAATCGCTGAAAGATTTAGGTCTTCTCTCAAAAATCTAAAACATCATCTGAAAGCAATATTGGTCAGAAAATTAATGGAGAAATATGTTTTGATAAAGATAAGATATGTGCTATGTTTAATTGTTTTTATACTACTGTTGCTTCTTCTCTTTTAGCTTAACTGCCTACTTCATTAGGTGTGTATGGTAAACAGTTTGTTGATTTTTTCTACTCAAAGAAAGGTGTTTTTAAAAATTCATACTCATTTTCTTTAGTATCTGAAAATACGGTTCTTAAATATATCAACAATCTGAGCTACTGGCTTAGATGGTATACCAGCCAGATTTGTAAAGGATGGTGCTGCAGTTATTGTTGCTCCTTTGACTCACATAATAAATTTATCTTTAATACAAGGCATCGTGCCAGATGATTTAAAAATGGCCAGAGTGGTCCCTTTGTATAAGAAAAGTGACAAGACTGATGTTGGTAATTATCTCCCAGTCTCTATACTTACTATTATTTCCAAAATTTTTGAAAGGGTTGTTCATGACCAAATTGAATTTTACTTGACAGAGAAAAAATTGATATATCAATTTTAATCGGGATTTAGAAGGGGTTATAGCACAGAGTCTTGCTTATTACATTTATCTGATTTTATAAGATTTTACTGACTATATCGGTGTCAATTTTATGGAATTTACTCAGACCTGTGAAGACGAAGTAAAATCTATAATTAAAAAATCAGCAAACAAATCATGTGATCTTGATCCGATTCCTACATGGTTATTAAAAGACTGTCTGGATGAACTTGCACCTGTAATAACAAAAATTATAAATGCATCGTTAGATGCTGCTTATGTGCCTAGGGCTTTCAAAAGTTCACGAATAAGACCACTTCTGAAAAAACCAAATCTGGATGCTAATGAATTAAAAAACTATCGACCGGTGTCAAATCTACCGTTTATATCAAAGATCTTAGAAAAAGTCGTAGATGTTCGAATTGAAAATCATCTGAAAAACAACAATCTTCATGAAGTCAATCAATCTGCCTATAGAAAGTTTCATTCTACTGAAACTGCCCTATTAAAAGTTCAGAACGACATTCTTCAATCCCTGGATAAGAACAATGTGACAATTCTTGTAATGCTTGACCTCTCTGCAGCATTCGATACTATTGACCATGAGACCTTGATTCATCGCCTTGAACGTCACTTTGGTATCTCCGGAAAACCTCTTGCGTGGATGAGATCATACCTCACAGACCGGTATCAGACAGTTTGCATAGATGGTGAGCTATCACAGCCAGTGCTTATGAAGTACAGTGTGCCCCAAGGGTCAGTACTGGGACCTAAAAATTATACTATGTACACAAAGCCCGTTGGAGCCGTTTGCAGAAAGCATGGACTTAACAACCACTTCTATGCAGACGATTCACAGTTATACTTGTCTTTCAAGCCTGTTGATAAAATTTCAACCGAATTGACCATTCATCGTGTTGAAAACTGTCTGAAAGATATAGTTAGCTGGATGAACAACAACATGCTGAAACTCAATGCCGACAAAACAGAATTGATCATCTTCTCATCTTAAAGCAACGCCCAATCAGTTTCCAATATCTTTGTGTCAGTAGACAGTTCCGAAATTAAACAATATTCTAGTGTCAGGAACCTCGGCGCCTTCCTCGACTCTAACATGAAGATGGAAAAACATGTGAACAGTGTATGTAGAAATACATATGCACAGCTACGGCAGATAGGTCACATCAGACAATACCTAACCACAAATGCAACTAAATCTCTCATAAATTCTCTCGTGACATCACGCTTAGATTATTGTAATGCTTTGTTGTATGGAATACCCAAACTGTCAATAAATAAATTACAGAATGTGCAAAATACCGCAGCTCGAATCATTTCCAGAATATCTAAATATGACCACATTACTCCTGTCTTACGTCATCTTCACTGGCTTCCAGTGCAGCTTAGAATAAAGTACAAAATTCTAACACTTACCAATCAGGCACCAACGTATGTAGTGGACATGTTAGAAACCTACACGCCATCCAGAAACCTGAGATCAAACAACAGCTCTTTAACACTTGTAGTTCCAAAAAGTCGGACAGTGCGATATGGCGACAGGAGCTTTCAGGTAGCGGCTGCAAGGTTGTGGAATGAGCTTCCCTTTGGCATAAGGGATTGTGAAACATTGTCAAGTTTTAAAAAGGCCCTGAAAACCCATTATTTCATTGAAGTGTATGAGAAATGACATTTAGTAATGTGATAGGGTAGAACTGAATATGCAGTTATTTTTACGCATGTACGATGGATCCTGTTTAATTGTTTTTTTTTGTTTTTTTTTTACTTTCATTTCAGCCAAGGTGGTCTTATAGCAGTATGTTTTAGTATTTCTTCACTTTATTGTTATCCTTATAATTTCATTGCTTGTTTTATACGTGTGTCTTAATTCAATTGTAGTGCTTGTCCATATCTATGATATGTAGCTTGTGAAGCGCTTTTGAACGTATATGCTTATATGAAAAGAGCGCTATAAAAATGTGGTATATAATAATAATAATAATAATAATAAGATTTAAGACAAAGGCAATGTGGGTGGTATGATTTTACTGGATCTCCAAAAAGCTTTTGACACAGTTAACCATGATATTGTACTTATGAAACTCCAGGCTATTGGTTTGAGTACAGATATTGTAAATTGGTTTCGATCCTATTTATCTGACAGATTACAAACTGTTAATAATTCTAATATTTCATCTTCTCCATGTGCAATTACTTGTGTCGTGCCACAGGGCTCCATTCTTGGCCCACTTTAATTTTTAATCTATGTTAATGATATGTCTGTTGTGGTGAAAAACAAGTTATTACTTTATGCTGATGTCTCAGCTATTCTAGTGTCAGGTAAATACAAAGACCAAATTACAGCTGCTCTGTCTAAAGATCTTGAATTTGTTAGTCATTGGTTAGTAGTTAACAAATTATCCCTACATCTTGGTAAAACTGAATCCATTTTGTTTGGCTCCAAACCTGAATTGAAAACAGGCTCAGATTTGGACATTTCTTGTAATGGAACAAAAATCAAATCCACTTACTTTGTGAAATATTAAGGTGCAACTCTTGATCAACATCTTTCTTGTGAATCCATGGCAAATGAAATAATTAAAAAAGGCTAGCACAAGATTGAAATTTTTATACAGGAAAAAATCTTTCTTAACCTTGCATACTAGAAAACTCCTTGTTTCTTGTCTAATACAGTGTCATTTTGACTATGCTTGTTGTTTCTGGTTCCATACTATCACAAAAAAGTGTAAAGAAGACAGACTTCAAATTATGCAAAATAAATGCATCAGGTTTGTTTTAAATTTGGACCCTAGAACTCATTAAGTTCAGAAAAGAGTTGATTCTATTACACTAAGTCAAGTTTTTAAAGTTAAACATAATATTGCTCCTGAATACTTAAAGGAACATATTGTTCCAGCTGATTCTGTTCCTTCATACAGTACAAGATATAGAGAAACTGGTTGTTAAATTATTCCCAAAGTTAAAGGATTTGGCATGATATCGTTTTCTGATAATGGAAGAAAACTCTGGAACACTCTACCTACTTCTGTCAAAAATATCAACAAACTTGCAGATTTTAAATTAGCTGTCAGGAAACACATGTATACAGAGTTTTAATATAATCTATTTTAAATACTACCTATTCTTTTATATTAGAGCCATGTGATATATACACTGTAATAAAAATAACAAATTGTATATTGCTAGAACTTTCTGCAAACTTTAGGACTTCATATTTACCCATGCTCAATTTACTCCTGTTTTTAGAAGTCAGTGATACATCCTCTCTATGACTGCAAACTTTAACATTATATTTGAGGACCACAATGAAAATAATGGATATATTTTTTCCCTTTTTTGTGTCATCCTCGGTATTAGTTATTTAGCATGGCAACAATATGTGATATTTATATACATGTATATTCTAATAACTGATCTCATTTAAAGTCATTTTATTTTGAATCTTATCCATGTCAAAAAGTCTTAATCAAATTATGTATTTATTGTATTGTTAACTAATTTATATTTGTTATTTAAACCATGTTGATATGCATTTTATACTGAAATAAATCTATCTATCTATCTATTCATTTTTTTATATTGGACATCAGCAAAATAATATTTTTAAACTTATCATTTACACTTTGAAAAATATATCGATAGCCAGTAAACGATTTACTTCCGTATCAGTTGAAAACCAATATCATACTGGTTTTTAAAATGTTATTTTAACAAGAAACACTGTCGATTAAAATTTACTTATTTAAGATTCAAGCTTTAGTCATACCAGCCGGCTAAGAGAAAGGAAAATCATAGGAAGTTTTAGAAATATCGATTCCTGTCGATACAGAATTTTGATGTTAACATCAAACTGACTTGAAAACAAACGTTAAATATTGATAAAATAATGTATCATGACACGAAATGCTGCCATCCGAAATGGGTAAGTAAATTTGAAGTATGCATCTGAGTACATTGAAATATGTTTTTTTTTAAATCCCATGCTCCCCATGTTCGTATAAATCAGGGATTGTGAAGTGAAGTTAAATGAAGACAATCCAAATTTCGTTATTGCTTACAGTTAGGAAGCTTAAATTTTTTGTTGTTTTTTACAATGATGTAAAAATCACTTGCCAGACTTTAAATTAAAACGGATGAATGACTTATCGTCGAAACTAGGCAATTAATTAATCAATCATTCAATCAATAAAACAATTCATCTTGAATTCTGAAATTGATTTTGGAATTTCAAATAAAAACAAGACAAATATGTATCATACCCTAATTATCATTTCTGAGAAAGAAACCTTTTTCATGATAGAAATTGATTTATAATGGTATTACTGGTTTGTGTTCATAAATCTCCTTAATCAAATAACCTGCAGCCTATCGCACCTGCTGTTCTCTGTTAAATGTCAACTATTACCTTATTACGTAATAGTTTCACACTAAGATCTCAGCAGCAAGATTTGAATCGCGTTGGTATGTTGGACATTCAGTTTTGGGCAACATATGGGCGAGGAAGGTAAGATGGAGATAGTAGGGTGGCTGAAGCCGGCAATCCGGGATCTTTCCCTGGTATTCACTTACAGTGTAATCTGTTAAGATAATTTAAGATTATCTAAAAAAATCTCAATAACTAATAATTAAGAGTATATTTTTAATTTTTAAAATATAAATTATTCCAACGTTCGATTATCGCTATTTATTTGTAATTGCTGGTCAGATTTTCTTTTAATAATATACATTTATGAAATAAATGAAAAGGGAAATTTGAAAGCCACCTAACGAGACAAATATGATAATATTGCAGACTTGGTTTTATTAAGCCTGTTCATGGACAGTAATGGCAATACCATTCCATGCTCAGCGGCTTATGGTCCCCAGATAAATTAAAGTGTTTTCCCTTAACAAGGAAAATGGGCGGAACTACACAAATGAATTTTGACAGAGGCTCTGAGAATATGAATTTTGCATTTCACAGACAACGCCAAAGGCAACATTTGAAAAGCAGGAAATATATCCTTGGGGTGACTGAACAATATCCAAAACTATATTGTAAGGATGTACAGCTGCTATCCGCTTTTATTTTCACTGAAATCGTAAAAAATAATAAAATAGTTTAACATCGTTTTATATGCAAAACTCTTTTATATGTCATGTTTGAATTCATCAAACGAAAAGCTCTATGTTTTTTTTTCATATATTTATTCATTCATTAAAGTAAAACACATATACACAGGAGCTCGCACGCGCACACACACGCTCCATTTTACTAACGCATAAAAATATACTAGCAGTTTCATACTTGTTTTCGCGAAGGTTTATCAAAAAGTGAAATAGGCATTTGAGGAAATGCTGCACCCAGAAAACAACCTCTCTATGTAGCCAAAAAGTAGAGAGGAAAAAAGATCATGGATTTGTTAGAGAAGCATTTTATATTTAAGGGTTTATAAAATGGTCCATTTCAAATAAGACACCACAAACAATTAACGAAAACGAGAACCTAAATGGTACCGCCTTATAACAGTCAGTGGCAATCAATTGGTAAACTGGGGATTTAAACCAGGTTATAGGATGCACCAACCTCACACTTGCCCAAAAAGGCTCTCATGAACAAAAGTGTACAAAATTTATTCGTGAATAAGATCCAACCCACACATCAATTTGAAGAGAAACAATTCTTTTCTCTACTGAAAAACAGTAAAAGAAATCTTTTTAATTACAACCAAGTCACTGATATAGTGTACGCATGGTACCAAATGCTATTCACGGTCGGTCGATAAAGAATAGCTTTACAGAAGTATTTATACATTTTGTATCTTATATAATAAATGTGTAACTTTAAATAGTAACAAAAAGATCAAAATACACGTCGGGTAACTTGCATGTTAGAGAGCGGGCTGTAAACTTATTACGCGGGCCGAAATCACGTATCACAAAGTATGGCAGTTATGGTATATTCTCATTGACATATGTAACGTCATCATGCAGCAGCACATCTCAAGAGACCATGATCGAGTTAATCGAGTCCCATTAAAAATAACCTTTTAAAGCTAGATGCAGGAGTTTTTCAAGAAATGAACACGAATGCTAACTTTCGAGATATACAATTATCTACAAATTCGTTGACAATTAAAACTTAAAAGCGGAAACGTCACAAACTTTTTGTTTGTGTATGATTGTGATTGACCTTGAATTTTCTGTTAACGTAAATATGTGACAAAAAAATTAAATATGTTGCTTTCTATCTTCATAATTAAAACTTTATTAAAACGACACCTCATATTGTTGTAAATATTATCATACTCACGTGGGCAATTAAAATCATGTATGTTCTGGGTTTTTTAAACATTTTTGTTTACAAATAGGTAGAATTTAAGGGATTTTCAGATCTAGCTATTTTCTGTATTGTTCTAGCATGTCATTCTGTAACTATGTAAAACAGATGCATGTGATTGTGCAAAAAATTATTGAACTCAAGTTTGCCGAAAGGGAGTTTTTGATTATATTCTATGTGATTGATGAAAGTGTAATTGGGACTGTAGACGGTCCATAATTGATTCAACGTAATTTACAAGTCGATAATCGTCGATCATCTAAATGCCATTCAAGATCGGTTCCCTTGCACTGTGCCATGCAACACATGATATAAAAACTGTTAAGCATTTTCATCGCCATCAGAAAAAACCATTATACGTTCAGTTTCGTTAATATTTGTCCTATTCTCTTGTTGTTGCTTATATCACTCCAGGTCTCGATAAGTTCTTTGAGCAACCGTCCTTTTGCTTAACCATGCTATTAGTTTCTTATACCTTATATGATTGTATGCCTTTGCATGCAACATTGTCGAGTTGATGGGTGGGTTGGATTTCACCAAAACAACTTGTAAAAAGTCTCCCCGTACATTCAATCAGTGCTGTTATCAGTTAGGTCCAGTGAAGGTCGTCGAACACGATATTTATGTGCTATGTTAATATTACTGATAAATTTACTTTTGTTTTTAATATTTTGGCCAGTTTTGCGATGGGTGGTTTCAATATCCTATACAATATAAATTTGTATATTGTTCAATCAACCCAAGGATATACTTTTTGATCTTTTAAATTTTGCCTTTGGCGTTGTCTGTGATATGCAGGATTTTTATTCTCAGATCCCCTGTCAAAATTATATTATGTTTAGTTTCGCCTATTGTTTTCTCGTTTAGGGCAAATTCATTCTTTTATTTGGGAACTAAACGCCGCTGAACATGGAATGAAAATACCACAATCAAGGTTCCATGTTCACCACCATATAATTACTATCGTTTGGGATGAATCAAAATGGTACTGTTTATTGGTGTAAATATTGAGTTGCGCTCAACCCGAAGCTGTGCGACGTGGGCAATAATAAGCATTTCCATTACTGCCCATGAATAGGCTCAATAAAACCGAGCCTGCAATATTTTCACATTTGTCGCGTTCAGAGGCCTTCAAAAATCACTTTTCGTCTATGTGTACTTGTTTGTTTGTTATAAAGAAACCAACTGGGGCAATTATGGGGCTGTTTTTTTCTATTTGTGGAAATTTCTGATATGCAAACTTTATTTTTTGTAGTGCATATGCACCCATCAACAGACGAAGCCTTGCTGGTAATAGAGTCAATAACAGAAAATCAGCTTACACGCACTGTCTGATGAAGATAACATTTTTGTTTCGTTCTCAATAATGCTTGTCAAATTACTTCAGTTGACTGGTGAACTTTATTTTTCATCTTAATTAAGTCTGCACATAGTGTTTCACTTTTATATTAAAATTATCAAGAAGTGGCCGACAATGTGTGAGGATGAAGACTTTGCATTTGTAACTCTTATGTTTTGTTAATATTTTCCGTTAATTGCTATATCAACTTGGACAAAATATGTATAAAATAAGACTTTAAAGTCAATAATTCATTCAAAAGGAAAACCACCTCATAAAATACATAATGCCGCATCTGCATTTTTCAGTATTACCTTCGAAAGAAGATTTGTTTCACCTTTTTTACACACATCTTCCAGTTGTATATAAAAATCGTAACCATACACCAACACCGGTAAGACTTAAGTTGCATATAAAGATTAACTGCCGTCATACGAAAGGCCACGAAGGCCGGCATCCATAACATCCAATGTAACATTTACAGGTTTTAATACAAAATGCGCCCGTCAAATATTTGCAATCTTCTTTATTGAAAAGGGCCGTAACTCTGAAGTGGCTGAAGTGGCTGAAGCAATTTGGCTGGTTATTGAACTTGCCGAGATATAATGCCCATAAACATTGTCCTCAAGTTTTATGAAGATCAGTCAACAACTGTTTTGGTTAAAAGCGGACAAGGCGAACCTTGTAAATGTCTGCGAGACAAGGGCTGCGTACATGTACTGGTATGCGATGTAAATCGAAAATTGGTATTATAGGTTCAATTGATACATAGTATCTAATGTTGTTGTATTGGAAAAAAAGAATTAAACAGAAGCGCCATTTCGAGTGAATTGTTATTATTTTAACTTGTAACATTTACTTGGAAATGATATATTTTCATATCTGGAATACGAATGCACTGGAAAGGAAATCTGTGCAAGTTCTACCGTATACTCGAATTTTTAGTCAATCTTAAAGGAAAGTTTAATTCTTCTAATATTTTTTCATGCAGATAAATGTGATGCATTATATCATTTGATTTTACAACAACTTTACACTTTCCCATATTTAGGCTAAGTGGCCTAGTTTTTGACAAAACATGACCCATTAAGAACTTGGGCTAGAAATCATTGAAACAATATTTCTACACGTACAAATTTCCAGGATATACGGGCAGAAAATGTTACCTCTATAGTGTTAACAATGTTTTTTTTTATATTTGGGCTGTGTGACCTAGTTTTTTGACCCCAGGTGACCCATATTAAAACTTAAGCTAGAAATCAACCAAATATCCTTTCTAACGAATTGCCAGGATATTTGGGTTGAAAATGTTACCTCTAGAGTGCTAACAAGGTTTTTCCATATAGAGACGACTGTAACAGCAGCCTATAAGGCATTAACAAGATATTTCTATTTTGGGGCTTTTTGACCAAGTTTTTGACCCCACATTACCCATATTCGAACTTGACCTAGAAATCATCGAAACAACCTATCTAACATATTTCCAGAATATTTGGGCTGAAAATGTTAACTGTAGAGTGTTTACAAGGTTTTTCCAAATTTGGGCTCTGCGACCTAGGTTTTGACCCCAGGTGACCCATTTTCGAACTTTGGCTAGAAATCTTCAAAACAACCTTTCTGACATGTTTCCAGGATATTTGGGCTAAAAATGTTACCTCTAGAGTGTTAACAAGGTTTTTCCATATTCAGGTTGTGTAACCTTGTTTTTGACCACAGTTGACCAATATTTGAACTTGAGCTAGAAATCATCTTAACAACCTTTCTGACAGATATTCGAAAAATTTGGGCTAAAAATGTTACCTCTAGAATGTTAACGTGGTTTTACCATATTTGGGCTGCGTGGCCTATTTGTTGACCCCATATGACCCATATTAAATCTTCAGATATAAATCATCGAAACAACCTTTATGAAATATTTCCAGGATATTTTTGGCCTAAAATGCTACATCTAGAGCGTATAAAGGTTTTTCCATATTTGGGCTGTGTACAAAATGTAACCTAGTTTTTGACCCCAGGTGACCCATATTTAGACTTGGGCTAGAAATCAACCAAACAACCTTTCTGACAAATCGTCAGGATATTTGGACTGAAAGAGTAGCCTCTAGAGCCTTAATAAGATTCTATATTCTTAGATCCCATGTTAAGGTGATTACTTGTTTTGAGCAATCCTTTTTTCTGAGGGTCATATGCCACTGAATATGGATTGTACATTTTCTGAAAATACCGGAATGATGGATCCGTGTGTACCGTAAAAAGCACATGGTCGTTAGAGATGGTAAAATGTTCTGTCTGATTGTGAAAATACTGCTTTGCGCTCAACCTAAGGCTTAGCTGCATGGACAGTAAAGCACATTACCATTACTGCCCTAGTGTTAGTCTTAATTTTGTGGTGTTAACCGGTTTAATCTAAACAGACTTTATAAAAATTTCTAAAAATACACCTTTTCATAATTATGTTTCTATGAAACAGCATCATTTGTGTCACTAAGGCGATTTTTACAGAAATAATTAAACGTACTTTTAACATTGTGTTGCTTGTAGAGAACGAGCAAAATAAATCTTCATGCTTTATATACGTATTGACATTGAACCTCATTCTGTCCGAAATCCAAGTTTAAATATGTGGTTACTACCCTTGTACTTTTAAATGCTCCGAAGAAAGCATGAAGAATTATTTTTGCGCGTTATTTGTAAGTAATACAATGCTAAAAGTACATTCAATTATTTCCGGCAAATGTATTTTTTAACTGAAAGAACCTTAGTTCTGTGATGAATTCAATATGCCCTTTAACATGCCATGAAAAAAAAACTCATTCCTGGCATACATCAAAAGGAATGAGCTGTGAAAAGTTAACTATTTAATTGTATTTTACTTGAAGACATTAATGTTTATCACCGTTAGTTACAATCATTGCGTTGATTTTATTTCGTGCGAGTTAAATGAACGCACAGATAGTAAAAATACTTCCAGAAAGACGCACAGATTTATCTGCAATTGCATTTACTGATTTCAACAATGAAACATTGATCGAAATTTTATTACTTAAAGTGAAAAACTGTAGTTCAGAATCGTTTACACTTTAAAAAAACTAACAACAATTATTTAAATATTTTAAAATAAGGATGTTTTTAAGAAAATGTGTCAAACCCTAAGTCAATCATCATATTTTAATTCTAATAACAATTGAAATAGTGAACTGTCTTTTCTCCCCCTTTTTTCAGGCCCATTTTCAGGATAATCCCATTTATTTTGCGTTGTTTTAAGTCAAAATACAACAATAAAGTTGCACGCGAGTTCAAAGCTGTCTCCGTATATGTGTTTGTTATTTAAGACGGCAAAATAGATAAATCTATTTTTTAATGGGATAATGGGTTTATAATGAGAAAAGTACAATGTGCTGACGTCTTTTATAATCTGTTACAACAATATTTATTTCCCTTGAAATACTCTTAGCTGCCTTAAGTTGCTTGATATAAGGCATTGCCATTGGGCACTGATTTTTATTTACTTCACAGCATAATAACGATGTCTACACGGTGAAAATTTGGATATAATATCATGAATGTCGTATTTGTTTGAACGACCAGCATTTGTCGTCTATCAGATATCAAGAAAACATGCATTAACTAAAACGTTAAATGAAGGAATAAACTAGAAATTGTATTTTCTATTTTTGTAATGTATAAATTGTGCTAGGCCCGAGGGGGCTATACGCATATTTAAAACAATAAATATATGCTGTATGTTATCAAATCCGGTTGACCTAACTTAAATTTCAATAAAATTCAAATGATTTCATAATCTCGATGAACGCAAATTGTTTGATTCAATTACTTTTATGTTATACATTTAAAAATATCCTCAATTCTTACTTAAAGTGAAAATACATGCATAAGCGCCTGTTAATGTAGTTTTAATGACTGTTTGATAAACAACACTGAATGCGACAACGGTAACGCATGACATCTGACACGTTGAGTCAAAACAGTGAGTACTGTTCGATAGTTTGTTAAGAGCTTTGATCGATCTCACGCTCGAATCATAGTTTTTTATTGCAAAAAAGGCATTATCAAGATTGAATTTTATCGCAGCAAAAGCAGACCGATTGTTTTAATGTTCAACAAACACGGATAAAGCTAAAATTATGAATAAGTAAGTTTTTATGAGCCCCTGTCAAATTGTTTTTATAAGATGATTCAGGATTCAAATATTAATATCAGTGTCTGTCATTTTCTCATAAGGTGAATGTTTTTACATAAAAACATTAACTTTTATTATTTGTGATACCTATGTACCCCTAGTATGTTAACTAATAGTATATCTTAAATCACTTTTGTTTTTATATTTCGGCAAGTCTAAAAAAGTTGACGTTTTAATTTCCCAGTCAATACATATATGTTGATATTTATCAATCACACCAATGATATACATGTACTTCTTGTTTTCACTTTTGCCGTTGGCGTTGTCTGTGATATGCAGGATTTATTTTCTAAGATCCCCTGTTAAAAACCTATTCCTTTTAGTTCCGCCCATTGTTTTCTTATTTAGGGCAAACCCATTCTTTTATTAGAGGACAAAACGCCGCTGTACATGGATTAGTACATGTATTAATCTGAAAATACCACAATGACTGGTTCAATATTCGCCGCCATATACTGTACATTCTATCGTTTGGGATGGATCTTAATTTTACTTTTTATTGGTGTAAATATTGAGTTACGCTCAACCCGAGGAAAGGCGGCGTGGGCAGTAATATGCAGTTCCATTACTGCCCATGAAAAGTGGCTTTGTTTATATATTTAAAGTAAAGTTAAAAAGAGGAAACCGTAGCAATGTCAACTTTTAGAAATCGTTCAAGCGTCAATTAAATATTTAAAACACTAACAGGAAATACATGTACACAACAAAGGCATGAGCACAAAGAGGGACACAGTGCTTGAAAATGGAATTACATTAGATTAAAGCATTGTTACCCATATAGTTATGATCTTTTTAGTCTTTCAACATTCTATGTTGCGGTTAATGTTAAAGGTTGATAGATCTATTCAGAATTATCCTCCAATCACACTTTAAAGAAAAAAAAACAAGTTGGTTCTTATTTATAAAGTTTAACTTGAAAATGTTCATTTAACCCGGAAGAGGTTTATTTTGTTTGTTTAATATACATTGTGTGACAAAGAAGCACTACATACATGTAAAAACATTTTAAAATGTTGTTGCCTTCATTTATGACGTCAATGATGTCATTAACGCTTCAAGTCGTTGGCGTTAAAATCAGTAATAATTATGTAAATATCACGTTTATGTAATATTTTATTAAGTATCGTTTCAATGATCATTGAAAAAAAGGGGTTTAACACCCTAAATCATTAATTTAAATTGTGAATTTGCGCAGTATTGTTAGAACTTGTTTTTAAGAACTTAGGTAATTCTGTATGGTTTTGTGCATTATACAATATCCCGATTTATTGACTTATCTCAGCTGGGTGTGTGTGCTTAAATGCGTCACTTACGTCACTTATTAGAAAACTAACACTCTTATCCTCGGTATTCGGTAAAGATAAAAGTATACCAATCCGTGGGTAATGCTTTCAAGGAGAAAATGAGCCTGTGTCCGATGATTGGGATACCTTGATCTTCGCTTTGTACCAAGGATTGATGTTTTTCTTACTTACGTCTACAAAAGTAGAACAAACACAACAGTTTTTGAACTGCATCTTCTGAGTCAATAAGAAAAACAATGGTTCATAAAACACATTATTTACATAGCTGACACATCTGAGCTTTGATATTTTTGATGACATATCTGTCAAGAATTCCATGTTTATTACAAAGGAAATTTTATTTAGTGTTATAAAGGAAGTTGTTGATTAGGTTTAAATAATGTATCAAAATGTTACCTCATATTCACATTGCTGACAAATCTATCTGTGCTTTGATATTAGAATTAGAACAAAAACAACATTTTTGAACTGCATCTTTTGCATCAATAACAAAAGCAGCGGTAAATAAAACACATTGTTTACATTGCTGACAAATCTATCTGTGCTTTGATATAAGTGATGTTATATCTGTCAAAAATTACATGATTGTTAAAAAGGAAAGTTTATCTTGTGTTAAAAAAGAAATTTTATTTTGTGTTATAAAGGAAGTTGCAGATTAGGTTTAAATAATGTATCAAAATGTTACCTAATATTCTTTATTTCAGGCCATCGTTTTAGTAAGATCAAACTATGTACTAATTACTAATGTATATACATGTATTGAGTTCTCTCCCAAACTTTGCCTGCGCAGCTTGTGCAATAATATGCACCTTTTCTTGAAATTGAATTAACAGGATCAAGCAAACTAAACCTGCAATACATTTAACATTAAGTTCACTTTTTACATACAGGTATCATAAAACATTAAAATTAAAGATATGGACGGGGTGTTATTATAGGCATTTATTGAAATCATGTTTCAACTTTTCTAACACCAACTGAATTTCGTATTTTAAATAGGCTAGTTCATTCTCCTCAAATTAACACATCTGTCACTCTCACCAAAGCACGCGCTGTTCGATAGCCTCCAAGATGTGACTGTAAATCTAATATGTTTAACTCTATTATTTTCTTCGGTATCTTTACGTTACATGATTAAATGCCACATCATTACGGAAGCCGTTTTCATCTCTTTATTGTTAATGCTGTAATCAAATTTCTAGCCGACTTCAAGTAATAAACGGAGTAAAATATATCAGGACTTTGGCCTTTTTTAACCAGCGAAGCTGGTTTTTCTTATGACACTGAAGCGCATATCAAATGATATTGCCTCTACCTGGGAGCGACCCCGCACCGTCAAGCCAATACGAGGCAAGCTGGTAAACGGCGTATACGAAAATACAGGAAGTAGTACAGTAAAAATTCGATTTTTCTCATACAATCAAAGTAATTCGCAGTATATTGGTAAATATTATAATTTTTCCAGACTAGTGCTGATATTTTTATGAATGGGATAGATGAACAGGTTTGAAAGCCAGCAAACACGACAAATTTGAAAATATTTCAGGCTCGGTTTGATTGAGCCTGTTCATGGGCAGTAATGGAAATGCATATTATCGCCACGCCGCCTAGCCCGGGTTGAGCCCACGCCGCCCTCGGAAGGCGCAGTAACTCAAATAGGCAAATAATCGACGTCACATCAAAATTATATCAAGTTATCTGACTTATCTCTTTTTTATTCTGCCTAAAGGTTATTTTTAAACAGTATAGGAAGTATAATTTATATAATTATTTTATTAATAGAAAATTATAAATCGAATATACGAGTATATCTATCCGGAAACCTTAATAAAAATAATTGTGTTTTTTGGTAATAAATGTCCAAAAGAGTACATACGTATTTTTGTAATTTTCCCACGGATTGCACCTTACTAAACCAGAGCATGCATACCGCCTATTGTTAGTAAAGAATGTTACAAGCACAAAAGGTTTTTTTTTGTTATGCAAGCTTCTTCTCCTGTTCAACGACCTGTTGTTCTATCCTATTCTAAAGCAAACATCCGAGCTCAACACTCATATTGTCGTACACCAGCCGTCGATCATCAGCTGGTACACCAGGCTCCAATATTATAAAACTGAGATTGGAAACCAGACTCAAATCACAAGCATTTGATTGGCTGAAATGGCGAACACAGAATCATGGGACTAGGTTTTCTTTGCATGAAACATATGCGATAAGCAAAAAGGCTTCGCTGTTTTTCAGTGCTTTGATTTATAAAAAATGATCGCCTACTAGATAAAATATAGGATATTCGTACAAAATTCATTTTTCATTTCTTTAATAATGTTTTCGTAAAACAGTGTTTGTTCCGATTACTCATTAGGCATTTCTTTTAACACATTATATATTTCTTCATTCATTTTTTTTTCATTTTGATATTGAGATTTTTAGTAAATAATCTAGACTTTGCTGGTTTGGTTTTTACGCGTATTTTTTAAATCTTATTTCGAGTTTCCATTCGAATTTATTTCATTTGTTGTTTCTATTGTGAGTTTTCAGCTATTAATTGCTACCATGACATAAACGCATATGTCCTACACTGAAATGCACTTATATTTACCTAGAAAAACTATGAGTTTTTAAGTTTAAATCTGTGAAACAGAAATCACTAAAACACCAAACATACCACTTACTAACACTATAGCTTCCAACAAAAGTGTTAATTCAACTCACAAATCCCATATACCTAGTAGTTAAACTGTTATTCTAGGGAAACATACCTCCGTCCCGCAGACAGCATGAATCGTGTTAAGGCATGTAATCTGATAATTTTGTTCATCTTGAGTACATATGTACCATGGTACTTGAAACGTGACATCAGGTCTATTGTTGTCATTTACTTTACATAAAATCATCGAGATCATATCGCATTTAATGGTGGCTATTTAGATGTCTTTTAATAGATCTTTAACTACATTTAAGAAAAACTAACATTATCGTTAACGAAGTACGCACAAACATAAAAAGAATAAACAGACCTTTATATTTGTGATTATGCTCATAAAGTGCCTTTGTTCTGTAGTTATATGTGTTGATCAATGAATGGCATATCTTAAACCCCAATAGAGTCTTCGCGTGAGTACAAATACCATATCAGAATTTAAAATAACGCTTCCAAAAAATGTTATGGAAGTAAAATCAAAGGCATCGCAATTCATTCCAACGCTTTATAGTAATAACTGACTTTTCCATGACCTGTTGATAATGTTTTTCTTCAGGACATTGACTGGACTACAAAGTAAAATCTTTATCTTTTGCAATCTACAGACTACAAAGAATTGCAGTTCAATCTCAATATGTAGTGCTAATTGCCAAGCTGTTGTTCTAATATGTTTTGGCAATTATTGAACATGGTATCTATACAACAAAGTGTTTTATCAGAGAAATAGTTACAAGGATCAGAAAGGTTTCATTTACCAGCAGTGTTAGAAAACTTTCGCAAATGACTTTTTTTAGAAACGCTTATCAAAATTTGATAAAATTTTGTCTAGTAACCTTCAAATAGTCATATGTGTAGTTACCTTCAATGAGTCATTTGTGTAGTAACCTTCAAAATGTCATTAGTCTAGTTACCTTGAAATAGTCATTTGTCTAGTTACCGTCAAATAGTCATTTGTCTAATTACCTTTAAATAGTCATTTGTCTAGTAACCTTCATATAGTCATTTGTCTAGTTACCGTCAAATAGTCATTTGTCTAGTTACCGTGAAATAGTCGTTTGTCTAGTTACCTTCATATAGTCATTTGTCTAGTTACCTTGAAATAGTCATTTGTCTAGTTACCTTCAAATAGTCATTTGTCTAGTTACCTTGAAATAGTCATTTGTCTAGTTACCGTCATATAGTCGTTTGTCCAGTTACCTTCAAATAGTCATTTGTCTAGTAACCGTCAAATAGTCATTTGTCTAGATACCTTGAAATAGTCATTTGTCTAGTTTCCGTCAAATAGTCATTTGTCTAGTTACCTTGAAATAGTCATTTGTCTAGTTACCGTCAAATAGTCATTTGTCTAGTTACCGTCAAATAGTCATTTGTCTAGTTACCGTCAAGTAATCATTTGTCTAGTTATCTTGAAATAGTCATTTGTCTAGTTACCATCAAATAGTCATTTGTCTAGTTACCTTGAAATAGTCATTTGTCTAGTTACCATCAAATAGTCATTTGTCTAGTTACCTTGAAATAGTCATTTGTCTGGTTACCGTCAAATAGTCATTTGTCTAGTTACCTTCATAAAGTCATTTTTAGTTACTTTCAAAAAGTAATTTGTCTAGTTACCATCTAGTAACCATGAAATAGTTGCCTTCAACAAAACGCACCGTTTCAATCTGAATCCAATTGTTTAAACAATGTTCTGAATCCACTTGTTTAAACAATGTTCAAAAACCTCTATGGGTACACTACAGTTGATGAAAAATGCGGCGAACATGCTAGAGTTTTTTAAGGACATAGTTTTCTCCTATCTCCGCAGAACTACATTCTTTTATGAGCATCAAGTCACATCCCTGCCTGTCTATTGTCATATTCCTATGAAGACTGCAACGCATGACATCTGACACCACGAATCATAACAGTGTGAACTGTCCGATAGATTGTTACATGTAAGAGCTTTGATCGATCTCACGCTCGAATCACAAGTTTTTTTTATATCAAAAAGACATTCCCGAGATTGAATTTTATCGCGGCAAAAGCAAAATGACTGTTTAATGTTTAACAAACACGGACATAGCTAAATTTATGGTTATCGCATCAATTTTTTATAATGAGCCCCTGACACTTTTGTTTTTAGAAGAAAATTTAGGATTCAAAATATTATAAATAATAATTGTGTGTCATTTTCACATGAGGTGATTGTATGAACATAAAAAATAAAAAAAATAAACATTAACTTTTATGATTTGTGATACTCATACTTTGTGAATTAATAGTACATCTTAAATTACTTTTGGTTTAATAGTTCGGCAAGTTTAAAAAAAGGTTTTATTCAATATTCCAACCAATGCATATTTTGAAATTTTTCAATCACCCCAATGATATATTTCCTGCTTTTTCAATTTTGCCTTTGGCGTTGCCTGTGATTATGATTTATATTCTCATATCCCCTGTCAAAATTCTATTCTGTTTAGTTCCGCCCAATTTTTCGTATTTAGGGCAAACCCATTCTTTTACATGGGAACTGTACGCCGCTGAACATCTTATAGTACATGTAATAATCTGAAAATACCACATTGAAGGTTCCATGTTCACCGCCATCGTTTGGGATGGATTTGAATTGTTCTGTTTACTGGTGTAAATATTGAGTTGCGCTCAACCCGGAGCTATGTGGAGTGTGCAGTAATATGTATTTCCATTTCTGTACCACGAACAGACTTAATGAAACTGAGCCTGCATATTTTCCTATTTGTCTCGGCATTCAACGTTCCTTTTTATCTATTTAAAGTTGAAAGAGTAAAAGGTAGCAATGTTAACATAACGAGATATTTCAAACGGCAAATACAATAATAATAAACAGTAACAGGAAATACACTACGAAGGCTTTGTGAGGACAAATAGGGACAAAGCAATCGACAAACTAACAATGACATTATATCATTTTTACCGCACATGATCTTTTTGTTTTCAGACATTCGTTGAACGTTTAATGTTGCGTTTAATGTTAAAGGTTGGTACTTAGAAAACTCCATCAACTAAACTTTCAAGAAAAAGTTGTTTCTTATTTATAAATTTTACTGAAAATGTTCACTTAACCAGGAAGAGGTTTATTTTATTTTTTTAACATTCCTTTGTGTGACTAAGTAGCTTTCGAAAGATATCACAGGCCTGTATTTTCATCTCTATGTTAAAATATTTTTTTGGATTTTGGCACCTTAATGTATGTCGTCAATGCCGTCAATAAAGACTGACGTCGTTGACGTAACATTATGAACAATTATGTAAGCATTATGTTTATGTAATATTGTAATCCGTATTGTTTCCCCTGTGTAAATGATTCTTGAAAAGGAGGGGTTTTACCCCTAAATTATTGTAAATTTGTGAAATTTGCGTGCGCACTATTGTTAAAACTTGTTTCTTTAGAACTTCATGTCTTCTTTATGGTTTTGTGCATTAAACATTATAAATTATCCCGATTTATTGACTTTTCTCAGTTGGGTAGGTGCGCTAAAATGCAATTTACGTCACTCATTTGAAAACTAATTCTCTATCATCGGTATTCGGCGAAGATCAAAGTATCCAAATCCATGAGAAATGCTTTCCAGGCGGAAAAGAGGTTTTATCCGAGGATTGGGAGACCTTTATCTTCGCTTTATACCAATGATTGATGATTTTTTCAAAACTGCATCTTTTGTATCAATAACAAAAGCAACGGTAAATAAAACACATTGTTTACATTGCTGACAAATCTATCTGTGCTTTGATATTTGTGATGTCATATCTGTCAAGAATTCCATGATTATTATAAAGGAAAGTTTATATTGTGTTTAAAAAGAAGTTGGTGATAATGTTTATATACTGTATGCAAATGTTACCTAGAAATATTGTTCTAAGACTTAATTTTTACGCCATCGTTTGTGATAGATCAAACTAACTGTGAACATGTACTATTTACTTATGTAGATAATGAGTTTTCGCTAAATCTTTGCCTGTGCATTTTTTGCAATAATGTGCATCTTTTCTTTTAATCATATTAACATGAGCAATCAAACTATGCCAGTAATATATATATAGCATTTAGTTTACTGTTCATATAGAATAATTTTAAAACTTTAAAGTTAAAGATACGAAGGGTGTAATTACACGCATCTATTGAAATTTATTTAATTTATCATATAATCTATATCTGTTAACTTTCGGTATAATCTTATGTTTTGTATTCCTCGCCATTTTTGATGAATAATGTATGTTGTTTGTATAAAGGCAATACATGTGCCAATACCATTTAATGCTTAATAAACTTAATGTTATTTATTATTATGAAATCACGTTTCAACTTGTCGAAAACGAATTGAATTTCGTATTTTAAATAGACTACATGTAGTTCATTCTCCTCACATAAACACATCTGTCACTCACACCAAAGCAAGAGCTGTTCGATAGCCTCCACGATGTGACTGTAAATCTAATATTTTTAACTCTATTATTGTCTTCGGTATCTTCAAGTTACATGATTAAGAGGTCGCAAAGATTGCAAATGGCGAAAACAGGCTAAAATTTCAAAAAATGAATTTTGGGGGAAATACTTATTGCCACCTAGATTTTAGTAAATAAATGTATTTAGCTATGGATCTAGTAAATGTTTGCAAGCTCAATTTAGTCCAATTCATGTTCTAATTACCAAGCACATACTAAAACAAAAGAAAAACCATTTGCATGGGAACTCTGAAATTCATGAACAATATACCAAAGCAACTCATACCTGAAATAAGTATATGCTGGTCTACAATGTTTAGTGCCAATCCTTCAAAATAATGTTAGGGTTATCAAGAAATTCAATGAAAACTTACTTCCTACTTCCACTTTCTACTTTCACTTTGAACCAGGAAGTAAGATTTCCTTGAATTTCTTGAAAACCCTAACATTATTTTGATGAATTGGCACTAAACATTGTAGACCAGCATATACTTATTTCAGGTATGAGTTGCTTTGGTATATTGTTCATGAATTTCAGAGTTCTCATGCAAATGGTTTTTCTTTTGTTTTAGTATGTGCTTGGTAATTAGAACATGAATTGGACTAAATTGAGCTTGCAAACATTTACTACATCCATAGCTAAATACATTTATTTACTAAAATCTAGGTGGCAATAAGTATTTCCCCCAAAATTCTTTTTTTTTTGAAATTTTAGCCTGTTTTCGCCATTTGCAGTGTTTGCGATACCTTAAATACCACATCAGTACGGAAGCCTTTTTCATCTCTTTATTTTAAAAGCTGTTATCAAATTTCTATCCGAAGTAATAAATGGAATAAAATATAAGGACTATGGCCTTTTTAACCAACAAAACTGTTTTTTTTTTCTTATTACACTGAAGCGCGTTATCAAGCCAGAACGGGTCAAACGGGTGAACGGGGTAAACGAAAGTATACGAAGTAGTCCAGTAAAAATTCTATTTTACTCATATTAATAATGTAATTTATAATATACTGGTAATTATCTTTTTTCAATGTTAATATTTTTATGAAGCGCTGGCGCAGTAACTCAAACAGGCCAACCAGTGACGTCCTTTCAAATTACACCAAGCCCTGCTTAAATTGTTTATCTCATTTTTTTTCTGCCTAGTGGCCATAATAGGTTCAAATTTTTAGACACATTTTACTGGTTAACTTTATTTGTTCGCTTAATTTTTGTTATTTCGATATTTAAATTATTGGTTAATAATCTATTTTGAAAAAAATTTATCTGTTAAGCATACTTTACTTTTGTTCTTATTTCTTTGTTGTTTTTAGTCTCTAATTGCTGACATAACTTATATGTCTTCACTGAAATCAGTTAGTATACCCATAAATTTCCAAAGAAATGCACATAGCTGAACATAACAATTTGTATGTTTTTATGTTAAAACCGTGCATCAAAAGCATCGAAACACCTATTACACTACATCAAACACTATTATACAATAGCTTTTAAAATTTTAATTCTACTGACGAAGTTCCATACTGCTAGTTAAACTGTTATTTTATGGACGCATACCTTATCTGATAATTTTGTTATCTTTAGTACCATGGTACTTGAGACATGACATCTGGTAAATTGCTTTCATTTTCTTTAAACAAACATTTCACTGCAGATTATATCGCATTTTATAGAGGCTTTTACATGCCTTTTTATAGATTTTCAACTACCTTAAAGAGTACATGGGTTTACAGTTATTTCCTATTCTAAAACATTAATTAGATATTAAAGAATAATTCAAGAAGATTTGACGCATATATTTATTATCGTTACATTGCACGGGACGGTCAAACTTGTAGTGGTCCGCTGAGTTTTTTTCAAACCATTCGTATCGGAAGTTTCCGTAAATTTCCGCCGCGAGCTCCCGGAAGTTGTAGCGTGACGTCACAAGCAGTACACAGACGATCGATAGCCATTTTGTTTGTTTATGATTAGCGAGGAATTCATCTGTAAACTAGTTAAATTGTGGAGTTTTCAAGGCAAATATGCCTGGTGCACAGTGTGTGGTGGGAGGTTGCACAAATAAACGAGGAAACAACATAAGTTTGCACCAATTCCCGAAAGAACAGGCTCTTCGGGATCAGTGGATTAAAGCGATCAAGTCGACTGGAACAAATGTATCGCGTGTGAATTGGAACGGTCCCAGGGAAAACACATCCTTTAATTCTCAGTTGGTTTGTAGTGAACATTTTCTCCCGACTGATTTCACATTACGTACAAGGCTTAGTTTGGAGGCAGGGATACCCTACAAACCTCAACTTGAGGAACGTGCGGTCCCAAGCATATTCGGCAGGAAATCTGGTGATGCTGAACGTCCACTTCGTCCAGCCTTCAGGAAAAGAGAATGTGCAAGGGTAACTAGTTTCTGAAAATTGTATTTCGATAAAGTTGGCACTGCCGCTGAAATTAATTTAAGTTAAAACTGCCCATGGTAATTGTAGCCAAGTTCTTTTGATACAAGATTTCTTCGGTTTGATGAACTATAAGTCTACATTACCAGTCAGAGATTTATTTCCTAGAGATAATTGAAGGGTTAAATAAATAAAAGTCAGCTTCTATAATGTTCAATAGATTTCAAATCGGCCTTAAAAATTGGTAAAAAGTCTGCACTGTAAGCCAGAAGATCAAGGTTCCTGGTAGAGGCTTCTCTTCAGCATAATTAATAAATTATAGCCAATTAATCTTGGAGCTTCTTTTGAGGAAAATAAATATTTAGATTACAACTCTCTCCATACAGCAATACTTTAAAATGCAGTTATTTTTATTTTCAGATTGTTAACGAGTATGAGGCAAAGAAAGAGATTGGTATTCTTCAAAGTAGATCTACTCAGAAGTGTGTGATGTCTTCTGTGAACAAAGAGGTAACCTATTTCAGTGAATATTTTGTCTTTTTTCCCCAGCAGAGTTTTTTATTACTGCTCGGCAAAGGGGCCCTATAATCTTGGGACAAATAGCCGTGAATTTTTCTCTAAAAGGATATAAAAAAATGAGGTTAAGTTACCTTTTAGGGAAAACAGCATAAATTTTAAAGAAATTTTCTGGAAAAAAAGCCCTTCCCAGATTAACATTTTCTCGAGGACTAAACAAAATTTATATAAAAAAAGATTAGGCTTTAAACAGTTTTATTTTTATCCTCTATCCATGTCCATAGGTAATCAGTGTAGATTCAGATCAGCCAAAACATGTCTGTATTATCTGATCAGGATCTACTCTATTAAACCATTAGCATAAGACCAAGAAAAAAACAAGGTAGGTCTGGATCCAATCAGTGATATTGCTTATAACAACACGGTCTCGGTAAATTTCTGACAATTTCTTCATCAAACCGACGAGTAACCAAGTGTGACAACAAATGTTCAACTAGATAGCTGCGAAGTGTAGCAAAAAAAAATGAAATAGGATTGATATTTATTATTGTTTGATTGACTATTGAGTCATGTAATTGGGTTTCTGTTTCCAGGATAGTCCTGATGTGATTGTTGAAAGGAACGCTTGTCCATCTCCACAGATCCCAGAAGCTCCAATTGTCCTTGAAGGCCTCGCCTCAAGTATACCAGTTATTGAAGAAGTCCCTTCTCCAAGCATTCCAACTATCCCTGAAAGCCTCGCCTTAACTTTAAGTATGGCAGTTACTGAAGAAGTCCCTTCTGCCAACATACCAATTGTTTGTGAAGACTCAGCCTCTTCACTGCAGTGCCCAGAGAAGGATGTGGTAAGCAAGCAATCAGAGTAAATGCTTAGTGTAATAACTCCAGCAGTTTTGAGACATAAATAATTCAGTATGCATGGCATAAAAGCTATCTCTTGGAGTAAATGTTTAAGTAACTGCTTTCAATTAAATTTTCTCTGGCTGTTACAGTTTTTTTTCTTTTTCAGGTTGATCAGGTTACGTGTAAGGGAGTGAAAAAGACAAAGGAAAAGATGCGTCATAAGAGCATTCAAGTTAACATCACCAAGAAGAAACAAGTTGTCACTCATACGAAACGTATGCCTTTTTCTGTCATTTTGCTACATAATGGTCTAACTCCAATTTTGTTCCTGTAAGGAAATTGTTATTTTCATAACTATAATCAAGCACTTGCTTTTCAGTTGTTGAGTACATGGAGACCTGATCAATGTTTTATATATTCATTATTATGCCATGAATTCAATAAATTATTGATTTGATTCATAAATTAACATTTTTCAATATACTCAAGTGAATCAAGATCTTCAGGAGAAAATTTTGAATCAAGACAAATAAATTTATAGTGGTATATAGTTAAACCTGTCTTTAGCAATCACCCAAAGGAGTGACAAAAAGTGGCTGCTCTATACAGGTGGCTGCTAAAGACAGGTTAAAATAAGAACAAAATGTTAGTTTAGGACATATTCAAACTGGCTGTTTAAGACAGGTGGTTGCTATTCGAAGGTGCCTGCTAAGGCATGTTTCACTGTATATTTTTATGTCCTGGAAAGTGTAAAATGAAATTTGTCTTGCCAACGGTTTTACTGCAGCAAATTGCAAGATAAGTGTAATGGACGTATTTCAACTATATAGTATAAATTAATCATATTTACATCGAATTTAAATGTAGCATATTACAGATTGTTTTAAAATTGATATGTCTTTTTCAGGTACGCAGACACTCCAAAAACATCACGTTCAGATGGTATCCGGTGAATGCCAATACAACTTAGATGATATACAGTTAGGTGATAACAGCTATCCTTCCACACCTGTGAAAGGAGCAAGACGTCGTCACCATTCCTCTACACCAGTTGGCAAGAATGTGCCACCAATGATTGTACAGTCACCAGGTGGTTATTCCACTTTCACATCAACTACCTTTTATGATGACAATGATGAAACTTACACTCCTTCAGACGTCTCACAGTCAGAAAGTGAGACCAGCTTCGACCTTCCCAAGTAAGTCAAGAATAAACAGGTTTAATAAATGATTAAAAAACTATCCATTTCTAACTCAGATATAGCTTAGATGTTTCCTGTAAAATATTGAAACAATTCTTGTCTGTAAAAACAGTAGAATACACAACTGTCTCTGTTTTCAGAAAAATTGATTTTGTTTCCATTCTGAGTTTGGCTACTTTTTCTAAATGATCACTCATCAAATGATCATAAGCTCAGGCAATACATATAAAAAAACTAATATTAGGTTTGACTGCAATCAAATACAGAACATGCACGCACCATTTAATAACAGTGATCATCGTGGTATCAAATGGCTTTGGTTGAAAACACTTATTGCTGAAGTGCTTCCCTAAGTTCTCAAAAATGCATATCATAATTAGACAGTAACTCAAATTTTTTAATTGATGTTTTATTGCTTCAGGACAGACCCTCTTAGCCAACCCAAGTACGTGGTGTTTGAGGACAATTTGATGAGCCTTTTTCAACAATGCCCGATGTGTGGACTTCATACTGAAAGTGAAATTACTCAGAGACAAGGTAGCTACATTGCGGTAAGACAAGATTGTTTGTGTGGTTATCAGAGAAGATGGGAATCGCAACCAAGGATTGGAGCTACTCCGGCAGGGAACGTTCTGATGTGTGCAGCACTGCTGTTCTCCGGATGTAGTGCGTCAAAGATATTCAGGATGTTCAGCTTTTTCAATTTAGTGACTGTAACCTTAGATACATTCTGGGAGCATCAAAAAAAGTTCTTGTGGCCAGCAATAGACAGAGTGTGGACATCATACCAGTCAAAAGTACACGAGTCCATTCGAGCTAGGGGAGGAAGAGTGGTAGTTGCAGGAGATGGACGGGCAGACAGTCCTGGCCATTCAGCTAAGTTTGGTGTCTACACCATGGTTGACCTGGAGACTGGGAAAGTGATAGATATGCAGCTAGTACAGGTACACTTTTTATATAATTAAAGATTACAAAAATGTTATTTGCTAGGATGACTACACTGTCTTCTTTTTTAATTTTTGCTTATAAATAACAGAATTAATCTAAAAGTGAACAGTGTAGATCCAGATCAGTTATCACAACTGTGATGGAGGATCTAGATCTACACTGCTAACCCATAGGATAACTGCCATATATTTGGGTAAAGATTAATTTAATACGCTGGAGCTTTCTAGGCTCGAATTTGTCAGTGTTAGAGAGAAATGTTCAAATGGCTTTTTAACCCTTTACTCCATTGACACAGCCTATATTACACAGGCAACCAGTGTTTATCCAGATTCATTGAATCCATGAGGTAAAAGATTAATTGTATTAATAGTGTTATTTTTTTAATTTTGTTGTAGAGCAACGAAGTAAAGAGCAGTTACCACATGGAATTAGAAGGCTTGAAAAGGGCAGTCGATAATCTGAAGACAAAGGGAATTACCATTGCTGAAATCATAACTGACAGACACATGCAGATTCAGAAGTGGATACGTGAGAATCTTGTCGACTCCACTCATAGCTATGATGTATGGCACATTGCAAAAGGTACACTATTCAGGTTATTCAACTCGATTATATAATACAGCCATTTAATTCACAGGACAGGATTTGTCTATTTTGGTGCAGATTTAACATACACATACTGTTCAGAAACTTAATTAATGTTTCAGCTATGGTACATTTTGATTTTAATCTTTTTCACTGCTGTGGAACTGTATTGTGACCGATCTTCCCAATCTATTCTATGTTTTATGTTGTTTTTAGGTCTGAAGAAAAAACTGCTTGCTTTGGGGAAGGAGAAAGATTGTGCCATTGTCAACAGCTGGGTGAAAAGCATTACAAACCACCTGTACTGGTCTGCCTCCTCCAGCAAGCATGGAGATGGTGATCTCATCGTTGCCAAGTGGAAGTCGGTGGCTAATCATGTCCAAAATGTTCATAACAACCATGGGGATGTGTACAGGGCGTGTGAACATGAACAGTTAACAGACAGAGATTGGTTGAAACCAGGTATGCATATGGTCAATGTAGATGCTTGATGATCATATCGAAAAACATAAACAGTTATGTTGTATTCATCCGCAATAAATTTATTTAAAAAAAATGAATAATCAGGGCCCAAGATCATAAAACTAAGTTTTGAGATCAGTCTCAAATCTCAAATATCTGATTGGCTGAAATGACGACTGGTCGCCATTTAAGCCAATCAGATGCTTGAGATTTTAACATCATCTCCAGATTTAGTTTTATGATCTTGGGCACCGATGTTTTTTCTCGCCCTGTCTGGCCTTTTTTTAAATCTGAGAATACGACAAATAACTGTTACAATAATGATTTTTTTATTGCTCACAGTAGGATCTCGACTCTGCTGTACTCTTCATCCAATATTTTTTATTGTAAATGTCATGTGATCAGGATCTACACTGTCAGCTTTTTTATTAATTAGGTTATTTCTGACTGAGAAGCAAACAGACTATATCAGATAGAAAGGATGTGCTGGCTGTATACTGTAATCAGCAGTCTGATCAGGATCTACACTGTTTGCTTATGCTAAAAACCTATATATTGTTTACATGTAGTGATGGTTAAATTACTGGAAAGTAATGTTTATGTTAAATTTGCAGGATCCAAGGCCAGTGTGAAGTTGGAGGACATTATTCTAAACAAGAGACTATGTACCGACATAAAGAAAATGTCTACTTCATATCAAACATCGTTTTTGGAGTCCTTACACAGTGTAATGAACCATTTTGCGGCCAAGATGTATGGGTATTCTTATCACGGACAACTGTACAGGTAATAACTGAAGTTTAAAGACGTTTTCATTTTGGAAAGTTTTCACATGGCGCCTGATAAGAAACAAATTTATGACAGAACCTATTTATAGTTAATTACAACTAATAACGAAGCACTTAAAAAAAGCAATATATGCATATCAGGAATCGCCACACTCAAAAAACACAGCCTCCCCACGCAGTGAAAAAGAAGAGCGGAAGAGAGAGAGAGCGCATGATTTATATTATGTATGTCAATTCAAATAGGACGCCACAAACAATTAACAAAGAAGAGAACCTCTGGGGATACCGCCTTGGAACGGTCAGTGGCAAAACAAATTGCCACTGGGGGTTTAAACCACGTAAAAAGATTCATCAATCCATTTTGAGGATAATATAAGCTAACATCATTCATCTTTATTGTAAGATTTGTAAAAAATATATAACTCTTTCTACTCCAATATTTTCATTTTAAGGATGTTCTTTATTACCATTTACTCCATTGATACATGTTTTTGCCTGTGCCACCAGTGTAGATTCTGATCAGCCAGTACATCTGAATAGGATTTATAGTCACCCTTACTGCCTTAGAAAATAACACATATCCTTGGAGTAAGGGCTTATATTAATAATCAACTCAAGTCTGAATATTCTTTTGCAGGCAACAACTAGCAGCTCTACACTTTGGTGAAAACTTGAAGAGGGAAGTAAAAATTGGCAAAGATGGAAAACCACAAGCGAAAATTCTGTTTCCTAAATACAAAAAAAATGATGAATATACCGTAAAATTGTGCAGAGAAGAAATGACATTTAGTTATGTGATGGAACTTCTCCAAGAAACAGTGAAAGTTTGTGAAGGAAAACAGTTAATTCAAGTCTTCAGTCCAGCCCCCCCCCCACCCCTTTCATCATCTAAGAGAAAGCCAAACAAGACGGAAGCACTGGCGTCTTTGACATCAAGATTCAAAAAGATGAAAAAGTGACATTTACTTAGCTGCTTGTAGGGTTGTTGTGTATAAAAAAATTCAGTGCTGTGTTAATATGTACATAGAGGAATGTAGGAATAGTTTTAACAATCAACTTATATTATATCCATTTTATTGCCAACAAAACTGAGGCACTGGCCACATTTACTTTGAGATGTATGTAATGATAACAATCAAGTTATTAGGTAGTTGCAAGATGAACATTACCATGTTGTGAATATATGTATATATATATAAATAGTTTGAAGAATCAATTAAATTGCCTTCTGAGATATTTATCTTGATAATTAAATATTATAATGATAGCTTTTGTTTGCTAATTTTTACATTTATAACCAAACATTTACTTTTTTGCATACAAAAACCAGTAAGCAAATCTAGAAAAGCCATACTTCATAGTGCCTTCCCTCTCAGCAAATAAAAACTTGTATGCAAATCAAATTTTGAAAACTAATTTAGGTTACATTATTTAAACACCACACTAGGCATTTTCGTCTAAATTTGGTGATGCTGTTCAACTGTTTATTTCTGAAAAGAAACCCGCTGCCATATGTCACACTTATTGTGACTTAATGACTGCCTTTTTACATCTGGAACGTTTAGACCCTGTTTGTCATTATTTCGGAACTATCCTTACAAAATAACAGGCAGTAATTACAGACAGGTGTTTGCTAATAAAATACCAAGTGTAAAGGTTACAAGTCTGAAGTTGGTGACCAGACTCAGATCTCGAGCATGCCAAATTTCATGTCCTACTGGTTAATAGCCAACATGTTACTGTTATCGTGGAACCATGATTGGTTGAAATGGTTACTGTGGTATCATTAAATTTCGCAGTGGTCTAATTTTCCCGTATTTTGCGCTAGGGATTTGTGGGCGAAATCAAACCATTGAATATCTAGTCTTATAAGAAAAAATACAAGTGCGCGAATTAAAGCCCTCGTGAAAATGTCACTTATGTCGTTTGCGCGAAATTTGTTCCCTGCGAAATTAAATGGTACAACAGTAATTGTTTTGGTGGACTATTTCCATTTCAACCGAAGCTGGAGATATAATGGTTCCCCATCTCGGTTCATTCTGTGTTCCACTAGCTTCAGAATCTCAAGGGTCATTTTGATATTATCGGGGATTCGGCCAATCAATACCCAAAATACCCCTTATTTACCGGGTCAAATGGCACCTGAATGTGTGTCTACTGTAGTTTGACAACAGCCAAAACTGTCCACGGAATTAAAATGTTAATCTCCTTTTAAAGATTTTTTAATTATGTAAATTGTTACCAGACAAATAATACGAAAATTTAACATGTAACTTAAGTTTTATTACCAGAAAATGAACTACAAGAAGAAATATATATGTATATAAATACATATGTTCAACAGTATCACTCGGGCACAGTCAACTTTATTAAGGATCCTGATAGCCTTTGTACTCCTGTGAAGGATAGCACTCTCGTATTTGTGTCACTGCACAGGCTGGAAGCACAACTCTGACCTCTTTTCCGAGATAACCCCAACACCACCTTGCCAACTGTCGGTATGCAACATACCTCCTTTGCCTGAAACATTTAACAAGAATGTATTAGGAAACCTGAATGCTGTTCAATATATAGAAACTTTATCCACTTTTAATAAAAGTTTTGCATTTATAATTTTGGATTTGAAAAGAATTTAATGAGATGAAATGCATTACAACACATGCTGACCCTCTTAGTATTTTTGAAATGGCATAGACAAGTTACAAGCCTATTCATTATACCAAAAAAAGTCATTGATAAAGCTGAGATTTCACACATTTATTCTCATATCATAAAACACTTACTTGCTTTCATTAAAAAAAGTGAATCCTTAAAAATGTTAAAATTGTATAAAAACCTGTGAACAGAAAATAAGCTTACTCATTTATGCTAGCAGCATTGAAATCTCCATACTGCTGTCGGTACTGGTAATAGGCAGTCTCAAGAACAAACCGATCAAGGCATACTGTTCTAAAGCCAGGGTGATCCGTCAAGCACTGTACCTCTGCACCAGTCTCTTGTCTGTACTCCTCTAACTTTTGCTGAATGACTGCGATTTCCCTGCAACATTTGCACTCTGTCACAGTCGGCATCTGTGCACAGTGGCCACATTGGCACCTGAAAATAGTAATGCAACATTTTTTAACAATTCACAGCTTGTAACCAGTGTGGACGCAGATCAGTGCATCTTGACAGCCTGATCTTTGTTTACACTGTTCTATTTGCAGATAAATTATAATAAATGGTTGCAATCGTCCAAACAGAGGATCACTCCATGAACCTGCAAAATACTTACAGGTCAAATAGCCCCTGTCTACTTTCTGTATGTAAAAAAAAATCGTTTTTACGACTGAAAACTTGTAGAAATCCATATTCACAGAGATTTGAAACTCATCAAATAAACCATTTATAACACTGAAAATATCTGCATGTGCTCGTTAAAACCGGCCTGAATCATGGCTTGTGCCTTTTTACATTGTTTTACGAAGTTTCGCGTCAGACCCATGAATATTTTGCTCAATTTGAGCGAACACATAATCATTTGCCTAAAATACGTTTTTTAAATAAACTTTTTACAAGCACGAACGTTTATTCCCCCACAAAAGAATAAAAAAATTTAACGAAACACAATTTACCAGTCCAAATGTTGTGTCCTGTCATCGTTGTTATCCGGATCTTCTGGGTCCAAGTCTCTGTTATTTTCCCCGTCCTGCAGTCTTAAGACCGGTTCAAACTGATAAGGCAAAGCCCCAGTATCACTGTCATTATCGTCGTTCGAGTCGTAGTCTGTCACAGAACCCGAAGAGCAGTACAATTCTAAATCACTCACTTCGCTCTCGCTGCTCGCCATGTTTGTTTTACAATACGGGTACTTCTTGTGACGTCACTTACGATTGTACTTTTGATTTGACCTTCGGAAATTTCCGGAAGTTCGTCCGTAACTTTTCGTAAAGGTGTGCTTTATACACATTTCATATAGCACGTACACAGGTAAATCGACGGAGACCGACGGAAATTTTTAGGCCAGTCTAATCTACTAACCATATATATTTATATAAGTGAAACAATATCCGTGAACCCATGTACTCTTTAAAGAAAAACTAATATTATCGTTAACGAAGTACGCACAAACATAAAAAGAATAAACATACCCTTATATTTGTGATAATGCTCATAAAGTGTCTTTGTTCTGTAGTTATTTCTGTTGATCAATGAATCGTATATCTTTAACCCCAATACAGTCTTCGCGTGAGTGCAAATACCATATCAGACGCATAAAATAGCGCTACCAAAGAACATATTATGGCAGTAAAATCAAAGGCATCGCAATTCATTCCAACGCTTTATAGTAATAACTGACATTTCCATGGGCTGTTGATAATGTCTTTTTTCAGGACATTGACTGGACTACAAAGTAAAACCTTAATCTTTTGCAATCTAGAGACTACACAGAATTGCAGTTCAATCTTAATATGTTGAGCTAATTGTCAAGCTGTTGTTCTAAAATGTTCAGCCTGCTAATGTTTATTTCTATACATTGGCAATTATTGAACATGGTATCTAAACAACAAAGTGCTGTTGTTGTTGTTTTTTTTTTTCAGAGAAATAGTTAACACAGCTCAGAAAGGATTCATTTACTATCAGTGTTCAAAAACTTTTACAAATCACTTTTTTTCTGAAGCGCTTATCATTATTTGATAAAAGTTTGCATGACTGGTCCACAATTTTTAAAAGAAAATTACCAAGAGGTAAGCATAATGATCAACTGTAGATGGGTAAATCACCTGGCCTGCAGAGCGCTGAAGAATATCATGTTGGTAACCTTTCGTTTTGAATTTACAGATGATTTTACGAATAACCGGAAGAAATTAACATTGCCATTTTTTTAAGTTTATTAATTAAATCTTTATAAAAACTGGCTGTGAAAGACATTGTTGCAATAGTTATTTTAAACTGCACCTGTTTTTTATAAATAAAATCTGGGTATCGGCGATATAACTTGCAAAATGTTTTCTTTAATTTGTGATACCGATAACCTTGTTTTAAACGTTAGAAAAGCAAACACGCTATGAGATATAAACCCCGTAAGACGAAGAACATCGTCTTTATCTACCAAATATATCAAATCTCACATAAATATTAATATCCAATAAAAATGTGAACGCCTCGGTAAGGTTTCTGACAGGTCCATTAAGTATGATACACTTTGCGATTACATAATATTTATACTTAACGTTTTTCTTATACCTATCTAAGTATAAAGAGAAGAAAGATCTTACGGGTGTGCAAATCATAAATGCATTCTTGTTGCTAAAATTTCTCCACGAAACGTTATTCACTAGGATATGTCGATAAGTTAATAAAATTGAATGTTCATTGGTAGTCAACATTCTCTTTTCAACATTGTTCCTACTTTTATCGCAATTTTAATGTTTTCCTTTTATTTCTTCTTTATGAGACATGTTAATAAATACTTTTGAACCAATTGTATAGACGAAAACATTACGCTCTATAAGCGTGAATGTTACATCAATCTCTCGGGGCAATGAATCTGCTATTTTCATTGGCACTATCGACATATCTCATGAGCATGCTGCCTATTTTATTACTAAATGCTATGACTAGAACGAATGTAGGTAAATATCATTTTGAAAAAACTATTTAAAGGTGATTTGTTCTAAAATAATGTTTGTCAAAATCAAGATCCTCTAAAGTCTGCAAATGTTGAACAGTTCATATTACATCATTTTTTATGTTCACATAACTGTTAATAGAAGATTTAAACATGCACATCAGACAAAGCCACACTCCGACATCACAGCCTACCCACACAGACAAAACAGATAAGAAACGAGAGCATGGCTTTAAAATGATCAATTTCAAAAAGGACAACACTAACAATTAACAAGAACGAAACTTACGCTAAAACCATAGATTATATGTCGTTCGTCATGGCAACATGGCGAGACGAAACAAAGTAAACGTTAGCACGAAAAAGCAATGTGTGTAAAACGTCAGGATTCAGCTACGGAATCACTTATTCGAGTTTTTGTGTCTGCGAGAAGCAAAATTTAAGTTCGGAGACAAATCATTCGTAAATTTGTCGTTATTTTTATCTCTTCGATATGATAGCAGAAACTGCTTAACACCTGCAAGGTAAACCCGAGATGACTTCAATCAAATACAGTCGAAAGCAATATTTGCCGTCACTGTTTATTAAACCACTATGATCCAGTAATACATTCATCTCTTGTTCACAAATACCACCGTAACAACAAGTTGAACATGTAATTTTAAAAGAAATACAATGAATAGACAATCTAAAATAAAATATTAATATTTATTGTATAACCATGAATAATTTAAGCATAGAACAGCGTGTTTCCGCAAGATCGATACAATGAGTGAGATTAATAAATCAGTATTCACAGTCTGGTTTTCCGAGTGTTTATTTTTGAAGCTTTCCGTGTTGTATGTCACGTCATAACTGCGTCACACTACGCTGTCGAAATTTTCCGGCACACACCAAACTCCTAAATAGGAAATTTCCGTCGATGTTCTACCAAAAGGTGAAATATGCATATCAGGAATCGCCACATTCAGAAAAAACAGCCTCCCCACACAGTCAAGAAGAAGAGAGGGAGAGAGAACATGGTTAATAAAATGATCAGTTTCAAAAGAGACACCACTAACAATTCACAAAAATGAGAACCCGAGGGGTTACCGCCTTGGAACGGTCAGTGGCAAATCAAATTGCCACTGGGGGCCTAAACCAGGTTCTAGGGTGCACCAACCTCACACTTGCCCCAACAGGTTCTCATATCACAAAACAAATACAAGTTGTCTTGGTGAAACCACTCCAACCCACTTATTGGCTCAACAATGGTGCATGCAAAAGCACACAAACATATTAAACATAAGAATCTTATAGCATTGCAAAGCCAAAGGGCGGGTACTCGATGATATTACCGAGACCAGAGCTCCTGGAGTAAAATCAGCAAGAACACGACGGCACGTATAAAAGAAACAAATCGAGCTTCTAGGTTCTTTTAAGAAAAGATTTCCCCATAAGCCTTCATAAACTCTTAAACCCCTGCCACCGTCGTGCAACCAAAGAGGTAAGCATAATGATCAACTGTAGAAGGGTAAATCACCAGGCATGCAGAGCGCTGTAAAATATCATGTTGGTAACCTTTCTTTTTAAATTTACAGATGGTTTTTACGAATAACCGGGAGAAACTAACATTGCGCTTTATCTTCTTAAGTTTGTAAATTAAATCTCCATAAAAAACTGGCTGTTAAATACCTTGTTGCAATAGTGATTTTAAACTGCACCTGTATTTATGAATAAGATCTGGGTATCGGAGATTAAATTTGCAAAATGTTTTCCTTAATTTGTGATACCGATAACCTTGTTTTAAAAGTTTTTTCTGTAATGCAAAGATTACTTTCATTGAAATCATTAACATCGTTGCAAGCTCTTGAAAAGCGAACAAGCTGTGAAATATAAAATAATACGAACATACAAACTGCATACTACTATAGTATGCCATATATATAATTTAAGTTTAATACTCTTTGCTTTTAGCTTAATTGCAATTTGGTTCTAAGTTATTTTTGAGGAGTGTTCTGATTTCTCTCAAAAGAAAGAAAGTAATAAAAACATTCATTGTATTATTTTTATGATTTTATTGAATTTCATGATTGTCAAGTTTATTCGAAAGCCAATCGTACAGTTATTTTTTTACAAACTCTTTACGCTTAAAAAAGTATCAAGTAATTATAAGAATTATAAACTAATTTGGAGACTTTATTTCATAGAAATCATGAATGACATTATGTCTGGATAAAATATGTAAAATGGCAGTTCAATAATTTTCTTATTTTTATTTTAGGAAAAAAAACGTCTAACTGTATGTGGGATGATAATAACAAGGATTTCAATACATCATGACTATGAAATCTGTAATATAATAAAGTGCTGTCTAGACAGTGCCATTGTGCAGACTGGTTTGATTCAAGAACAATTGAAATGTAGATGCGGAGCGTCAAAATATTCATTAGATTCTTTAATGGTACTTTTACTCATTTCACAGAAGGTTTTACAATTGACAATTAAAATTGATACTGAATTTTATTTTGTTTAATTTATCAATCAAAAAGGCTTGTAATGATGTTTTGACTCTAACTACACATGCGAAAACTTACAAGTCAGATGTTGTTTTCTTAATTGCTGATCGTATCCTCGTTTCCTTTTATAGAAATGAACAACCAGCAATTTGTTATCACCCATTTCGTTATCATTCGTGTTAAAATGATTTGAAACACGTTTTCAAGACATAAACATGTTTTAATAATATATCCTTACTAATAGCTTATCATTACAGCTGTATCATTAATAGCTTATCATTAAGAGCCTTCTGACGACAACTAATGAAATAATAATTGTGTGATTAGAATCATATCAAGTCAGTTGATTTCATTGAACCTGTAATTTGCAAGCAATTAGGTATATAAAACTTCTTAGAGCCATTTTATAGCACAGAGAGTGTTACATAAATAATAAAATCGATGAAAAGAAAAGGGAACTGTGAAAGCCAGCGAACACGACAAAAATGAAAAAAATTGTATTCTCGGTTCGATTGAGCCTGTTCGTCGGCAGTAATGGAAATGCATATTACTGCCAGCGCCACCTAGCCCCGGTTTGAGCGCTAGATGTCAGGGATAAAAGAAACAGATATAACTTCTAGTTTCTTTCTCAAGATTTCTCCATAAACCTTCACAAACTCTTAAGCCCCATGCTATCGTCGTGCAAGCAAAGAGGTAAGCATAATGATCTCTGGAGACATGCACAGCGCTGTAGAATATCATGTTGCTAACCTTTATCTTTTAATTTACAGATATTTTTTGTATGAATGTGGAATGATAGTGTCTCTAGCTGGGAGCGAACCCGCACCGTCACGGCGACAGCGCCTAGCCCCGCAATTTCTGTGAATATATTAATGTGGTGAAACTAGTATTGCCTTAAAACCTGGCTGTGAAATAAGTTGTTGCGATACTAATTTTAAAGCTGCACCTGTATTTTTGAATTACATCTAAGTATCGGAGATAAAACTTGCAAAAGGTTTGTCTTATTTTGTGATAGCGATAACATTGCTTTTGAAAGAACTATATAGCCGTAAATTACCACATACAGTAAATTATTTGTATTTTAAATGTCAATCATTTATCTATGAATTCCATTTGAACAATAAAACCTACGCCCTTTGTCATAGGCTACTAGAATATTAATTAAAGTTCAAATCTTTTTAATAATTTAATTTTTGTTCTGTATGACAAGATGTGTTGACCAATAATTATTTTATCTGTTCTTCCGCTTAGCATAAACTACGGATTGCCAAGTTTGAATTGTTGAACGTACATCGACATTTTTAAAGGTATAAAGGTACGCATGGTCAGTCAATAGGTGCACTATGAACGCACCTTACATTTGTTCATCACACCAAATTGCAGAAAATCAATTGATAGTGTTATAATTAGGGGGTTCGTCTCTTTTTATTGCAATAATATGTTAATACGGAATAGGTTACTCGACACTTGGAGATATGAGAATATGCATTTATAATGCAATATATAGTTCGGGTACTTATCTTTGATTTATAAGACAATTGAGAACAAATACTGTGTTCGGATTGTATTATTGTTAATCTAAACTTCTCATTGCTGTTCCAAGCACTGACACTATGAAATGAGTCTAGTGAAAACCAAAACTATTAGATAACGGCAAACTACATAATACGTTTTGTTTAGAAGCATAATGGCATGATAGATTTGTGGTTACCCAGTGACAATGACCAAAAATTTTTCTGAGACAAATATTTAAATTATAAATAACCATCGCCGTGCAATAGTTTTCGGATTTTGATGGTTTTATAGTTTAACTTGAATAGACATGAGTCTATTAGAACAATCTATTCGGCGTCAAACTAAATATAAAAGTTTAACGATGAAAGAGAATGATTTGTTTTAATACTCTTATTGAAGAATGACCATTAACATACAACTTTATAGCGTCTACGTTATAAATCTGGAAACGTATAATTGCAATGTATTGGTTTTGAATAAATTCGTAGCAAGTATGTTTATTGTGACGATTATAAATCAGTCAACATAACTGACATTTACATCAAGATTGCTTCACAAGGATGTTTTTGCATACATCTAGCATTAATTGAGCAACAATTATCATTGCAATATATCATGATCCCAAATAACGAGATATTCTCAGGTTACCAGATCAGATTTATTACGCAATTATTCTCTCTTGAAACGTAGTGCATACCACGCATAGAGCTATGTATAGACAGAACTTTCCATTAGTTATTGCTGAAACACCGCTATAAACAATAAATATTATGACAAGTTTAATTACCAAAATGATTTTCCTTAAGTCCTTGTTGACATCATACCCGAACGACAGGATTTGAATGCTACCAGGCTCTAGCTGATGCTTACATGTACCCTTCTCAGAAACATAACAGTTTTACATGTGCTTCTTCATTTGAAATGAACGTCCTGAGCATTTCCTGTCGACTGAACAAATTGCACTAAGCAGTTAACATTATTGCTTTCAATTATTTTTTCAGACAAAATATTGCCATGATTACAGGAAGAAAATCAAGTTAGATAAAGTTTATTCCCGTCATTCGTCATTTGTATACATTTATTGAAGCTTAAAACCTTCAAACCCCTGATTTATACCAGTAAGTCCAAATATGTCACAGAACTGAACACTTTTGCTATTATCTTCTTATATTTTATTATGTTTGTGTGCTTTTGCATTCAACATTGTTAAGCTGATGGGTGGGTTGGAGTAATTTCACCTAGACAACTTGTGCTTGTTTTGTGATATGAGAACCTGTTGGGGCAAATGTGAGGTTGGTGCACCCTAGAACCTGTTTTAAACCCCAGTGGCAATTTGTTTTGTCACTGTCCGATCCAAGGCGGTATACCCAAGAATTCTCTTTTTCGTTAATTGTATTGGCGTCTTATTTGAATTGACATACTTCCTCTCTTCTTTTCGCCGCGTGGGGAGGCTGTGCTATGTGAGTGTGGCGATTCCTGATATGCCAATTTCACTTTTTATCCAGAATGAGCAGATGCATAACAAAAGCGGTCAATCTTTCACGACCGTAATCTTTATATTAATAAAAATGGACTTTTAACCTCACGAACAATCGAAAAAAAACGATTTTAAGTTTTATGATTGATTATGAAACCGATATTATTGTACGTTTGTGGAATTTTGGGATTCGGTAATCCTGACGTACTAGAAATGCTTCAATTAAAAGCATATTTTACACCTCGAAGTGTATTGTTAATGGTGAGGTAGGAACCCTGCCACTGTCAATTGAAATACAATTTTAAGCAGAATCGTGAGCTTATGGGCTGAACTGGTTTTTCCATCTAACAAGAAACTATGTCACAATATAAAATGCATTGTAGCTCAGCTATTTTAGATAGTCAGATGTAAAGCTCAATAATAACTTTCAATAGATTAACGAATCCATTTTTTTGTTATATGTGAAATTGATAATATATGGGATTCTTCCAAATCGTTGATATTCCACTTATTGTTAAACAAAAATTGAATTATATTTTCTTAATGATTGGAACTTAAATTAAGACAATGCAGTGGTTGTAAAAATGATAAATTCTTTAAAGACAAGTTCGGATTTGAATCATATCTAAATAAAACACCTAACAGTTATTGGAAATATATCATTTAATTCGTACACAAATTCAATACTTTTCTATTGAGATTTGCAAATGGAACAGAACACATTTGAGCGAAAGAAAATGTATTTTATGGAATTAAATATCGGAGATGAATATCATTATTTATAAGAATGCCAGGATTTTATTAATGAACGGACACAATGGTAAAAACTGATCACCTAACAAGACCCAGTATTGTGAAATTAATGAACTTGAACTTAAATAATATTTCTGAATACAAGACGTTTTGTAAATTTGTTTAATCCTATCGTCTATAAGATTATGAAGTAACATCTCTTTTTTCATTATGATGTTATTAATAAGTGATGACTTTGTTCTTACTTGAGAGCATGCTGTTCTGAAACTTCTCCTGATATAAAATTGATATTCAGAAGTAAGTGCAATATATCTAGCTAGATTTATTATGATCTTTCTGCCACTCGCTATGAATGATTAATCCTGGTTTAATGCACTTTTAATATTTTGACAAATGATGATATATATATATTCTCGAATAATTGCGTAACCGAGAAGTTAGGCTGCTATCATGGTGAAACTCGAGGTAAAGGAACTGAAGTTTTAAAAAGAAACCGTATCAGCAGCGTGATATATAGGTTAATAAATGGGCAAGCAGTTCCACTTGTCGATAATGCCCCTGCCATATGAATAATGGCCCGAGGGTTTAGTCCACATTATTATATGGCAGGGTCATTATCGACAAGTGGTTCTGCCTGCCCATTTATTAACCTATTTATTACATGTGTACATACAGACATTAAAATGATTCTCGCTTGACTTGATTTCAAGCACTTTCATTAATTTAATTACTACGTCATGATGCCAAATAATACGTCATTTGAGTTATATGTGACGTTAATTAATATACGAATGTTTACTATTCCAAAGAGTCCAATTTGTTTATTTCGTTTTAACTCAAGGATAAGGATAGGAATTTGCTAAACTTTGAATGCCAGAAGTGATAATTGTGGTATGTCTGTAAATGCCATTTCATGAGTTAATTCCCTGCGACATTGAATAACGTTTTCGATCGTCACTTAAATTTGTTACTATTTATTATAACACATGTACTAAGCTTACTTAATTACCTGCTGCAATGAATAAAGATACAAAACAGATTAAAGATGGATCCTACTGAATCTCGAAATTTTAAGATTATATTGTTATGTCAAATTCTCTTCGTCATGTATCCTTTGAGTTTTCAAATGATGAATATGACATTATTCGAATAATAGCACATCCCTTCTCAGAGTGTTTACCCACGTATTCTCGAATTTCTAATTCAATTAAATTTTAACTTGGTATAGATAAAAATATGACAAACATTTTTATTACACCTCACGTGATTAGTTTACTATATAGCGTAATGTGACGTCACAGGGAGATAATTGCTACTGTCACTTATGCGACAGCATCATGTCACCCTCGTGTGGATCTAAAAATAAATATCTTGGAAATTCGATTACAAATTAACTTCTACGCATGCATAATTGACCAAGGGAGATAAACGCATTTTGATCATTATTTGTAGCCGCTTATTGAGCATTATTGATTTTGGACTTCCGGCGCTTGATTTTGTTCCCAAACGAAATTTGGTCATAGTCAAGATCTCTAAAAAAACAAATGTTCGGTGTAATACAATAAATATCACATCCCATTGGGGGAAACAGTACGAAATGTTAACCCTTGAGAAGGTAATGTCAACCTCGGCTAACGCCTCGGTTGACATTACTTCTCTCAGGTTAACATTTCGTACTGTTTCCCCCAATGGAATGTGATATTTATATAATGTAAATTAATATTGTTTTTATTTGATTTCGATGTGTTTGTGTGTGGTACAACATTTGCATATCTTTTAAATTATAACAGATACTTATGTATTTGAGCAATCATGATTATATCTCATTTAAAAAAGTTTTTGAAAATATCCAAATGCTGCTTCTGTGATATTTATTTCGATGTTTCCCCAAGAACGAATACAAATTGTTGATGCATTAGATAATGTAAAATATGCATATCAGGAATCGCCACACTCTAAGACAACACAGCCTCCCCACGAAGCGAAAAAGTAGAGAAGAAAAGAGAGCATGTGATTATAGGTATACCAATTTCAAATAAGACACCACAAACAATTAACGAAAAAGAGAACCATAGGGGTTACCTCCTTGTAACGGTCAGTGGCAAAACGATGCCACTAGGGGTTTATACCAGGTTCTTGGATGCACTAACCTCACATTTGCCCCTAGGTTCTCATATGTACAGATAAGTACAAGTTTTCTAGGTCAAATAACTCACCCATCAGTTCAATAATGTTAAACCGAAAGTAGACCCGGAAGTTCGTTTTTTTTTCTTCACTAAAATCATGGTTGCAATGAGTTTTTTCCCTAAAATTCAATTATTTTTTGAAAGCCAGTTTTTGCCATTGGGTGTTTACTTGTAAGGAACCAATAACTGAACAGAATTACAAAATTAATAATTTAAAATGTTTTTATATATAATTGTCAAAATATCATATTAACAAAATTGAAAAATATAATGAAATCAAAAGACAGTTAGCATTAGAAACTTGGTTCGGAGACCGAAGTACGAATGAACTTCCGGACAAGACTTTCTACCTTTTGTGGGAAATAAATAACAAGAAACTGAATGAATTATGACTCAGTTATCTATAATATAATGAAGTGCTGTCTAGACTGTGCCATAATGCAGAATGGTGATGAGATAAGTATGTTTCGGATCAATTTCAATTAACCAGTAAATTGAATACAATGTACGGATTCAAATTAAACTCCTAAGAGCCTTAGCATTGTATAAGGGCGTGCATCAGTCTCGGATATTGACATGGCATTATATGTTAATTTAACAGTTTTAACTTCAAGATGAAATATGAATCTTTTAGTTCCTTATCTATTTAATATTTATACCACAAACAATGGAATTAAAAAAATACGTCCATGTTTTTATTATATCATAGAACCTTATACACACAGTTACAAGCATAGCTGCACGGAAAATAAACTTTTACCATCGTTTGGGATGGAACAAAATGCATACCATCGTTTGGGATGGATCAAAATTGTATTGGTAATTGGTGAAAGTATTGAGTAGTGCTCAACCCAGGGCTAGGCAGCGTAGACAGTAATATGAATTTCCATTAATGCCCATGAACAGGCTCAAACAAACCGAACCTGCAATATCTTCATATTTTTCGTGTTCGGTGGCTTTCAAAGTTCTATTTTCATCTATTTAACTACATAAAATAAAAACCATCCTTTTTGTTTTACTTTATCACACAATAACTAGATTGCAAACCTGTTTAAAACCTGTTTAAACATTTTGCCTGTTTCCATTACGATCTTTGTTCCTACAATAAAATTATGGTGACAAATGCTATTGTTTGTTTTCGACCTTTTAATCTGAAATACATGTAAACAGTTAAACGCTTTGATCGTGCAAAGAGTAGTTCTAACACAAGTTCGTAATTTTAATACACTTAATGTCATTCCGAAGGCAAACACACAAAATGATTCGGACGTGCCCAATTATCAATCTACATGGCATCCATTTCTTTATAGAAGCAAAAACGAGAAATATTCATATTAGTATTTTAAGCATCAACAAAACACAGCCTTCCCAATATGCCAAAAAGCAGAGAGGTAAGCATGGTTTTAAAATAATCAATTTCAAATAGTACACCGCAAACAATTAAAAAAAAGAACGTAAGGGTCTACAACCTTAAAGTTTGTAAAATATGCCACTAGGCGTTTTAACCAGGTTCTAGTGAAACATTGGTTGCAAGTGACGCATTATAAGAAAAGTTGGATTATACGTTGCGGCAAAGACCATTCATCTTTATGATCGTTTACCATCTATTTCGTACATAGTCGAACCAGCCTTTTTTATGCAGTGTTGTCATCCGTTACCCTCTTTGAATGTCGTTGAACACGATATGTATGTACTATATGAATAGGACTAATAAAATTACTTTTGTTTTAATACGAGTGTAAGTATTTTATATCTAATCTGTGGCTCGTATTTCGGCCAGTTTAAAGATGGGTGGTTTCAATATGCCAGCCAATATAGTTTTAGATATTGTTCAATCACTCCAATGATAAACTTCCTGTTTTTTTTTAATTTTGCCTTTGATATTCAGGAATTATATTCTCCGATCCCCTGTCGCAACTCTGTTCTGCTTAGTACCTTCTATGTATCGAACGATTAAATGACCTGTAAAAAACTAGATAGATTAAAAGAACATGTAATTGCGTAACAACTAAATAAGGGTAATTACCGAAATAAAATCAAAGCGTTTATATTTAGATAATTCTACCAGAACTAACACTGTAATTACTAAATTCTGTGATAAAATTGAGGAGTTTAATTTTAAGTTAACTTCGTTTTGTTTCTTAAGACATGTTCATTTTTCTCAGTTGATACGTTTTTTCCAGAGCTTAAAAAAGATAGGTCACTTAAAAATTAACGTTTTTCACATATTACGGAATCTTACTAGAGCAATATTATCAGCCTTCGTGTGGATTTTGTATAACCTTTTTAACAATAATATATTTCTTCATCTAGAAAGCTAGAAAGATCGAGGATAATCCTCTCTCACAATATGTGTTGAAAGACAGAGTAAATGGTTTATTCTGGAGGATTATGAAAACGACCTTTAAGGACGCAGGCATGTAAGATCTCAATCATATAATTTTATAACTGTCATTCGGTACTCATTCCTTTTCTATTGCACAATGCAATTATAATGATTTTCTCCAACCCCTTGAACACTTATTTATCTTGCCTCTCCTGCATCCTGATGGTTTGATATTCCTCGTTTTTTCTGAGTTCAGATCAGCCAGTTAGTACATGTTTAAGCCATGGAGTGCTCTAATACGCCCGCCATAATACACCCTCTTAATAAGTTTCCACTTTTAAGGTGCTATTTTGCATCTCCGGTCTTTGTTCCTTTAACTGTCTATCGATACACGTTTCTCTTTGACTGCACTGCGATGATAGAAAACCGAGACTATGAAATGTTTTTCCTAGATGTAGAAAGCAAATTAAAATAACCTTTTTATCTCGTCTTCCTTTCTTTTGTGACTATTTTAATAATTAATTGGCTCTGGTTTCAGATGCACCTTTAGTTGAACAATACTTCACTCAATTTAAACGATATTCATTCTTTTACGCGTGTGGTTTTATCTATATTCAGTTTTGTTTTTTTTTATAAAAATGTCTCTTTAGCAAGAAATCTTTATGAGATTAAGTTTTACAACCTAACGGTCCATTGAAATGTTACAAAGTAAACGGCGATTATAAATTATGCAACGAATCAATTAAAGTTGGATTTGTGATGTTTAAACAGCGATGTATCAATTAGACCACAGCTACCGTCCACTGGCCAATCAGTGGCCAGTATTACCGTTGTCTAAATCCCGTAGACAACTCTTTGGCGTTGTCTACGAAGGTTCGTAAAGCACGTGCATCTCGTGTACTATCTCATATTAACAAGTGGACGGCCGATATCTTAGTGTCATACTGTGCTATCGATACATGTTTGTGATAGTTGTAATTGCTATGTCATAGACAACAAAGAAAAATATCAAAATCTCTGAAACGGCAAAAAGCAGTTCCATCAAACTTTGCATAAATCAATGTTATTGGTGTATGCTTATGTTCGTTAAGAAAAGTTAGATCAGTAAAGAAAAATAGTTAGACCTAAAAAATCTTAAAATTCTATTTGCAATAAATCATTAAAACGAAGCAACACAAAACAACAATTCAAATGCCCACATGCGTCAAATTATTCTGACAATAATATCTAAGGGCCTTGAAAAGAACTCTCAATTATGAAGAGAGAAATCAACATTTTTATTTTTGTCATCCATTTACGCGACTAGGAAATGTCATACACACTTTAACAAATAACCCGTATTCTATACATTTGTTAGACAAAAGGCTCTTAGATATTGTTGTCGGAAACTCATGAAGGCATTTCAATTGACATTAAGTGTTGCTTCGTTTTTTGTGGGTTTTTTTTTGCATACTGTACGGTTTTAGGGCTTTTTTGGTCTCACTATTTTTCTTTACTGTTCAAACTTCTTTTAACGTGTAAAATAAACATTCACAAATAACAATGATTTGTGCTAAGTTTCATTGAACTACATTTTGCCGTTAGAGAGATTTTGATCATTTTCTTTTTCATCAATGATGGTGCAATGACAACTGCCACAGCATACAAACTAAATAAACGTACACCGTGTATTTAGTTTCATTTTTAACGCATGGAAACAAGATTGCAATATTTATATTAACAAGATTTAACAAAGCAATTTTATTAAAATTTATAAAATAAATTTTCGTTGTCTTTCACTATTTCGTGAGAAGTTAACAGTCAATATTAAGCATTTACGCCTGCAAAATTTAAAAAAACTTACTGTTATTGTTGTTGTTGTTGATGATGATGATAATGATGATGATGATGATGAAAAACGTATGAACTAATTCATTAAAACACACAAACATTTTATTTTTTAATGAATGACAAAAATATAAAACTTACTTTCAAAATACTTAAGTTTTTTAATGTGATTAAATTTCTGACTAAAATTACAACAAAATTACAAATTTACTCACTAAATACATGTGCCTCCTTTTATACAGGAATTGTGAATGACAGAAGTTTGTGTGACGGCTTGTTAAGTGTGGGGAAGCGATGCTTTGTGCACGAGAATTTCGGGGTTTTGCAGTCATGTGGTCTAAGTCGGATAGACACCTCGTGGAGTGGCTATGAAAAACAGACGCTCGCTGCGCTCGCGTCTTTTTTTCATAGACCACTCCACTCATTGTCTATCCTATACGTAGACTTGAACATGAAAAACACTAGAATAGTTTGAAGCGACTCTATACCCTGACTAAAATACTTAAGATGTCTGTGGTATTTAGTTTTATCGGAAAAGCTTTAAGTAAAGCATTCACAAATACTTGACATTAACCTGAACAATCTGTCAAAAAAAAAAAAAAACGGACACTTTATAGCTGTCTTTACAAAATGACATTTAATTTTCATTTTCCATGAAGTTTCTCTCTCTTTTTAGGTACACAAACGCTTAAAATCATAAATTGTTATTGCTTTCTTAATTGTCAACTAGACTTGACATCTTCAATGATAAAATTCGTCAATGGGCGATGCATTGGCTATACATTATGTTTAAAGCAGACATTTTACTTAAATCCGTTTCGTTTAGTGGCTTCAGATGAACAAAACACAACAAATGTTGTTAATCAATATGAAAGAAATGAAAATTTTCAAACATGTCTATTTCGTGTTCATAGTCGATTTCATCATTTGGGTTTTCTTATAAAGATATTATGCTGTTTTTTTTTGTTTATATTCCGCTCCACAGTTTCATATCTTATAAGAAATGATCATTTTAGTCAATTTGTATTTATCGGTCAATTTGGAAGAATGAGCAGGAAAGTGCGCGCGTTGAAACAGTTTAATCCTGGGCTGAAGGTTATAAAGCTGAGATTGGAAACCAGTCGCAAATCTCAAGCATCTGATTGGCTGAAATGGCGACTGGTCGCCATTTCAGCCAATCAGATGCTTGAGATTTGAGACTGGTTTCCATGCTCAGTTTTATAACCTTGGGCACTGAATGGCCTTCCTTCTGTAACCACTATTACCTGCAATAGTTTGTATCGTCTCCTTATGTTGTTTTGTATCTAATGTCAGTTATTATAATTGATAAAGAAAAAGTTGTTTTTAATAGTGTAAGATAGAAATATATTTCACCGAGTGAGCTACGGAATTCAAGCGTATTTCAACGTGTGGCGAAGCCACGACTTAAAATATGATTCTATTTTCCACTGGTAACAAGAAAGTTCCTTATTTTATGCATTTTATTCACAATTTGTGTGATTTTGACAGAAAAAGTGCATTCAACGGCGCAAATAATCGTTTCTTTATGACGTCATGTCATGACGCCATGTACCCGTTTTCTAAACGTTCTCATTCGGAATATATGTGCGTATGAGTGCCAAAGTGAAAAAACACTGACACATAAAAATATTCTATAGCTCACTGGAAAGAATAAAATAAGTACATTTGCCCCTGACGTACTATACGAGTTATTATTGATATAAGTTTTAGTGTTGAAATTTGCTTTTTTAAGATTCCTGCTGTTCTATTTGCAAATGTTGTTAATTGTATACTATTAGGTGACTGCTCTTAACCATGTTAAATCTCATTGTCTACTTAGTTGTGTGGAAACAATGCGAAGTAAGCATACCAGGAAAAGCCACATTCAGAGAACAGCCTCACAGCTCAGAGAAAGAGTAAAGAGTACACATCATAATTTCAAAAGACAAACCACAAACAGTAAACAAAAAGACACGAATCCGCCTTGCAACGGTTATTGACAAAGCAGCTTGCTACTGGGGTTTTTTAACTAGGAGGGTCACTTACCTCAAACACGAGCACGTTTCATTAGATAATTTACTAAACATGCCCAACCATCCAACCAAAAGCACACTTACATTCAACAAAGAACGTCTGAATATAACACTGACTGTCATTAAGTGACAAGTTTGTTAGACTATTCTACCTGCTTTCACATGCAGTTGATTATTACCAAATTGCCAAAACGAGAAAGCATATTCTGTCTACAGGACTTTTCAATATGTTTAATATCATTGATAGAATAACTGATGCACGATTTTATTTTGATGTTATTTAGTCCATATGTACTTTGTTTCATTTTTTTCCTTTTTACAGCAAATTAAGATGCCATAATAAGATTTCAGTGATAGAATTACTGATGCAAGATTTTACTTGGTTGTCATTTAATCCATGCGTACTTTGTTTCATTTCTTTCTGTTTAAAGCAAATTAAGATGCCATAATAAGATGTCATTGATAGAATTACTGATGCACGATTTTATTTTGATATCATTTAGTCCATATGTACTTTGTTTCATTTTTTCTATTTTAAGCAAATTAAGATGCCATTATAAGATTTCTTTAGAAATGTCGCTTTTATGATAAATGATATTGTTGTATAAACAAGTTCATCCAGCATTTTTCGTATCAGACCTTTCGTTTCGGGTAATCAACAAGTTGACTAAATAATATAACTTACAGTATTTAAATCCGTCTAATGCATTGATCAGCAGCTAACACGTTAACTGGTTTTTCGTCTGTTTCTTTGGGTCGCGAAAACAAGGAACAAATGATTATTCTCACCTAAAGCTCATCCAGTAAAATTAGTTTCTTGTGTCATTCATTTATTTAGAGCTCGCTTTTCGCAGTTCTAGTCTGCCATAACTATTTGTCTAACAATAGATGCTAAAACTTTGATGTCAAATTTCATCAGCGGAATTCTCAGCGGGTCTACAGCGGAAATAAGTTGTCCAATTCAACCAAACGGCAGAAAAGAAACGCAATGCCTTTATATAACCTAAGTACCAACTGAACACATATTGTATACTGAAATAGGAACTGTGTTTCTTTAACTCTGATTCTTTGTAGTGTTTTAGCAAATTACGGACAGCGGATTGCCAGCGGCGTTACTTCCTCCAACGGCGAATTGTGACAGTACGTTCTTGGAATTGCGACGTTTCTGATTGGTCAGCGGTTCCGTTGGGAATTTCTATTGGTTAATGCCTTATTTGGTAGTTCCGCTGGACATAGCTTTCACCCGCTGTAGATTATTGCGAGTTTTCTATAAAAGCTGAGACAGAACATCATTTGGTCAGCTTCCCATCCGCTGAGCGGATCTGTTCTTCACTTGTCTGGAAACACTTCTAGAGTAAAATCCGCTGGTCAGTATTATTATTGGAAGGTGAATTCCGCTGTTTATTATAAAATAGAGTTTATTTGTTTCGGTGTTGAAATCCGCTGATTTGAAATTCCGCTGGACAGTAACATTGTAGACTTGTAAATCCTCTGTATTCAAATTTCCGTCGAACTCAATAATCAAATTAGACTTACAATTCCGCTGCTTATTAACTTTTGAGTGACATTAATAATTATTGACATTTCATCTACTGCTTTGAACTGATATATTTATCTGGCTTGTCGAACATAAACAACATCTCAGCATATGAACACTGGTATATAAACACAATAAACAAAAACAGAAACCAGCAGAATAATTTAATACCAATTTAATAATAGAATATCTATTTGAGCCGTTTGCTGTTTATCCGTTTTTGTTCTTATATGCATTAAGCATACTTATTAAAATATAATTGTGTTAAATTTACAAGAGACTTGTGGTAATTTTTCCGATTCGTTTAAATAATCCGTTTCGCCTAAAAGACCTTTGTGCTTCACCTATTTAAATCCGTTGTGCAACATAGACCTACCCATTGGCCATTTCCTAACAATATCATAACTCAAGAGGGTATGGCATTTGATGTCTTTAGATCTGTTTTTGTTCCACAGATAGTCTGACACTGAATTAAATGCCATATATAAAATACTATAATAATATACTTTATACAAGGGTTGATAAGAAATGTATTGTTACTGGTGCCCTGTCTGTGCAGAATGTTGATAAAATGTCTTGGAATTTCGTTTTACTTTGAATAATTTCGTTAATGTTGTTCAAAAAGAGTTTTCAATGGGCGGCATGTTTGCTTTACATACTGAACCCCACATCATTTCATGTTTAAAAAAAAACCACAATCATTTATTTGTCAGACTTTAACACATGAACTATTTAAAGTTTCTTTATAATTATCACAATCTACAGTTTTCCCGTTGATAATTAATCAGTCGAATAACACATCAAATAGCGGATAGGATCTATATTATCACAATCTATAGTTTTCCCGTTGACAATCAGCCGAATAACACATCAAATAGCGGATAGGATCTATATTATCACAATCTATAGTTTTCCCGTTGACAATCAGCCGAATAACACATCAAATAGCGGATAGGATCTATATTATCACAATCTATAGTTTTCCCGTTGATAATTAATCAGTCGAATAACACATCAAAGAGCGGATAGGATCTATATTATCACAATCTATAGTTTTCCCGTTGACAATCAGCCGAATAACAGATCAAATAGCGGATAGGATCTATATTATCACAATCTATAGTTTTCCCGTTGACAATCAGCCGAATGACACATCAAAAAGCGGATAGGATCTATATTATCACAATCTATAGTTTTCCCGTTGATAATTAATCAGCCGAATAACACATCAAATAGCGGATAGGATCTATATTATCACAATCTATAGTTTTCCCGTTGATAATTAATTAGTCGAATAACACATCAAATAGCGGATAGGATCTATATTATCACAATCTATAGTTTTCCCGTTGATAATTAATTAGTCGAATAACACATCAAATAACGGATAGGATCTACATCTTTTTTATTTTTATTTACTGGAATTGAAATATGATTACTTTATCGAAAGTATGGATATAGGTCATTAATTTCTTTACGGTAGTTCGAAGTGTTGTTACAACATTACAGTCAAACCTGTATTCAAAGACCACTCAGGGGAAAACCAAAATGTAGTCTTTATGGACAGGTGGTCTTCGTTGGTGAATTTATTCTTCAAATCAGTTAGTGGGACAAATAAAATGTGGTATTTATCCACGGAGGGTCTTTGTTTACAGGTGGTCTTTAGCACAGGTTTGACTGTACTTTTTAGCAGAGTTAAAGATACCGGCAATGATGTGAATAATTTCAATTTATTGTTTATATTAAGACACAATATAAAACCTTACTTCAAGTTTAGTTGTTAAAACAAGTAAGACCAAAACAGAGTGATTAATCACCAGTTATGTATGTTCATCTGGTGATGACTGTTTATGTTATATTATAAGACTTTAACAACGGAGACAACAAGGAAACAAACCAAACAAAAAGCCTCATTTTCTGAAAATTACAAAACTGAGAATTGAAACCAGTCTCAAATCTCATGCATGTGATTTGCTGAAATGGCGACCAGTCGCCATTTCAGCCAATCAGATGCTGGAGATTTGAGACTGGTTTCCATTATAAGTTTATTAACCTTGGAACATTGAAATATCTATGAAATATCTATTGTCATCGTACTGGGAGTGTGTGTTGTTATTTTTATTATATTTATGGTAATCATGAATACTTAAATATGAACAATTCTATTGTACATGTACATATACTGAGGAGCATACAAGTTTTCAATAAGCACTTGCAAGAAAGTCGATGTTAATAATTTCCGCTAGCATCATTTACAGACAAGATCACATTATACCATCGACAGAACTTTATTGCATATTTACATAATATTTTTCTCATTCGTTTTGAATTGGTAATATGTTTTGATCAGCACACTTCACTTCGTTAATATTCCCAAACTTTTCGAGTAAACTCAAGATAACCATTATCTAAAGTGTGGCCTTTCTATACGTAATTAGTACAACAACGAGCAAAACGCAAATAAAACATTAAACAAATCGTAACCACAACAACAACAAATTGCAAATTTCACCCTTTTATAGTTGAAATAATGTTAGGGTTATCAAGAAATTCAATGAAAACTTACTTCCTACTTTCACTTTCTACTTTCACTTTGAACCAGGAAGTAAGATTTCCTTGAATTTCTTGAAAACCCTAACAGTATTTTGACGAATTGGCACTAAACATTGTAGACCAGCATATACTTATTTCAGGTATGAGTTGCTTTGGTATATTGTTCATGAATTTCAGAGTTCTCATTCAAATGTTTTTTTTCTTTTGTTTTAGTATGTGCTTGGTAATTAGAACATGAATTAGACTAAATTGAGCTTGCAAACATTTACTACATCCATAGCTAAATACATTTAATCACTAATTTCTGGGTGGCAATAAGTATTCCCCCAAAATTCATATTTTGAAATTTTAGCCTGTTTTCGCCATTTGCAATGTTTGCGATACCTTAACCATACAACTCTCCACGCTGCCAAAAAGCGGAGAGAGAAAAGAAGCACTGGTTTATAAAATGACACAACAAACAATTAACAAAAAGAGAACCTAAGAGGTAAACGCACTGCAACGCTCACTGGCAAAACTTCCTGGCCAATGGGGGTTTAAACCAAGTTAAGAGTCGCAAAACCATACACTTTTCTTAACATGTTTTCATATGAAAAAACAATTACACGTGGTTTTGATGGCCTAAAGCCAGTCTATTCATCAACTCCAAGAAATTTTTCTGATTTCTGTACATGAACAAATACCATTTTGAGGCTGATCGTATTACTGGATGCACTTTAAAGTCATTAAAAAAGTATGAAACCAAACATAAAAAAATGACTTTTAACGATTATTTATTAAATGTATATTTTAGCACTTTTAAATAACATCTTTGCTCTTACTCTATGGCGTTTGCCACTGGGGTTTTATGAGTTAGCAACCTCACACATGTTTCTCCATGCTTTCGATCGTTTAACTGCCCTGGTAGGTTGTGTTTCTGGGTGTGAGTATTCCGGAAGGAAATTTTACTTTGTTACATTGTTAAATGATTTTCGCCAAGACATGCAAGAAATCCAGCACTATATAAAAATAAAGATTACCCATTAAGCTTAATAAAGATTATAAGATATAAATGAAATAAACAATGGAAATTCAACATCCAATAGCCAAGCTAGGCGCTGATGCCATGACGGTGCGGGTTCGCTCCCAGGTAGAGGCAATATCATTTAAAGGTTTTCATACAAAATAGCCACAAATTATAAAGGGTTTGCCTATTAAAATAAAATAAATTATAACATTTCTTGATTGTATCACATTCTATTAGAGAACACTGTTAATGACCCAACTCTTGTCCCAGAAGAATATTTTACCTCAATTAATGCGAATTTAGATATTCGTCTAGATCAGATGGATTTAGTTTGCGTCATTAGGGTGACAGATGCCGAGTAATGGTTTAAATGGATTTAAATGGTGTTAAGAAGTTCTAATTTCAGAAAGAAAACTATTTCCAGACCAATTCTTTTGATTTGTTGATGAACAAAATGAAACAATTTTTTCGTAAAAGACTTTCCTTTATTGTTAAGGTAACACAATGGTATAGTTTACACATGGAGGGCTCTAAAAATCATTTCTCCTTACTATATGTTACGTCCGCTACTTATCTTATAAATCCTCAATGTCATAAAACTAACATGTCCGGTCTAAAAAAACTATAATATCTTTATTATTCTTAAGGCAAACTCATAAATTTGGTATCAGTGGAAAAGGGACATGTATATGCATTCATACGACAAGTAAAATCCAGACACTTGTTTTCAATAACGGCGATATAATGTAGGCAAAATTTCAAGGTCGTAACTTTACGCGGTAAAAGATATTATATAAAACCATACCGGACAATACTTTTGTCCATAAGTATATAATCAAAGCTTTACAATGTAGTGATATGTTAGTCATACAAGAAAGTATACTACATGTAGTAATCGTGCTACCGATAAACTAGCAAGATCATCAAACTTATCCTAATTGATACTGAGTTTTAACGTCATGCATAAATGATCCTTTTTTAAATGTGAAAAGATTTATTGTCGCCTGTGAAATGTTTACATTATTCAGAAAATAGCCTCTTGTAAATGGTTTTTTAATGATTTTTACATTAAGACTGGAAAAAATCATTTTAATGAACGTTCATTTGTTGTCATTTAAAAATATGTTTTGCCTGCTGTTTATTTGGCTGCTGCTTTGAACTGTAAACAAGCATGTAAAATGCTGACATAAAATCGAAAAAGAAGGTGAAGAAAACAAACCTTTAGACAAGTACCGTATACTATTCATTTTAAATAGATCTATTTCATCGCCGAAAAATATTAGGTTCTTTTTTTAATTTACATGTAGAGATTTTATTTTAAGAAGTTTATTTTGAGAGCTAACATTTGAATAATCAGAATTTAGTTGACACTCAACAAAGTGTCTTGAAAAAATGTCTTTTTGTATATAATTTCAATTAACTTAATAAAAAAATGATGCGTCTGTGACAACATTCAAAAACAATAACAACGACTAGAAAGAGCGTTTTATTTACTTTATTAATACTTAAAGCACAATCGTTAAATAAAAAAAAATTCCTTGTGTGGATGGACCTGAGAAACGCAAGTAAAGCTACCATAACTTTTTTTCTCTCGAAACAAAATCGATATTCAGGACAAATAGTTGTTGATATAAACGTACCAACAACTTTAAAATTAAGCATTATAATGGGTTGACAGTTTAAAGTTTCTTTTGAAGTTAAATAATGAATAGGAACAACATTCACTCTTAGTCAGACGTTGAGATATATATCTGCTTAATGGCGATTCACAAGTGCAATGCTTTTACTTTGATGGCAAAAATATTATAATGATTTAGTTGCGATGTGTAAGGAAGCAAATACATTGCCAAAATGTGCATAAAGTTGTTTGAAAATCCAATAATGCCAAGGATGCTACGGCCCTTAAACAAACCGACGAATGGATACATACTTACATATAAACACATATACACCGAAGACAATGTCAGAGTGACTGACGGATTAACAATGCTCATCAATCATAGGAGGAATGGCTTAGATCTATCATAAAGTTTAGACTTCTGGGACAAAGTGTTTTGCCGTCGTCTTGAATGTCAGTTATAATTAGTGTTGTCAACTTGTATCTCTAATCGAATAGTTGTGTCGTCTTTTTTACAGACAAAATGGCTTACATCAACTTTGTAAATCAGACTCCCATGTTTTCTCAAGTTTCCCACATTAAAGTGGTAATTGCCTTCCTTTTTTCCTCATAAAAGCGTTAATGGTTTTTGTAACGAAAAAACACTGGTATCAATTTACGGTAAAAAAGTTAAGCATCCACCATCCTTGAATGAGTTATTTATTTTCGACGGCCATTATCTCGGAGATTTAATAGTTGCGTCGTCTTCCATCTTGCAATATATGGATTTCGTGGTGTTGTTTTTCAGATCGTATGGTTGCTATTTGTATCTAATTTTAAATCAACGAAAAGGGAACTTTGAAAGTCACCGAACATGACAAATAAGAAAATATTGCACGCTCGGTCCGAGAAGCCCGTAAATCAGCATTAATGAAAATGCATCTTACAGTCCACGCCGCCTAGCTCCGCGTAGATCGGAACTCATTATTTACACAAGTAAATAGTACTATTTAGATCCAGGGCTGACGTCACCTTGGCATAGTATTTAGATTGAAAATAGTAAAATTGCTTTAGTTGTCTAATTTCATATTAAGTGGATTTCGTCCCTTGTTTTGCTACAGACCGTTCCAATGCGGTAACCCTAGCGGTTCTCTTATTTTGTTAAATGTTTGTGGTGTCTTATTTGAATTTGACATACTTTTAAACACATGCTCTCTTTTCCTTTCTCGTTTTTCTCTGCTTGTGGAGGCTCGGTGTTGTGAATATGGCGATTCCTGATATGCATATTTCACTTTTTGTAGCATAAATATAATTGTTGTCTAAGTCTTTACCCCTTCTTTCATCGACATTGTACTCAATAGATATGCTTGTGGTGTTTTACAGAAAAAATATTTCTTCAAATTTCTTATACTTAATAGACTATTTTGTCTTATTTATAAGAATAAACGATTATCATCGCCGAATTGTTTCTCAAATTCAATGCTTTTCTTCATCTTCTGGAAGTGTCATTTTTAATGGCTGTTGTCGTCCTGATTTCATTTTATATTGATGTCTGATTCAGCATACCCAAAACGGTCGTCCGCTTTTAGTTCAAACTATTTGGTTTTATTTGCTTAGTTTCTACTTTAAAATAGTTATAATTGAAGTTTTATTTAAATGTATTGTCTGTACTGGGGAGCGAATCCCTACCGTAACAGTGACAGCGCCTAAACTTTGGTTATTTCCCCGTTTTGGATTTCGGCCTAATTTGTAGTCATAGTCTTCCATTTTAATTAAAAAAGAAGTCGTTTTAAATATCATATTAAATTGAATTTATTGATCTGTATGTCAAATCGTTAAAAAGATGTTGACAGAGCTTTGATCAAATTGTGATCAATAATTGCCTATTGAAATATTAGTTTTCTGTTTTTGTTGTGCCCACAGAAACCTGCGTATTTTCGTGCACGTCAACAACAACTCTTGAAAGATTTTAAACCGTTTTGATAACACACTTTTGAAATCTATGTGAAGAATCCTAAACCCTTGATAGACGTTTTAAGGTTTTCAAAATTATGTTTTAATTTAAAAATAAAAAAACAGTTTCCGGAAAGTAATTATAAAGGAAACATTGCGTACACATGTCGATTCTAACATGTGATAGTGCTATATGCGTGTCAATGGGTAAACATTTGCACTACTTAATGTTTGACCTTTACCGAAAATGTAAAAGATAACGTTGATGTATTACGGCGAAATGTCCATAGAAAGATATTCTGTCCAGAGGTTGTACATGACAGAAGAATTGTAAAAGGCATAATCTAGGATAAATCACTTCAATAATCAAAGCCGACAACACACAAGATGGTATTCTATGGTAGTGAAGCAATTTGATAAGGCAGCCAATTTACTTTGTCTAACCAATGTATACAGTCAACTATCAAGTATTTGTAAAAAGACTTTAAATTTCCTGGTCGCTTTTATACATGTAATTTAATTTTTTTAATCTCACATATTGTTGTCAGTTTTATTTAAGTCGTGTATGCATTAAAAATGTATTTGAGGCTTAGTTTTGGTGTTTAAATTTAAAATATTTTTAGGTCAATATATTTTTCTTGACTGTCTTTTTATAACATAGGTAAAAAAGCAATATATGCATATCAGGAATCGCCACACTCACAAAACACAGCCTCCCTACGCAGCGAAAAAGAAGAAAGGAAGTAAGAGAGAGCATGCTTGTTATAAGTATTTCAATTTAAAAAGGACGTCACAAACAATTAACGAAAAAGAGAACCTTTGGGGATACCGCCTAGGAACGGTCAGTAGCAAAGCAAATTGCCACTGGGGGCTTAAACCAGGTTCTACGGTGCACCAACCTCACACTTGCCCCAACAGGTTCTCGTATCACAAAACAAGTACAAGTTATCTTGGTGAAATGACTCCAACCCACCCATCGGCTCAACAATGTTGCATGCAAAAGCACGAAAACATAAGAAGCTAATAGCATTGCAAAGCAAAGGGCGGGTACTCAGTGATCTTACTGACACCAGAGCTCCTGGAGTAATATCAGCAAGAACACGATGACAGTGATAAAAGAAACGAATCGAGCTTCTAGGTTCTTTTATGAAAAGATTTCCCCATAAACCTTCATAAACTCTTAAACCCCTGTCACCATCGTGCAACCAAAGAGGTTAGCATGATGATCAACTGTAGCTGGGTTAATCACCAGGCCTGCAGAGCGCTGTAAAATATCATGTTGGTAACCTTTCTTTTTAAATTTACAGATGGTTTTTACGAATAACAGGGAGAAATTAAGATTAACATTAAAACACACATAAATAACATTATTTAGTTGAACCGCTTTTTATTGTTAGAGATTTTGATATATTTTATCGATGACATTACAATAACAAAAGGCGGAAGCCCTTAACCATTTGAAGTTGTTATACCGCTGCGGTGTAAACAATATTTTAGAGTTATACGTATATAATAAACAAAAAAGCATCGATGGCCTGTGTTTTCTCATAAATCATTTAATTTGTCAGTTTAGTGTGACATATCGAATTT